>JAJMFP010000165.1:0-576359 GCA_030574855.1 Taiozyma rabaulensis
CAGAAACTTGTGGGGCAACGACAGTTGGCTCGTCATTGATCGATTCGTCATCAGAATCACCATGCATGTCGTGGATGGAATGGATTTCATTGTCTGGGATCTCTTCATCAACAATCTCTGAGTCATCTGCAATCTCTGAATCTTCATTGATGTCTTCTTCATCCTCGTCTTGGGATAATGTCTCATCTTGGGATAGTTCCTCTTCTTGTGATTCTCTAGCTTCGTTATCTTGGCTGATTCTCAATGATGGTGGAGTACTATCTGAGTCTTCAGTGAATTCAATGTGTTTTTGGAACATTGGAGATGCTCTTGAAGCTGAGGAGGATGCTGTGCCAATGGTGAAAGATCTGGATCTACCGAAGATCTTGGAGATTAGCTTCTTTGTACTTTCTCCAGAGACACTGGCTCTCTTGACCATAGAAGAAGGATGAATAAATGAGGAGCTGCCCATGATAGGAGGTGATAGTTCTCTCCGTATTAGTTCTGTGTCTGAATAACTTCTGATTCTGTTACCATTGGCACGGTTTCTTCTGTTTCTTCTTCTTCTTGGAACAGTTCTATCAGATGGCATTTGACGGGTCTCTAGATCCAGTGAAACATTGATACCGGTGGACAAGCTGTTGGACCAGTTGATCATGTCGTCCAAGTTGGCAAATTGGACAATCATCTGTTCAGTCTCAAGTCTCAATCTTAGACAGTAGTTTCTCTTCTTGTAATCGATAGGTAGCCCTAATTTGGCATGTTGCAAAGTGTACGATCTGACTAGTCTTTCATTAGTGAGGTACTTGTGAGGGTTCTGTTTGATGGAGTTGATGATGAAGTCGTGTTCGATGGAGTTGAAGATGAAGTTGTTTTTACCCTTGGTGCGCTTGACGCAGTTCAACAATGGCAGGCCGTCAACGGAGTAGAAGTTGACCTGGGTGGAGTTGAGTTCCATGACGAGGTTCTTCCAGCTTCTTGAAGGAGAGGCCTCGTAGGGCGACAGGCACTCGACTTTTCTGAGCACAAGGGTCAGGCCGGACACTGCTGGCGAGTATTCTGGCAAGATGTGGGACTCTGGGGTCTCGTAGACGGGGAACCTGGCGCCTGTGGAGCAGCTGGCGGCCTCGTAGGATGGCGGCTGGGCTGGGAGAGGATCCAAGTACTGTAGCACGTCCATGGCGGTGAGGGTGGCGCTGGCGGCTAACACTTGCTAGTTGTGGTAGAATGGTGAAAGTGGTGATTTGACTCCTTTTTAAAGAAATTTCCCCTTTCTGTTGATTTCGGATCAGGAATATTTTACGTCACAGCCTGGGATTTTATACTGTCCAAGAGTGAAACGCAAAGCAAACAAAGAACGGTGGAAACTGGGAGGAGCGACGGGGAATAAACGTTTACGTGTGAAATGTGGAAAGTGTGTGGAATGCAGTTGCTCCCACAGTGTTCCAGGGATCTCTCGCTGTTTAAATAAAGCATCCCACTCTGGCCCTTCGACAACGAGTTTCCACTGGAACCGAAGCCGAAGTGGTCGAGACCTGAACAGCCGCAAAACTCCCGAGACAACGGCTACTGCCACGGGGCAGAGACTACGTAGAAGTGGCCAGTGTGGGGACCTCTGGGCTATGCTAGCACTATGGAAAGAATCTCTCTTCCACGCCCGTCTCCCAGCCCTTCCACTATATTTAAGTCCCATTTTCTCTAGTCTCGAGTCTCCAGTCACTTCGCCCGGCCCCACGACTGCAAAAAGATAACTTATCGGTTTTACATGTTTGGCGCAACTTTGCGAAAGCCCGCGGAGTAAAAAAGCAAAAGTTGACAGGTGCTTTTCCGCCAAGTCGCGCCATTTCACGCCATTCTTTCGGAGTTTTGGTCGTAGTTTTTCGCGGAAATCTCGATGATTCAGAGCCTGCAGCTAATTTAACACCGATTGGGAATAGGGGCACGCTAATTATAAAGATCTCATTGGGCAGGGAGGGCTTATTTGAGGTTCCACTAGCGCGTATTGGCCGGTTTATTATTGGCTGGCTATTGTTAGAACTCTGAACAAGGGGTATGTGCACTGTGTCGCTTGGGAAGGGCCTGGACTTCCTATCTAATCTCAGATCTTCTACACCCTTCTGACGATTATAGCGCGGTTCCTTGAGAACCGATAGAAAGGTACGCTTTTTGCTCCTTTGGATTCAGCCAGTCAGATTGTGAGAACGGGACCCATAGAAAGAGAGTGCAGTTGCCAGTTTAGAATACGATGGAAGCTGGAAGCTCATCGGCTTCCCTGTAACCAAAGAAAATAACGCACCTTGACTAAACCTTAATGGATCAAGTATGATATCACTCAATCTTTCCAGACTTCCGACGAATACGAGAGATCCTACTAACCCGATCTGGCAGTAAACGCTCAACTGGGAACTCAATCAATCAACCACGGATGTATAAGAGTATTCAGTTAGGACCACTGTTTCAGGTGTACAATCTTGTGTTTGGGGTTCTATTCCATTTCATGGCAAGCTCTAATTTAACGTTTGCGTTATACATCAGTGGACTTTTATACAGTTTCGTACGTCATAATTCTAAGCTGAAGTCAAGATCAAGATCCAGGATGTGATTGGATACAAGAATGCTCAAGATTCGTATCTGTTTATTAGCATAAGAATCTCTTGTAAACTTCGTTCTGTTGCAGGTCCTCTAGTTCTAGTTTGTAATACTCGGATCCCAAGTTTCTCACTAAATCGTCTTCAGTGACGTCATCCTTTCTGACAAAGACCAATCTTACTATGCATTCTCTTCTAGCTTTTTCTCTTTTAAGTTTATCGCTGATTGTTTCACGTAGACCGCAATTGGTTTGAGCAATAGCCATCCCGTTCTTTAGCAGAGCAATTGCATTGGCCCTTAGTGTTTCTTGGTTCTTCACGGCAACTTCAATAGGAAATGAACTTCTTAATAACTCATTGTCCGCTCTTTGGATCAATATATCAACTGACTTCTTCACTCTGCTGGAGATCTCATTGGTCTTTGCATTAATATGGGTTTGTAGTTCTTCACGGACTAACTCTTGGGCACGTTTCAAATTCTTGTTGATATGGGCAATGACTTCCCATTGTTGTTCAAATGACAATTCATGGCGGTCTTTAAAGGACTGGAAGTTGTCTGACTCTAGCAAGTGACGTGATGTGGTGTCAAATTGTAAACTAGACCAATGTGTTTCCAGATCTGTGAATGATGAGATGGAAATTCCCTCAATAGAATGTGACAATAGTTTAAGTTCAATGATCTCGGACTCTTGGATGTTCAAGTTGAAGTCATCAGTAGTGTTAACACTTGGATCAAACTTTGACAACAAGGTCTGTGTTATACCTCCAATTCTCGTCCACAATGGAGCCACAAGATCTCGTAAGGAGTTCAATTGAACATCATTCTCAGTAGATTCATAAGCATTCAAAATAAACCTTGTTGCTGAGATCACAGTATCAAAGATCCCCGATGGCGTAACTTGTTCGAACATGTCGAATTTCTTCCCTTCTTCTCCATCCTTATTGCTAGCGGTATCGTCCTCATCTGGGTGGGTGAGTCTATTCAAGAATGAATCCAGTTCAGGCAATTGGATATCAAAGATCCTGTTCAACACCTTGACAGCGTCGCCCAAAATTTGTACCACTGCTTCAAAAGTGATATCGTCACTTTCAACAACCTCTGTGTAAACACTGATCAAGTTGTAATAAAAATCCCAATTGATCGCATCTTCAAACTTTGTAGCAAGATCCTCGTGATTTTTCTTGATCTCATGAAGACTAAATCCCACAACATCACACCCTTCGACATTCTTCAACGCCACCGGTGGGACACCATCATAGATCGAATGGACGTGGTATATCAATCTGTTCAAGTTGTAGTAGGCATCAAAGTTCTCAGCACTTGGATGCTTAGTAATTGAGGTTCGATAGGATTCATAGGCCTTTTGGTAGAACCTTAGAGATTTAGATAAGTCTGAGATCACCCATCTATCACCAGATTCCTCTTCTTCAATGGCAACATTCAAGAAATCTTCAGCTGTCACTGGTGTGGTTTCTTCCTGTTTTTGGAGCTTCTGTTGAAACTTTTTCGGGATCTTAGGGGCTTCTGGTGAAACACGGTTAGTTATTGATAAGAAAAGTTAACATTCATTAGGACAACTCACTCTTTGGCGCCATTGTGAACTGGTGAAATGTGCTCAAAAGGTTTCTTGAATTGTGTCAGGTCTTTCTGAACTTTTCTCGAAAATCTGCCAATTCCCTCCGTGTCATTAAGTCTGCCATTACCTTACGTGCCAATAAAGACACAATAAACAGCCGAACTAAAAAAAATGAATTTCTACCACTTTAAAATGCCTTAATTGAACCAAGACTACCCTTAAAACGATGGCTGAACCTCAACCTCCTTACACTCCAAAGAACAAGTTCGTCGAGGAGACAATTCCTTTCAATGGTGCTGATTTCTCCACTGTCTTCTGGGTGAGTAATTGTCTTGTTTCTTCGAAAGTGTCAGCATTGCTAACAAACAAACCATAGCCTGTCCCTGAGGGAACCACTGTCCATGGTCGTATCCTGTTTGTGCATGGCTTCTGCGAGTACTCTAAGATATATGTCCGTCTGTTTGATCATCTGTCTTCTGCCGGTTATGAGGTATTCTTCTTTGATCAACGTGGGTCAGGGCTAACTTCACCGGGGAAACTGAAAGGTATAACTGATGAAAAGCACACTTTCGATGACCTTGACTTCTTCATTGAGCGTAACTTGAAAGAAGTGCAAGAACACAAGATCCCTGGTTTGTTCCTACTCGGCCACTCAATGGGTGGTGGGATTGCACTAACGTACGGTGTCAATGGGAAATACAAGGAACAGATTCGAGGCATTGCCGTCACTGGTCCATTGATCTTATTACATCCATCTTCAAGACCTGGGAAGTTCCAATTCAAGTTCCTGAGCTGGTTGATGACTTTATTCCCAAATTTCAGAATGGATACGAAGTTGAAACAAGAATATATCACATCTGACCCAGATTGGTCCCATTTCGCTGCTAATTCACCAGTGGTGGTGCCATTATTGGGTTCTTTAAGACAGATGTATGACTTCTTACTGCGTGGTCACAAACTATTAGAGCCAGAGAATGCTAAGAAGTTTGATAGACCGGTGTTGATCATCGTTGGTGATGAAGATAAGATTAATGACCCAGACGCTTCTCATCAGTTCTTTGATTTGATTCAAGTTGAGGACAAGACATTACAGGATATCAAGACAGGGAGACATAGTATCTTCATTGAGAGACAGGAAATCTATGATGAGGTGAAGAAAGATCTGTTGGAGTGGTTAAACTCTCATTAATGCACAAGTTATGTTGATTTGGTTGGATGTAGTTTATACTGTGGTTGCTGTTTGGAGAGTTGGTGGTCGAAGGTCACGCTACCAAGTTCCCTAGCTGCCGTATCCAAGCATCCAAGTACACTCTATGTCGTGTGATGTCTAGCTTCGCTGCCCAGAATTTCTATTGTTCCCAACCGTTGAGATCTCATATGTTTAATTTCGCGCACGTGTGCGATGAGGTACGAGATGAGGTTCTTTAAGCAGCCACAACCGGCTTTCTAGGGGTATCCTGGTACCTAATGCTCTCTAATTTGTGTCCCCTTGTGTTTTTGGTGTCTAAGTGTCAGTTTCCATGTAATTATAGGGCATTCTATTGGCTTCTTTGAGACAATAATGTCGGTCCTAACTGATCTCCAAAGATTATGCATTAACCCATGTCCGATGGAAAAAATCCTTCGAAATTTTAAAGCTCATTTTCATTCTGACAGTTGACAATCAACGTCCAGAAGGGTGGCAAACTAGAAGACCATCGCCATGTCTTACAGATCAGTTTCTTTAACAAAGGAAGATAGAACTTACCACGGGAAGATCTGGGTATGTTTTCGTCTTATCGTCCCTATCGTCTCTCTCTAACAATGAATATAGACCATTCCCTCAGATACACGGTATCAAGCCAGGGTGATCATACTACAGAACTTCAATGAGCCAGAGACACACTATGAACACCTGATAAGAGACTTGACTGAACGAGGTTATGAATGCTTCACATTTGACTCCTACAATCAAACACCAAAAAATGACGATGAGATACGACGTGAGATGAATCGTGTGCTGAAACTGTGTTGTGATGACTTGGACTCCCTACACGACGTTCCCAACCACAGAGTGCATCTCATTGCGTCATTCACAGGTGGGACTAGGGCTTTGTGGTACGGGATTGACGGATATTATCGCCATCGTCTGAAGAGTATCGTTGCTGTTAACCCCGTGATAAAGAACAGGGTTCTCTCAACGAGCGTATTCGGTCGTGTGAAGGGTGCTGTGGGACTTAAAGGCCGAGTGAAAACAGGCCTGAGTGTAAAGGATATCACCAGTGACCAACAATGGCAAGGGAAGCTTTCAGATGTGGATTATGAGACGATATCAAATGTTGGATTGGACTATCTATGCAAAATTAGATCTAAATTGACAAGCAGTGCTGTGCACAAGTTCAATATCAAGAATCTATTGATAATCCATAGCGACTATCAGCTCTGTGATGCGAAGAGTGCAGAGAAGATAGTATCTAATGTCGATATAGAAAATGGCTGCGTGTTGGGATACCCTAAAGGTCGTGGGAACCTTTTCTTTGAGAGTCAAGAGGTTTACGGGCTCCTGGTAAGGGATATACTAGAGTGGATGGACAATTATTAAAAGAATGCATATAGATTGTTCATTATGTAGCTAGGTTCTCGAGTTTCAAATCAACAGGCTCCCAACTCAAGATCGTCATTCCTTCCAGCTTGACCGCTCTCCTCATGATCTTGAAGTCCTGGGTCTTTTTGCCCTTGATGACCTGTTCAACTTTCTCACGTAAATCTTTGGCATATATGTAAACCTCCTCGATTTCATCCAGGCCAAAGAACGCTAGTATCTCATCCTTGGTTATAAGACTGATCTTTATCGTTTCTTCATGTTTCAAGTTGGCTCTGATTAGGATATTCACAGGGTTCAAGACCGGTGTGGAATGTGGGAACATCTTCGTGCAGAACTGGCCCATCGTTGGTTCAACTTCAGATATTATACCACTAACATCATACACTTTACCATCCAATAACTCGACAGCGTTCAATTTCCTGATGTATCCCACACTGATGTGTTTTTTCTTTTGTACCTGGGTAGATTCCACTTGGATATAAGGGTTCTCAGGCTCTACCGTCAAGTAATCAGACTGGTGTGTGGAATCTGGAGGCAACTCCCCGGAGAATTGAAGTCTGTGGTTTTGAAGAGGCGTGCTTGGTGATTGATATGCTGTTGGGTTAATGATCTGTCTTTGTGGGGTTGGGGAAGGGATGAATTGGTCTCTTTGGGCAGGGGATATAAACATGTTGTCAGCTGTGGGGTTTGCTTCATTCAGCCATTGATTGACAAGCTCTCTAGGGATGGTCTCCTCCACTCTGAAGTCACGACTCTTGACGTATGACTGTGGAAGACCCAGGATGATATTCTTAAAGAAGGGAAGCTTGAAATCGGCTCTATGATCCAGAATCTCAATTATATCAGCAATACCCTCAAGGGTGTTGTTATAAATCTTCATTCTCAGTTGCATCTTGACAAACAAGCCGTAGTTCAGCACATTTCTAGCATGATCCTTAGCATATAGCGTCACATTTCTCTTTGCTTCGAGCTCTCTCAGGAAAGGGATGAATCTTTCGTTGTAGACCATCACCTGGAGGATCTTTTCGTTGGGTATCTCGGCGTCTGTGGTCCCCACGTAGTTGTTGTAGGCGTAGCTGGTGGACATGATGGGGTTGGAAGTCATGTCGGTGACATAAAGACGGTTGGGGGTACCGAAATGAACGGAGACAATGACAGCGTAGACTGTTCTCTGTGCCTTGGTGGGACTCGTGGGTGGGATATCCGACAATTGGAGCGTGAGCTGGGACATTTAGTGGCGTTGGTGGTGATACTCTAATGTTGGAGGTTTTGGCGTTATTTTTTTTTTTAATTGAACGCGTCAGATCAACTATAAACACTAAGTCTACTAGACACAAACATCAACGCCGCCCAAAAGATGCTCTACGAGCTCCACGACATCTCAGAGGTGAGGCTGATCAAGGCCAGCCGTGACAATGACCCGAACCCATCGAGAATCAGACTTGTGATGGTGCTGAATGCCATAGAAATGCAGCCCAAACCGGTGATGGAAGTCACAGACTTCTCGTACGCTTACCAGAAGGATAACCAGATCAGAATCAACATTGATCCCCAGTTGCTAGGGAAGATCCTCCCTCACTTGAAGGCAATTGGTACCAGAACAAAATCAGACCCTCACAGGCTCGAATATCTCCCTCATAAGATGGTGGTGCTGCTACGGATCACTTGTGAAGTCTTCAATGGGAAAACTGACTTGAGGTACGTCTTGAAGGAGTCCACTTTCATTAACAAAAATCCACGTATGGTCTTGGACTGGGAGTTGAAGCATCAGAGAAAAGTCAAGTCGCTGTTCAATAAACTGCAAGCACGGGGTCTAGGTGAATCCGCAACCAATAAGGAAGAGTTTGAAGCCATTGCCAATATTGTCACTTCCAAGAAAGCAGAAGAGCCTGAGCCAAAGAAGCAAAAGACTGAACCACCGCCAGAAGTGATAAAAACTGAACCAATGACCTCTGTCAACCCTTTGTTCATTGCTCCTGAGAACTCACACTCACAAATAAGTAATACCCAGATCTATGATCTACCTGATTCCATTACAGAAGAGAGCAGAAGCTCAGAATCAACAGAGGAGAAGAAGATCAAACTTGAGGATGTCAAAGAGGAAGATGAAGACCCTCAATCAGAAAGTGAAATTGTCAGTCTTCTAACAAGCGATATCAGTGCCCCAGAACCGATTGCACAATCCACACAACCACAATCACTCCCACCATCACGTCAAGCACCAGAATCATCACCTGAAGCAACGCCCAGAAAGAAGGCCAACCATGAATTCTCTGATGCATTTTCAGACTCTGAAGACTCAGGAGTCAACAGTGATCCAGAGGCTATCCGTAAGAACATGCGTGACTTGGAGTTAAAGCCCGGTGTGACTGTCAACCTCGTTGGTTACGCTCTTTCCATTGAACCTCAACACTTTAATCTATTTGGAAGAGCATACAAAGAACTCCTCAAAGCCACCAACTTCAGACTATACATCTCCAATGTTCGAGATTTGAAATTTTACAAAGTTGAAAAGAACTGTCTTTGTTTGGAGTTCAGATCAAAGGAACACGTTTTGGAGTTCTTTGGCTATGAAACCCTTGAAGAAGCTGTGCTGAATATAGATACCATCAAAACGAAACTGGCAAAGTTGACAAAGGGTGATAGGGCCTATCGTTTCCAAATATCACGAGAGAGAGCCAACTTGAGTAATGGTGTGATGTCAGTTTGGAAACTAGAGAACACCATTGATGATTTATTGAATAGTCCAGCAGTTTAGGGAATCATATATATAGCATGAATGTATCTACAGTCTCTCATTACTCAACATTATCAAATTAGAAACTTATAGAAGACTAGAAACAAAACATCATTATAAAACTCTTCAGCTCAACTGATCAGATTATACTCTTAACATTATCCATCACCATGTCAACAAAACCTTTCTCGTTACCAGCAGCGTCGTATCTCTTACCAGTGGTTTGGTCAATCTTGTCACCAGTCTCTGGATCAATCGTGATGTTGGATCTTGGAGTGGAAACGTCATTGGCATCACCAGCTAGACCTTTACCAGAAGATTGGGTTTTGTAACCATTACCACCTTCTTTGTAACTATGTTGGATTGGGGAAGATGGTTCAAAAGAACCTGGAATTTCATCTCTCTTTGAAGAAATGGACTGTGTAGAAGTGTTACCAGTGCCCAAAGATTGAGTATCACGATCAGCAGTTGAGTAGCCCTCCTTTGTGTCGTAGGACTTCTTCCCAGAACCAGTAGTAGCACCTAAGCGGTTTTACCACCAACAGTAGAGCCAGTAACACCAGCAGTTGAAGGTTTGGCAGAAGAGCTAACACCCTTCTCTAGTTCAGTACCTCTAGGATCAATGTATGGGTTTCTGTTCTTGCCTGGGGAAATGTTGACATCGTCACCGTCAAAGCCTCTAGCTTCTGGGAAGCCAGACTCTGTTTGTGAACCAGGAACGACATCACTCTTGGAAGACTTATGATAGCCAGTAGTACCTGAATAACCAGTGGACTTGTCATACTTGGAATCAGTGTCATACTTGGAACTGGAAGTGGAGTAACGTTGGGTATCACGGGTATCAATGTCACGCTCGTACTTGGAGTCCTTGGCATCACGTTCATACTTGGAGTCTTTGGAATCTTTGGATTTGGAGGCAAAGTAACCACCAGTAGCGGCGCCAGCGCCAACACCAGCAGCAGTCTTACCAGAAACGCCCTGACCTGACTTGGTGTAATCAGAGGTGGCACCACTAGCACCATAACCAGCAGCTCTAGCAATCTCTTCTAAATCTTCATCACGTTGACCTTGTTGAGCATAGGTGGTAGAGTTCTTAGATTGACCTGCAGTGGTACCATAGGTACCAGAGCTCTTGGTTTGACTTTGACCATGAGTACTAGTGTTCTTTGCAGATTTAGACTTCAAATCTCTATCAGCAGTGGCACCAGAGGCACCGATACCAGCAGCGTAAGCGACGTCATCCAAAGTTTCACCAGTTTCAGGGTTGTACTTACCACCGTGTTGATTAGCTTCATTGCCATAAGAGCCACCAGATTGCTTGACACCTTGCTTGTTCTTCAACTCTTTGTTAGTAGTGGAAGTAGCACCGGAGGCACCGACACCAGCAGCGTAGCCCACATCATCGATAGATTCACCAGTTTCCTTGTTGTACTGAGAGCTTGGGACGTAACCAGTGTTGGACTTGTTAACGTTCGTGGCATCGTAATCGCCTTGAGAGGCTTTGGTGCCTGGGATGTTAGACTTACCGTAACCAGAGTAGCTAGCGACGCCAGCTCCTGTGGCGGCACCAGCACCAGTAGCAGCAGAAGTAGAACCAGCAGTAGACTTATCAGATTTGGATTGCAGCTTGGGCTTCTTAGTGATGTCAGAAGTAGCACCAGAAGCTCCCAAACCAGCAGCATAAGCAACATCTTCCAAAGTTTCACCGGTGTTTGGATCTCTCAAGTAATCATCCTTACCTTGGGTACCATAAGCAGAAGTACTCTTACCTTCAGAGCCATAGGTAGCTTTCTTACCAGAAGAGTTGTAATCATCACCAGCAGACTTGGACTTGGAGTGTTTGTTAGCAGCGTAACCTAAGACTGCACCTGTAGCAGCACCACCAACGGCACCTTTACCCAGGTTTTCAGAGTCATTAGAGTGATTGTAGTCCTTGGTGAAATCATCATGTGTGGCTTTCTTGTAGTAAGTGGTTGGTTCATAGCCGGTAGTAGTAGTCAAGTCATTCTTGTCAGGAACATGGGTGGTCTTGTAAGTGTCCTTAACAGAACTACCAGGACCTTCCTTGGTTGGCATGTTGTAAGCAACACCTTGACTATAAGCCTTAGTGGAAGCTTTGTCAGCAGCAGTGGTGGCAGCATTCTCAGGAACACCAGTGTCATAACCAGTAGCCTTGTTACCGTATGGATCTTGGTTCACGTGTTTACCACCACCAGAGACTGGCATAACAGTTGACTTGTTCTCATAAACACCTTTAGTAGCCTTGACCTTGTCTTCATTAACACCAACCTTAGTGGCACCAGCACCGATGTCAGCGCCATCACGGTCGTAATCAATTTCTTTGCCAGTAGTACCATAAGCACCAGTACTTTCAGTACCAGTAGTAGTATTCTTGTCTGTAGAAATCTTGTCACCTTCGGCAGCTTTAGTAGCAGCAGCACCGGCAGTACCAAATCCTAGAGCGGAAGCGGCAGAAGCCCAGATACTACTTCTGTGTGGAGTCTTTTCAGCGGTTTCGTAGTCAGTTTCAGTTTTAGCAGTCTTGGAGGATGTACCAGCGTAATCAACATCGTTGATATCACGGTTGGTGGAGGAGGTCTTATCGCCAGTAGCATACTTGGAAGTGGCACCAGTAGCACCGACACCAGCAGCGTAGCCAACATCTTCTAAAGTTTCACCAGTATCAGAAGTAGTGGTCTTGGTGTTACC
This sequence comes from Taiozyma rabaulensis, assembly GCA_030574855.1. Classification (NCBI taxonomy): domain Eukaryota; kingdom Fungi; phylum Ascomycota; class Saccharomycetes; order Phaffomycetales; family Wickerhamomycetaceae; genus Taiozyma; species Taiozyma rabaulensis. Next base: position 12,175 of record JAJMFP010000165.1, read on the forward strand.
GTAACCAGTTGTACCGTAACTGTCTTTGGAAGTGCCGTAAGACCCAGTGGTACCATAAGTGTCATTACCATAGTCCTTACCGGATGTGCCAGAAGCGCCTTTGTTATACCCATAAGCAGCAGAAGTAGAACCAGTAGTGTAGTCGCCGGAATTAGTTTTCTTGTTAGCATCAGTGTAGTCAGAAGTAGCACCAGAAGCGCCTAAGCCAGCAGCATAGGCAACATCATCCAAGTTCTCACCAGTTTGAGAGTTGTAAGTTGAATCAACATTCTTACCAGTAGTGCCAGTGGTAGTAGACTTGTTCTTCTGATTTTCCAAGACAGCATAAGTACCAGCACCGGCAGCAGTACCGGCAGCAGCAGTAGTGGCAACATCACGAGTTTGAGTCTTTGGAGTACGAGTGTAACCGGAATCACCAGTGGTCGTAGCGTTTCTAGTATTACCACCTTTGGTGTAATCAGAGGTAGCACCAGATGCACCCAACCCAGCGGCGTAAGCAACATCTTCGAGGTTCTCTTCTTCTTTGTTCTTCTTACCAAAGAAACCCTTCTTCTTTGGAGTTTGCTGCTTTTCGTGGACATAGTTGTTACCGTAAGTTTCATGAGAGCTGGTTTCGTAGTCGTCAGATCTTCTGGTTCTTTCCTTCTTCTTACCCAAGAAGTTACCCAAGCAACCAACACCGCTAAACAACGAGCTCAAAGCTAACAAGAAAGTGGAAGTCCAGACAAAAGCCAACATGGTCTTACCCAATTTGGCATGCTGACCATCCTTGTGGAAGGCGTTTCTGGCCTTGACATAAGCAGCAGTTAACAAGGCAGCGGCTAAAGCAGTGAACAACAAAGCAGCGTTGGCGGTGACACCTGAACCAATATTCAAAGCAGTCAAGGATGGAAGACAGAAACTAACAGCAATAGGAAGAATGGCCAATAACGTAAACAATAGACCGATCAACAAGAAGGCCCAGCCGACTTTAGACAGGTAGTAAGTGGCACCATGTTTGCTGTGAAGTTTGGAAGGAACACCATCGGTAGTACCGAAGTTAGAGACAGGGGACATTGGATAAGCAGCCCTCTTCTTGGAACAGTCGGTATTTCTACCATTCTGAACACCACAGGAATCGTAATTGGTCCATCTTGTAACGTCATGAGCACCAGGGATGTTAGAGGTCCCAGCTTCCAACCAATACCATTTACCTAGGACACTCTTTGTAGAAGCACCACAAAGGATGTTGAAGAATAGTAACAGACCGGCACCAAGCAGTGCGAAAATTGATAGAAAGTATGGCCAACGCATTGCAAATTTGACTTTGATTGGATTGACCAGTGAGATATGTATGGTTTCGAAAAGTCTTGAGATAGGGAAAAGAAACGGAGAAATTGAGTTATATATAGGTGTTTGGGGGAAGGATGGAATCAGATTGGAGCAATTGGGCACCATGCTCTCCAAACATCATCCACATGTGTCCTTGAACAATTCATATTGTTTGCTTGTGGAGTTGGAAGCTTTTGATTTGCTAATTTCAGTATTTTTGAGCAACAAGTTTGACACAAACGTTCGCTTGCGCAATGGGGGTGGGAAAAATTAACCGGCATAATTACGACGCAGTACGAACTTTGGATCAGAGATTCGAGTCTCAGAGGTATTCTTCCATCTCGATTCTCTTTCAATTTTCAAATCCAATTGAGCTGCTTTTTCCCCAAGGAAGCCCGCAATGGCTCTGCCACCTGCCACCAATCATCGAGCAAGCTGTACAATATGTATGGGAAATTTCAAAGCTTCCCGCGAATTTTAAGCGGAGCACAAAATGTGTCAAAAGTTGCTCATTGGAGCTCCGAAACTTCAACCCTGTTGAAGGGAGCTGTGAGGCTATTGCATCACCGTATGCAAGGTGACATTTGAGATCACCGCGTGCTTCGGCTAAATTATGCACTTCATTTAGTTCTGTAGAGGAAAAACTTGACGAAAACTTGGGGTATGTACTCCTGAAGGTACAATATACAGCATAAATTCGCTACTGTAGTTTCACCAGTGGACTGAAATACCATATCAGTGGCTGGGAGTATCTAGTGATCTAGCCTATGCTTAAAAATATCGAATTTTTCGTCAAAGATAATTATTGAAAACAATTCGACCAGTGCATTTCTGAAAGATGCCATTGCCATTTTTAAAAATTCGAAAAACGGCCGTCGGAACTGTCACACTTTACCGACGCATGTAGGAAGGTGTTAGATATAGAGACGTGGTCACCTGTTTCATTAACAGGATAGTATAACCGCTGAATCAAGCCCAAGGGGGGCCCTGCTCGACGTAGAACTAAGCTAGAGAGATGGCCTTTAGCTGGGGATCTTTGAGTTTGAATCGTTTGGTGCACGACGGCTCTGAACTCTGGATTCCGAGGCCAGGCCACGTCAACCGAAAAGTGGCGACCTTTAAAGTGTGTAGTGGAGAATAACTCCACTGAGCACATGTGCAACTTGCAAGTCTTCAGACAGCTCACTCAAGGGTCTTGGATCACAATGTGAATATTCAACAATTCATAAGGATCCAAGTTAGGCTCTCATCTACGCGAATCTGTAACCCCAGAAAATTGATCGAGAAAATCGAAGTTGACAGGAGCTGATAAGCAACAGCCACCAAAACATCCCCTGGAAATAATAGACGATGTTTGGAAACACACTAAGGACCGCCCAGGGTCGATTTTTAAGTTCCCAGTGGCCCCTTCATCTCCCAAAGAGGGCATTCAGAAGCTCTCAAATAGCCTCAGTTGCCAGTTTTCCCTTCCGAGCCACCAACTATGCTCCACAAGACGTCTTCTCGAGACTTCTGTCTGAAAGAATCATCTACTTATCTGGCCCAATTGACGATGCATTAGCCACCACGGTAACTGCCCAACTGCTATATCTAGAATCCCAGTCCAGTGCTCCTATAAACATCTACATCAATTCTCCTGGCGGTTCTGTGACCTCGGGGTTAGCCATCTACGACACCATGCAATACATACGGTGTGAGATAAGCACAGTGGCAATTGGCCAGGCATATTCCATGGGATCCCTTCTGCTGGCTGCTGGTAGTGCCGGTAAAAGGTTCATCTTACCCAACACCACGATCATGGTTCACCAGCCAAGCGGTGGGTTCCAAGGTCAAACCTCAGATATCGAGATCCATGCAAGACAGATTATCAGGGTCAGAGAGAGATTGAATAGAATTTATCAAAAACATATCAAGGATGGTACCTCTTTGGAAAGTATTCATGAGCTGCTCGATAGAGATAGATTCCTTACTGCCGAAGAAGCTGTGGAGCTAGGGCTGGCAGATAGAGTCCTTGCCACAAGAGACGTGAAGAAGGCAGAAAGTAACGGTAAGGCAGAGAAAGTGAAAGCTGCAGGCTAGCTATTTATAACCCACATATCATTGCTTAATTATATCGAGGAAATTGTAGTGGATGGGTCTATGTCTGCCAAAAGTTAATGGGTATCATTACCTAATGGCTTTCAAATGGGTACAAAAGACCCTTGAAAATCATCTTTTAAAATGGCAAAAAGCCTTTGTGTCAACGTAGCGATAGCTTTAATGGTCAAACAGACAGTCAAATCTACTGTTTCCACCTCGGTAAAGGTTCAATTATAATGTCAGGCCGGAAGACATCAGGTTTGGACACCAGCCCAAAGAAACCATTCAAGAAGTTCCAAAAGAAAGACAAGAAGTTCATGAGGTCGATCTCAGATTCAGTGCTGCTCAATGACCCACAAGACCCCAAGATCCAGGCTATCAATGACTTAAGAAAGCAAGCCAAACTCGAAAGTGAAGTCCAACTATCAGATCATTTCACTATTTACAGACCTCTCATTTCAGATCATGGTGATTCCAAAAAATGTGTTAAAGTGGATGATATGAAGGACTACCCAGAATGCTGCTTCAATAATACAACGCCTTCTTTTCAAAATACCCAGACTAACTCTGCGAATGCCATTCATATTGTTGGTCTAGGCATCAAGCTAAGAGAGCTACTCTAACCGCTAAAGTCCAGAAAGCTAACAACAAAAACCAGATACACTATAGACAACAAACCGCTGCTTTAATACTTTCAGAATCCTTCCAATTGCTCACAATCTCCATTATTAACCTATTGACTACTCAAACATCCCCTTTATTGCATTTCCCTGAATTTTGCATACTCCAAGACTCACTTGAGAGACAAGAATTCCATATTTCGGCCACATGTTTTCAAAAAGAGCTGAAAAACACCCAGATACTACTATATACTAATAAATATCCTGCAATTTATCGATTAGTGACTATAAGAGATCCCTGAAGCTCCTCTAGAGCGATTTGCGGCCAATTTTAGATATTTTAAAACAAATCGTTTGGCAATCACCGGTTCAGAAACGGTGTAATTCCGCCACTGTAGTATAGTGGTTAGTACACATCGTTGTGGCCGATGAAACCCAGGTTCGATTCCAGGCAGTGGCATTACTTATTTTTTTCGCCAAAATTGCGGATTTTGCCTTTATTTTTGCATATTTGAAACCTTGATTTCTCTGGCTACTAATTAGGGCTATTTTCGAACTATTTTGAGCAGTATTTATCTGTCAAGTGAGCGCTGGCTTAGACAAGGATTGTTTCGGCCGTAGAGCGATGAGGTAAATCTTTGAAAATCTGTTAACACACTTGAAAAACAATTTGACATATCCGGCTCATTCGTTTTCTCCTATTCCTACTCCAAGGCCCGAAGTACCATGAGTGTGAACTTATCCATACAGATTTTGGACCACGGTATCCAATTGGCGTACGTCCTTGCGATAGGGAGTGTTTTCCTGGCGAAGTACGACCCCAAGTTTCATGATCTGCTGAAGTATGGTAAAACACTGGAGAAATCTACGATAACGAGTGAGTTCCGAGTGGTGGAGAAGCTATTGCAGGCACAGGTTCCAAAACGTTGGTTCTATCATTTCTATGTGCTGTCGTTGGCATTGGCATCATTGGGATTCTACATCTTGGAAAGAACATTGAGAGGTGATGATGATGGAATAATAGGAGTCATGAAACAAAGCAGGTACGGTACAATCCCTGTTGAAATATCACGATTGGTGTTCTTCCTACTTGTTGGCCATAGTTTCAGAAGACTCACAGAGACGTTGTTCATGATGAAGTTTAAAGAAAAGTCTAAGATCAACATCTCCCATTATTTGGTTGGGATTTTCTATTATGCAACAGTCAATATCCAATTGTTCCTAAACACCAACTTCAACGACCTGTCAAAAGATCTGAAGATAGACTGGACAGTGTGCTTACCAGTTCTGTTGTTTGTGCTTTCCACGTTGGGTCAGTTTCTGAACCATTTGCACTTGACAAAGTTGGTGAAGTACAACGTTCCTTCATTTGGTATGTTCAGATACCTTTCAAGTGCACACTACTTTGATGAGATCTTGATATATACATCAGTGCTACTCCTTGTGAGAAACTTATCAAGTGCGTTATCTTTACTATGGGTTATCGTTAACTTATCAGCGTCAGCTATAGAGACGCATAGATATTACAAACTTAACAACAACGGGAAGGTGCCAAAATGGGCAATTATCCCATTTATTCTATAAAGTGCCGGCTACACTTAATAATAATGACTAATTTTAATGAACTTTCTAAACTGTAGTAATCCTCAATTAGATGACAGTCCTATCGAATTGCTTATTCAGAGTATTTCTTGAACAGCATAGAGGCATTGGTACCACCGAAACCAAATGAGTTAGACAAAGCATAAGTGATTTCCTTTTTGACTGGTTCTTCTTTAACAAAGTTGACTTCAAAGGCAGCTGGATCATCGCCTTCAGCACCACCTGGGTGCAATAAGTTCTTTGTTGGAGGCAAGATACCATGTTGAATGGCAAAGATGGAGAAGATGGCTTCCACAGCACCGGCACCAGCTAGCAAATGACCGGTAGAACCCTTAGTGGAGGAGATGTAGAAGTCTTTGTTGCCTTCTAAGACTTGCTTAATGGCAAAACTTTCAGTTCTGTCACCCACGTTGGTAGAAGTGGCATGTGCGTTAACATAACCAACCTCCTTCTTGTCAACACCCCGTAGAGCAATTTCCATAGATCTTTGAGCACCGACACCACCTGGAGCTGGAGAAGTAATGTGATAAGCATCACCAGATAGACCATAACCAGCGACTTCAGCGTATATCTTAGCACCTCTGGCCTTAGCGTGTTCCAAATCTTCTAGAACCAGTAGACCACCACCTTCAGATAGAATGAAACCGTCACGATCTTTATCAAATGGTCTAGAAGCCTTAGATGGGTCTTCATTGAATTTTGCAACAGATTTAGCTCTGGCGAAACCGGCCAATGGTAATGGATGAACAGAAGCTTCAGCAGCACCTGCTAGCATGACCTTAGCGTAACCATCTTTGATGAATCTGTAAGCATCACCAATTGAATGACTACCAGTAGCACAAGCGGTGGATGCAGAGTGGTTTGGACCCTTAAGACCGTATTTGATGGAACAGATACCACCAGCCATATTTGGCAGCAGTCTTGGGATGAACATAGGGGTGATCTTTCTGTACCCGTCTTTGTAGAAGGCGACAGCGTTGTCGTAACAGTCGTCAGCACCACCGATACCTGAACCAATGGCAACACCGGTGTTAAGCTGATCTTCAATGGTTTCAGGGAACCAATTGGCGTCTGATAGGGCCTCCTGAGCAGCAGTCAGAGCGAATTGGGTGAATCTGGCGTGTTTCTTCACCTCACCTTTGTCCAAGTGTTCAGCTGGGTCCCATTTACCTTCAGATTTCGGACCATGTGGGACATAACCAACGATCTTGGAAGGGATATCGTGGAATAATGGGTTGTTTAGAGAGTCTGTGTGAACTAGACCACTTTTACCAGCTAGAAGCTGCTTCCAGACGTGCTTGGCACCGATCCCCAGAGGGGTGACCATACCAACACCAGTGACAACGACTCTGGACATTTGGCTGTTTGTTTTTGTAGTGTTTACTTAGGAGAGAGGCAGCCAAGGGAAAAGTTTTTATATCAGATCAAAAAAATTAGGCTGCCGGTGGCTGCAGGTGTAAAAATTAGACCCAAGGTTGTAAGCAAGGGGAACATACCGTACAGAGGAAGGGCAGCCCTATTTGACAGGTATTCGCCTGACAGGCATTGGATTACAAACATAGGCAGCAGTAGAGGAAGATGGCTTAGTTTACCAAGTTCTATTCTCAGTGGTGATCTGGCTATTGTTGCAGCCGTTGTTGTCGTACGGATCTGAGGAAAACCGGTACAAGAGAGCCACAGACTCTCTACGTCCATCAAGCTGTCCAATAAAGATGAAGTTCCGGAGTTTAATGCTCGAACACTTATAATTACTAATAAAGTACCATCATGAGACATAATTACTGAGACACTACCTGAGACCCAAGGCGCTAGAGACTAGTCCCCCTTTCTCAGACTCTAGTCCCGTAAATTTTGTGTCTGCTGAGGAAATCAGGAATCGGTAGACGCACTAGATCTACAAAAAACAAAATGTCAAAAATTATGCATAGAACTTATGGAGAATTTAGTTCACAAAAACCAGGACAAAATCAGAATCTACGAGAGCAACTTTCCCAGCGGATATTTGCAACTTAAGCCTGAGACAATACCACACACTTCCTCATACCAAAGCTGCTGCTGTTATTTGGTCTTCGTCAGAAAATCATCACCAGACGCACGTGGAGAAACAAGGCATTGTTGAATAGGTTCGCACAAGATGAAGTTCGCTGAGTATTTGAAGGACAACCTGGTGCCCGAGTGGAAGGACAAGTACCTCGACTACAAAGGCGGTAAGAAGAAGATCAAGAAAATCACCTCCTCACCAAACTTTTTGGCAGGCAAACTCACAAATCCTTTGAATACCCCAAAGACACCGGCTAAATTCCCAGCCACGAGCCTTAAGGACTTTGCATTCAAGCACAAAAACGACGAGTCTTTTGAAGAGCTGCCACCGGCTGCTGTTGATCCTGCTGAGAGTATACACACCCCATCTCAGAAGGATAACGTCCAACCTACCAACGATAGAACTCCTCTATTGTATGGGACACCTGCTGACGCCAACTATTCCCAATCTTCTTTGAACGACCAGCAACCACGAGACCAAATTCTGAGAAAGAGAACTCATGCTGAGTCGTTGGAACCACAGACTTACCGTGGAGGATCTGTTGACCTGGCTACTGGCCTTCCTCTAGAGAGTCGTAATGACACATCTGAGAAGGAGTTCATTGAGTGGTTGGATCTTGAGCTACAGAAGATTGAAACCTTCTACAAGCAAAGAGAGGATAATGCTGTGCAAAGATTCTGCTCATACAAGATCAGTTATACCACCTCAGAGAAGAGTATGATCGTATGAAGCAGAAGACTAAAGTTGACTCGGATGAGCTTATAAAAGCTGGTATTGCAAAAACTACAAAAAGACTTTACACCATAAACAAGTTTGAGCTTCCCTCATTGCCTTTCAGTACCAGTAACTCACAAAAGGAAGAAGATGATGCCAGCAAGAAGAAAGATTTCCAACACCACAGACATGCTGTTCCATTCTATGTCGCCCGGAGACAGTTGAAGGCTGCTGTTCAAGAATACTACAGAGGTCTGGAGCTATTGAAATCTTACAGAATGCTGAATCGTACTGGTTTCAGAAAACTACTTAAGAAATTTGACAAACAGACCCAATCTGAATTATCACCGCTGTACATGGAGAAGGTCAACAGAAGTAACTTTGCATCTAGTGACATCTTGGATAACATCGCAACAAAGGTCGAAGATATCTACAGTTCTAATTTTGAGAATGGCAATAGAAAGATTGCTGTTGAGAAGCTACGTTCAAGTCAGAAAGAAGACAAGTTTTACGCATCCATGTTCTTCTCTGGTATTTTCTACGGGCTCTCCATTCCCCTACTAGCATATGCCATTTACCTAGCCCTGCACAAAACAATCGATGAAACCATTATTGAGGGGAAATTCATCATTACCATTTGGGCCGGTTTTTTCATGATAATCTTGATAAGTGTTTTGTTTGGTGTATGCTGTCAAATTTGGGCATCTTACAAGGTTAACTACAGATTCATCTTTGAGTTTAATCCCAAAACTGCCTTGAATTGGAGACAAATCCACCTAATACCATCGATATCATTATTTGCATTGTCATTATTTGCATGGTTTGGTTTCAATGACTTTTGGCCCAACCGTATTCCATCTAGAGACTGGCCTTGGTTTTTCTTTGCTGCTGGTATCATCATCTTGCTGAATCCTTTCAACGTTTTGTACATGGAATCCAGAAAGTGGTTGTTAACTTCTTTATGGAGATTGGTGTTCTCAGGTTTCTATCCCGTTGAGTTCCGAGACTTTTTCATTGGTGACATGGTGAGTAGTTTGACGTACTCAACTGGTAACTTGTCCTTCTTTTTCTGCCTGTACGGTACTCATTGGAGAGGTGCTAAAGAAGGTGATCCTGTCTGTGGTTCTTCAAAATCGAGATTAATGGGGTTTTGCTCCACACTTCCTGCTATTTGGAGATTCCTGCAATGTTTCAGGCGTTATGCCGATTCTGGTGACTGGTTTCCTCATCTTGCCAACATGGCCAAGTATGGTGTTTCAATGGCTTATTACATCACATTGAGTATCTATCGTATTGATAAAACACAGTCTCACAGAGGTATCTTCATTTTCTTTGCTGTCATCAACTCAGTTTACTCAAGTCTGTGGGATATCTTCATGGATTGGTCATTGATGCACAACAAGGACTTGCTTCGCGATGAATTGATCTTTCCAAAGGCATTTTACTACTTTTCAATGATTGCTGATGTTCTTTTGAGATTTCAATGGATCTTTTATGCCCTATTCAGTGAACACATCCAACAATCTGCCGTTACCAGTTTCTGTGTTGCTATTGCTGAGATCATTAGACGTGCTATCTGGGTTATCATCAGATTGGAGAATGAACATGTCACAAACATTCATTTATACAGAGCATCGAGAGAAACACCACTACCATACGGCACAGTTACTCGTGCTATGACTCCAAGAGAATCTATTGAAGAAGCTCCAGAACACCATCGTCACCGCCGTGAAGAAAGTCTACCAGATATTGAATCAACATTATCTGAAGCTGAACAAGCAAGAACTGATTCGTTGAGAAGAAGAAAAACCATCTTGGATACAGCCATATTTCAAAATGTCTCCAAGGCCATTGTCAACGCCCATGCCAAAGATTTTCAACGTCGTAAACAGAGTGACGGTATGGACAATGACCCAGGTACCAATTCCTCAGATGATGAGAATTCAGATGACGAGAACACGATAATTGGTCGCAGAAGTTGATAATTTATACCCTCATTAGCATTTATTTTAATAATCGGGAGAGAGACGGAGAGAGAAAGAATTGAAGTTGATAATTGATAGCATTCTCGTACATAAGTTAACATGTATGACTTTATTTATTAAATGACAAACTTGTAGTAAAACCAATGAGAAAAGAGTGAAAGTGACGTATAATACTTAGTAACCTTGAACTTTGGCATAGTTTGGAGGGTAGACTCTCTTGTAAACAACTTTGCCTAACCAGATTGGAAGAATAGAAGTGGCTAGGATGACAGCTAGTTGCCAGACAAATGTGACTGAAGCCATGAACGATAGATCAAAGTATTCAGATAGGAACGGGATCGAACCGACAAAGCCAATGATCGTAGCCAACTCAGCGAATACCATCTTTTTGTTCCAACTATGGATTTCGATGGCAACCATCACTAGTTCGTTAACAACCAAACCTGTGAAACATAACGAAACCATCTTTGTGAAATCTTCAGCTTGAATACTAGTGAAAGCTTGGGAGAATAGCTGAATAACACCACCCTGATACAGTGAAATGGCACACCAGACAAAGAAAGTGACATAACTCAACGATTTACCGGATGTTAGCTCATGGTATAGTTCAGGGAAGACAAATGCAGTTTCCTTTTGAACATCATAATCAAAGACCAAGGCGAAAACAGGCATCATGGTGTAGCAAGTAGCATACCCAACCATCAAGAAACCAGTGATAAGAGCAATTGGTTCGTATTTAGAAGTAATGGAGAAGATGGCTTGAGCAACGGAGATCAACAAACCTCTATGAATGATAAATTGACCTAGTTTGGCAGATCTCTTGTAACTGTTTCTACCGTGCCATAGTAACAACGTCGTCAAATGACAGAATTGTGTGATGGAAAAATCAGCAGCTAAGGAGGCTTGTTTACCTTCTTTACCAACAATACCAACACCGACATCGGCACATTGGATCATACTGACATCATTACCACCATCACCAATACAACAGACTCTCTTTTTAGTGATTTCACGAATGAAGACAGCAACATCAGCCTTTTGTTGAGGTGTACAACGACAGGCAATAACACAAGGTAGATGAACGACAATGTCGAAAAACTCTTGTCTGTAATGTCTCAAGTACAAGCCCAAGGACTCACCATCGATTAGCAAACAAGAATTGGTATTGATTCTCAAAAACTCTAAAGCATTCATGGCACCTTCAACACGAGTCATCTTAGTAATTGTGTGGACGTATTGACCTCTTGAAATCAATCTGGCACTCACAGAAACACAACGGGCAGTTTCAACTTTATCACCTGTTAACATCCAAATCTTGATACCGGCATTTCTCAATAGTTCAATGGATGATTTGACATCTTTCTGTAGTTTATCTTCAACACCAGTTAGACCTAACAGTTCTAGATCATTTTCTAAGTACTGACTTAAAACTTTAGCCATTTCAGCATCTCTGTTAACCATGGCAGAAGAAGCTTCATTGTATTTCTCTTTGAAAGTTTCGTAAAGTTTGTTTGTCAATTTTTTTCTACCGATGACCAAAGTTCTTAAACCTTCTCTGGCCATGTTACCAGTTTCTTCATCTAACCAATCATTGGATTGTACAATTTTGGCCATGACTGTATCAGCACCTTTTTGCAAGAACCATAATTCATCTTTCTTAACATCGTGAATGACAATACCCATTCTCTTTGTATCAGAATTGAATGGGAATACCTGTAAGATTTCATACTCCAAATGTTCACCAGTAGCATTATGAACCAAAGTAATGTTGTGACGATCTCTTTTGAATAGCGACAAACCAACCTCTTCAGTAAACTTGACAATAGCAATCTCATCCGGAGAAGCAGCTTGATAGGTGATTTCACCATCTTCTAGAGTTGGAGTAACGTTATGACAGATAGCCAAAGTTGTAATTAAATCACGAACTCTGTTCCCTAAATCTCTCTTTGTAGCTGCAGGTTTCTTACCTTGCATATCTTTCACGTAGTCTTCAACGATATCCATAGTGTCACCAGCGTAAGAAACTGTACCAAGATGCAACTTCTTCAATTCCATATCATTCTGAGTTAATGTACCTGTCTTATCTGAAAGTAGATATTCAATTCTACCCAAATCTTCAGGAATTGTACTCGTTCTCACAATGGTATCTTCAATGGAATCATCGTGTTCAATTTGATAGGAATAGACAGACTTGGCCAAGTCTAAGTTAACTCTCAAAGAAACTGGGATGATGGTAGAGAATAGAATCAAGAATCTCATAACGTTGATGTACCAATCACTACCAAAACCATGAATAGCAACTAGACCAAATGACAATAGAAACACAGAAGCACATAAGATCTTGGATAACTTGTTGATTTCCAATTCTAACAAACCAGTCTTAACACCAGACATAGTAGTGTTCATCGCTTGTCTTGTATCAGTACCAGTGTAAATGATGCAACCAATAGCAGTGCCTGAAGCCAAAACAGTGTTAGCCCATAGTGTGTTATCGATAGTTAGACCAGTGGCGTTACCTTCAACGTTCAATCTACCAATGAATGAGTGAATGGACTTTTCTGGGGCAGAAGCGGTAATGTGGACTTCATTCAAGGCATCCAAGGTTAAGTTCTGGGTCAATGGAGATGCAATTCTTAGTTTCCAATCAGTTTCACCGTCTAATTGATCTGTCTTGATGAATGATTCCCCATTGGACTCGCTTGATTGTAAGATGATCATATCAGCTGGAATTCTTCTATCTTTGTGTAGTTTCACTAAATCACCAACATTCAAGTGTCGGCTCTGGACTAGCTTGTCTTTACCAATGACTTCAAACAATTCATTGTTGGCATCAGCATCTCTTCTTCTTCTCTGTATGTCATCCATAGCTTCTTTACTCATAGTGACGACAAGGACAAATGCTAATGGAACGACATAAGACGACAAGTAACCAATCCTTAGAGCTGGGATGGCTTGTGACAATGCAACCAGTAAGAAGTATAAATTGAAGAAGAATTTGAACTGTTCATAAAGGATCAATGGGATAAATGTGATAGGATTGTATTTGGCATTGGATATGGCGTTAGTTGGGAAGTCATTGTTTGGAATGCCAGGATAAATGTTTCTTTCAATATGCTTGTCTGTCAATTGTACCGTACTGTTGTTCCTTGACAATGACTTCAGTGAATTGGATTTAAAGCTTGATATCAGGTTTGACCACGTTGATGATGAGGTTGTTTTTTGTTTAGGCCCTGAGTTGTTTATCAAAGGTGAGTGATCATCGTTCAGCAGGTCTTCAAACGAGTCTTTTCTTTGGTTGGAGGACATGCTTTGCAAGGGTATACCGTTTGGGTCTGAGTTCAAGGATAAGTTGTCCCTACTGCTGAATTTACTAGCTCTGTCTGCAAATGGGTTCTCTTCTAGGTTGGCTAATGCAGCTTCCAATGAATCATCAAATTGCTGGTCGAACGATGTTACACTATCTTGTCGGTTATCTGGGTGGGCGCTTGAGGTAGAATATGGCATCTATGATGGTAGAGCAGCAGATCTAGCTCTTGTGGATAACACAACGGAGGTGGCGGCGGAAGATCAATGTCTGATAGCAGGTTTGTGGCTATGGGCAGGTACTAAAAGGAGCACAAAATGAGAAGTCTTTGAGGTCTTGAGAAAGGGGAAAACGGGAATTGAATGCAGGAGAGTGGTGAAAAAGGTTTAAGCGTAGACGAAACCGACGAAGAACAGGGTTTCGGGGACCAGGATCGGTGTAAGCGGTGGCTCTGGAGGCGTGTTTAGGTGTCAGTTTCAGTTTTCGAATTCCCGTTTTCTAAGGAAAGCGAGCTCAAACGTTACGGGACACACAATGATAAAGTAGAGAGTATTAAATTAGTCGGACATAGTGCGTGACAGAGTGATTTGGCTACGATCCCTACCGGACTGGCCATTAGACCTCTGGTAATTTCAGGCGATTCACAGATTGGTTTCTCTGTAACAGCGTCTTAAACCACAGCGGAGAACACCTGTCAGCCCTCCATGCTTTATCTCATCATAATTCCAAACTACAACCATATTACCTTTTTGAACGTTATATTATATTAAACCGTATACTTTACAACTGTTTATTTTTTGGATTTGGAAGCTTTCTTTTCGGCTTTCTTTTCCTTTTCAGCTTGTTCCTTTAAGACACGTTTAACAATTTTTTGTTCTTCAATCAAGAAAGCTCTAACAACTCTTTCCTTGACACAGTTGGCACATCTGGAACCACCGTAAGCTCTTGAAACAGTTTTGTGAGTCTTGGAGACTTGGGCGTATTCTCTTGGACGTAAAGAGGAGATACCTGATAAAGCGACACCACAGTCACCACATTTTGGTCTGGTACCAGCTTTCTTAACGTGTTGAGCACGTAAAACACCACCTGGAGTCTTAACAACTTTGATCTTGTTAGAACGGGTGTTGTCTGTTCAATAGTTAGTATATGCATTTCTAATTGATAAGGTTTAGGATTCAAGATGTAATGTTGCAAGTTAACAAATATGGTCATGGGTAAGAGGTGAATTCTGTGTCCTGGTATGCTGGGTAATAGAATATCTCGGGAATGTCTTGGGTGGAATCCTTACTTCATAGAACCTAACGTAATTGGGTTGTTGGGTTCATTTGCATTGAAACTGAATTAATTCGCTTTGGGTTGAACATTGGTAATAAATCTGGTATGGTTCGTCTTCTAATGACGCTATTTGCCCTCCTGATTCACAATCCTCTAGAATTCTTCATTTCATATAATTCTTGATGGTATTGCTGGTCCTCATTTCTATACTGACACTAGTTCACACTGATCCTCATCACTTGGAATTAAAACACATTAAACTTGGATAAATCTTTGCCATTACTTCACTTCAAACTGTGCAACAATAATCTGGAAATCCTCTGCCCGTACGTACATGGGTTTCTTCTTCTGTAAGTAACTCTTTGAGCCATTTTTGATGTGTCTAAAAGGTTCTATTAAGATAGTGCTCTTCTTGCACTGTTGATAATATGAATTTTTCGAAAATACTTTGTGAGTTGGTGGAAATTTTCACTGTTGGTGTTGGGATGTTTTCGCGGTTTTGGCGGTGATTTTTAGGGCAGCCCTACTAATGGTCACGTGAAAATAATCATATTCGCGGTGTAAATTCAGATGGAGCCCTAATCTTGACACAAACAAATATTTCAGTCTTCAATCTTGACATGATCTAACCCTGAAAAGAATGCTCAGGGAGCATAGATTATGAGGCCAACGTGTGGGGGTACAGTAGGATATACAAATAGCTACTCAATTGAGAGACATCCAAGCTACAACATATATGACAACAAAGAACATGTCATCAGTCAACTATATACGTGAAGCCTTAACTATCAAAGTCAAAGAATCTAATTTTCTAAAGCAATAGCTTCAATTTCAACCTATGAAAAGAGTTAGTATTGGTTCATTAGAGCTCTCTGTGAGATCAACTTACATCAACACCTAATGGTAATTCCTTAACGGCAACACAAGATCTGGCTGGTTTGTGAGTGTTGAAATGTTTAGCGTAGACTTCGTTGAAAGCAGCAAAGTTGCTCATATCGGTCAAGAAAACGTTGACTAAGCAAATTGTTAGTATACCAGTATCTCAATTGGTAGCAATTGGGCGATGTAACTCACTCTTGACGGTTCTGTCCAGACCTGAACCGGCTTCTTCTAAGATGTTCTTGACGTTTTGGATACATTGTTCAGCTCTGGCTTGGATATCACCATCAACTAATTTACCAGCTGGGGTGAATGGAATTTGGCCAGAGACATAGATGAAGTCTTGAAGCATGTTAGTATTCGATCTGGATCAATTCAGCATCGGGTGACTCACTGTTGGCCTTGATGGCTTGGGAGTATGAAGCAGCAGCTGGTGGAGCGTTCTTGGTAGCGACCTGTTCTAGGAGTCAGTACAACGTCAATTGAGTAGATTAATGTTCGTCTTCTCCGGGCTCAAGTTAATAACTCCATCATTGTTCTCGTAAAGTGACACATAGTTCTTATGTCCATGAACGACGAACGTGGGAGGGACAAACACCAGCAGGAAAAGCAACGTACTGGAGTGATGGTGGATAATGATCTGGCGGACATGGCGAAGGCTCTGGATGGGAATCTGGCAGCACGGGTGGCAGTTTGTAAAAAGGACATCTGAGGAGGAATTGAGAGAACAAAGGGGAGATTTTGGTGGTTTTTAAAGCCTTTGAGCTTGAATTTCTACAATCGGGGTTTTCGTGATAAGCTCTCGCGCTGCAAATGGTGGCGCTAGGCGGAATGCTCTGCCTGGAACGTAGGCGGAGATTGGGCAGAGCCAGGAAGAAGAGCTCGGAATTTTTACGCAGGAAAATAGTGGAGATAGGCAGAGTCAGGCGGAACCGGGCCGAGTCTACGAGTCTACCTCAAAGAAGTCAAAAACGAATAGAAAGGCTCTAACTCAAGAGACAGAATGCGTGAATTATTGGATATGTACAAGTGGGTGTTTATGCTGTGTAGGGTCACAGTGGAAGGTTCCTGCCTATTCCTTGGAAGGCTCATCAGCCGTGACAGTGACACCGGACAAGGGCTGTATGGATTCGTACTTCTTTCTAAGCTCCTGTTGATAATCGTGGTCTTGTTTGTTCAGCAGCAGTTTCTTCTTCAGGGCCTTTTCTTCTGTTCTCTTAGCATCCTTGATAGGACCTTGGTGAAGTGCCTGTGCAGCTGTTAGTTAAACAGTTCCCTGTAGTTTGTTTATGTCCCTATTGTGACTTTTACACGATAGAGCTCAGCTTTACTAAACTCACGTTTCTTTCCTCTTCTTGGACTTTGTGCACCCAAATGACGGTGGCTGTGGTGACGACTATGGTAGTGGCAAGCGTTATCTTACTAGCTCTGGACATTTCTGTGTGTTTTTACTTGTATGATAAGGTCTTCTAACTCGAAGTTTGTGTCAAGTGCAACTTTTTTTTTCCAACTCCAGATCGAAGACAAGGCCGAAGATCTTTCTTGAAACAGGCGAGCTACAGCTGCGTGTCATTGTTGGAGTGTGGAGGATAATGACGACCGAAGGGTATGTATTTCTAGTTTGATACACATAAAGAGCCTCTTGTATACTCAGACCAGACCCTGCAAAACTCTCACAGTGTGGATATCCTTCGGACTTATTGTATGAATGCGGTTATTGCACCGGCTGATCCTCTTTGACAAGGCGGTAATTTTGGCCTGGACTGGACAATAAGAAGAGCAATAAAGCCCGAATTGACATGTAATTGGCATCAGAAGACTCCTGAAAGGCCAATTTTTCCACTGGTATCCCTCTTGTGTCCAGAAACACGCCACAAACCATCACAAAACCCACCTTTTAGGCAAAGTTACCCGCTCTCAGGAACAGCTGAAGTCCTGGTAGGCACCACACTCGTCTAATCTTCATCACGTTCTCAAAAAATCACCAAAACAACAGAAACAAGTAGATAAGTCAGCAGCCTTTCACTCCTCCTCGGTCCCTGGGCACTACACTAGCGAGACACTCCTGGCCATATACGGGTCACTACATCACCACCAAGAAAACCCGTGACAAAATCTGGCTATCCACCCCATAGCTCATCACCCACAGTCGCAACAGAAGACCCCGAGGCACCACATTTACAAGGCCAGTCGCAACAATGCAGGTGAGTACAATGTCCAAGTATCAATTATACGCATAGAGACAACAGTTAACTAACACATATGTCCAAAGAGCCACGAACCTATTCATATCGATAACGATTCGAGCAAACCCATAATCATCCCCGGAAAGGACTCGTCAGTCCCCAACGATGGTAGCTTTGTACCTGAATCATATCAGACTGCTAGATCATTCAAGACTTCGCCACAGGCGTACCAATTCTCCACATCTGCCAACTCGACCCACTCACAGATACTCAACAACTCATACAGCCATCAATTTGTCAACAACTTCAACAACTTGAGAAATCCTTATAACGCACACTCTCCAACTTCAAACTTCAGTCCAAGAGCAGACCCACCTTCTTTCATATCACGTAACTCCTTCGTGGAGTCAGGTAACAATACGATCTTGCCAAACCCATCGTTGATGAACTCCACATCTGTCCCTAGGCCAAGTCTGCTGACGTCCAAACTTGCATCTTCAAATAGTATCACCCAGCAACAGCCATCAATTCCTGAACAAGAGACCCCACAACAACAAAACGACTCCATACAATCACAAAGCTTCAATGATAGACTCTCTGGGTATAATGACCAAACTAGTGGCTCCCACCAGGATGAGAATCCATTCTTGAGACGTTCGTCTAACATCAATATCCAACCACCAACGACATCACAACATTTCAAACAATCAGAAGTTGTCAATTCATACACACCATACCATAATACCCCTAGCGTTGTTTCTTCATCTTATTCATCAGCCCCACATTCTGTGCCTACGAGTTATGCTCAATCATCATCTTATCAAAACCCAGCTTCTTATTCAAGAACTCCTCAAAACCACCAGAACCAAGCGCCGACTGAATACTATCGCACCAACCAAGAGCAACAGAACCAACAACAGCATCAAGATCATCAAGAACTACCAACTCACACGACACGTGGTGGCTTCACTGACCGTATGGAAACTGATAATGTACCAAATCAACATTTTCAACCACAGACCTCAATTGAAGGTGATTTGACACAAGGTGAACAACAATCAGCAGGATCCGAGAATGTTCATGATGAAAGTCATCTAGACATTGTCAACCACCCAGTCGACGATCTGTTGATGATGCTTAGTGCCCTATTGCAAAAGATCATCGAAGCTAACGATAACCTCCATCCACACCATTACCACCATGCTTCCCAACTTCATGATTCTCATAAATTCACCGCAAATGTTCTTGCATTTCATGGGAGAAACGTCCCTGCCATTTCCATCCATGCTTATTTGAGTCGTATCTTGAAGTATTGCCCAGTGACCAACGAGGTGTTCTTGACACTTTTGGTCTATTTTGATAGAATTGCAAAGAGAGCCAATACGGGGACAGATTGTTCCACTGAGCAAAGTGAACAAGAACAGTTGTTTGTGATGGATAGTTACAACATTCATAGATTGATCATTGCTGGTATCACTGTTGCTTCCAAGTTCTTTAGTGATATTTTCTACAAGAACTCAAGATATGCGAAAGTTGGTGGGTTACCATTGGAAGAACTTAACCATTTGGAATTACAATTCTTGTTATTGACGGATTTTAGACTATTGATCCAAATTGAAGAATTACAAAGATATGCTGACCTATTGTTGAAATTTTGGAAGAGAGAACAGAGCAAAAAAGATGAACAACCTCAGCAACAATCTCAGCCCCAGCATGAACAGCAACAACAACAGCATGAACAACAAAACCAACCCTCACTACAATGAACAACGATGAATTTGACTTTCCATGACCAACTCAACTACCTACTTCACTCGCAAAACAACCTTAGACATTAGACCCAGCGTTTTCCCCTTAATCATTAATTCTGCGTTCCAAATCTAGACTTCAATTCTTCCTGTATCATTTGCTTCATGATTAACGTCTGTTTTTCGTCATCATTGATTTAATGCAGCTTTTGTACTTGCATCTTATGAACAAAGTGTAGAGAACTATTCGTCGCGTGTATGTTTGTTTTAGATCTATGTGTCAAAATTTAAAATGAGCCCAAAGAATATCCCTTCCACCATTGAACCTACGATCAAAATCATTCATAATAATAAATGGTTTATTTAAATGAAACAAACATGCAAATAACAAGTTTCCTCAATCGAAACTTCCTCTATAGTACAACCCAAAATTTTACCAAACATCAAACGCGCTCTCTTAACGTAGACGACGAGCTTCACGTTCAGATTCCATTAGGGATAGAATGTCGTTTTCTCTGACCGGACCTTTGACATTTCTGACGATGGTTCTTGAGGAGTCATCGATGAATTCGACTCTGACTTGGGTGACACCACCACGGGAACCAGTTCTACCTAGAACTTTCTTAACTCTGGCTAAAGTGACTTGGGTTTTGGTATCCTGGTCAGGGTATTAGTACAAGTCATCATTGTAGAGCAATAATCGGGCGCCACATACCATTTTGAACTGATAGATTTGACTGAAAAGATGTCTTCTCCAACCTTCCTCACCTACAAAGCTGAAAATTTTTTGTTTTTGTGAGTTTGGTGATTTTCCACACCGGGTAATCTCCGCCGGTTTTATCTTCTGAAAGAGGAAATATTCGCGTAATCGATAATCGTGGGTCTCTCTGAAAAATCGATGAACGAAATGTGACTCAAGGTTTCGATGGCCGTCGAATTTCTAGTAAACTCGAAAGTTCTGGTCAACTGGAGAGTCATTCTGTGCTTAAGGTATTTCTATTGGTCTTCTTGAACTGTCTTGCTATTTGATAAGCCCAAACGTCCTTCTTCATTACCTTTTTGTTCATATCATCACATATTAGTCACATACAATGGATTTAGTCAACCACTTGACGGATAGATTATTATTTGCCGTCCCAAAGAGTATGTTATTCGTTCGTTACAGTCATCTGAAGATGTTCTTACTAACACCACTACAGAGGGTCGTCTATATGAAAAAGCTATTCAATTACTGAAGGGTTCAGATGTCGAGTTTCACCGTTCGAATAGATTGGATATTGCCCTATCCACCAATTTACCAATCGCTTTGATCTTCCTACCTGCTGCTGACATTCCAACTTTCGTCGGTGAAGGTCGTTGTGATCTAGGTATCACCGGTGTCGACCAAGTCGAAGAATCCGAAGTTGACGTTGATTTATTGCTGGATTTGAAATTTGGTAAATGTAAACTACAAGTTCAAGTTCCAAAGAACGGTGGTATCACTGATCCAAAGGAGTTAATCGGTAAGAGTGTCGTGTCATCATTCACTGGTCTAACCACTAGATATTTTGAAAAACTAGAAGGTGTTAAACAAGGTGAACCATTGAAGACCAAGATCAAATACGTTGGTGGTTCTGTCGAAGCTTCTTGTGCCCTAGGTGTCGCCGATGCCATTGTCGATTTAGTCGAATCTGGTGAAACTATGAGAGCCGCTGGTCTAATTGACATTGATACTGTTTTATCCACTTCTGCCTACTTGATCGGTTCCAAGACCCCATCAGAACCAGAATTAGCTAAAAAGATCCAAAGCAGAATCGAAGGTGTCTTAACCGCCCAAAAATTCGTGCTATGTACCTACAACGCTCCAAGAGAACACTTGACTGATTTATTGGGTGTGACTCCAGGTCGCCGTGCCCCAACTGTCTCACCAATTGACGATGATGGCTGGGTTTCTGTGTCATCAATGATCGAAAGAGCTAACAAAGGTGACGTCTTGGATCAATTGAAATCATTAGGTGCTTCTGATATCTTGGTCACTGAAATCTCCAACTGTCGTGTTTAGAAAAAATAGAATTGTTCGTTTTCATTATAGTAGTTTCCATCACTTCACCAGCTTGTTTCGGGTATTTGAACAGGCACCGCATTTAGCCGGCACTAATTTTCGGCCAACCGTTTTCTTTTTTTCGCGCTGGTGCATAGAATTTCCTGCACGTTTCTTTTTTCTTCCAGATTCACAATGACACAAAAAAGCCGATGAAGGAGTCAACAACGGTGGAAAGGTGGCATTTCAAGGGGGTTGGAGAGAAAAGAAGAGGTTGCAGGAGTTGTGTAATGATTAAATCAGTAGAATCAAGGAGTGTGACTCTTTTCTCTTTTGCATTGGCTCCTTGTGTGCTTTTAATTTGGGCGAACTCGGTCGCAGGGTCCATCGATCAGCAATAAGCGCAAGTGGCACTTCGAATTCGATGGAATCTCCAAGAAACACATCGAAGCACCAGCACTAGGGACGGCAATCAAGAGGATACTTCTGTAAGAGCTATCCATACAACACACTCTGCAATGGCCACTATAACACCCCGACCACCACGCAATCCCGCTTCGTTTAGCGTTGGTTGACTCAAGGAGCACGCAATCACCGAGTCAACAAATTGCACCACAAGGCATACCTCGACAAAGTCTCACACAAAATACACCAGAATCAGTCACTACGCGCATCGTTCGCGCGAAAGTCCTTGCGCTTTTTCTCTGCTCTTCCATCGCGTTATGACTCGGTATTTCCTTGCTTCGCTCTGGCGGCGCTATTGTTCATGTATGGCGGCGCATGTGGCAAGTGGGACTCGATTTCCGATGAAAAAATTTTCCCACAAAAGTGTGGTTATAAATATCGAACAAAGGCCACGCAACTTGCAGCTTCGGTGTTTCAAATGGTATAGTGTTGTTATTGTCGTGTTCTTTCACTACTTATAGAGGGTATCCAAGCTCCTTGTCCCCTTTCGTTGTCATTCACTCAATCCTTTAAAGCAGAAAGTTTCACATATTACTCATTACACATAGAAGACTAGGATGGACTCACCACTAGACACATCCAGAACCGCCGTTGACTCTCCAGACCACAGAACAAGTTATTTCCAGCCAAATACCAACTATGTCATCTCAGAGGCATTAGACCGTATCACTTCAATTGCCCAATCACAGAAATCCAAGAAGGATGAAGAGCTAGCACGCGATGCCTTCACTGAGCGTGATGTTGAACTGCAAAGCGTGTCATCTAATGAAACAATCGCTCAAGGTGTCTCACATACAGATAAGAAAGATGCCATGTTCGCTCTTGATGAAGGGCTAGACTTCCCAGAAGGCGGTAAAGAGGCATATTTAGTGGTGTTCGGTGCCTTTATGGGCTTGATCTGTTGTTTTGGTATCTTGAACGTTATTGGTGTTATTCAAACCTATGTTGCTGAAAACCAATTGAAAGATGTTAGTTCATCCACCGTTGCATGGATCTTTTCATTGATGACTGCCTTGAACTTTGTCACAAGTATCTTTTCAGGTACTTATTTTGATCATAATGGACCAAGAGGTATCGTCATAACTGGTACTGTCTTAGCAGTTGGTGGGTTAATCTGCACAGCCAACTCTACAAAACTATGGCATTTCATCTTCTCCTTCAGTATCATGGTTGGTCTAGGTATTGGTTTAGCTACCTCTCCAATTGTCGGCTGTGTTGCCCATTACTTCAACAAGAAGAGAGGGTTGATGACCTCATTGGCCTCTACTGGTGGTTCAATTGGTGGTATCATTTTCCCAATCATGATGAGAAAGCTATTTGCACAGGTCGGTTTTGAATGGGCCATGAGAATCCAAGCTTTGATTGCTTTGTTTTGTTACACCGTGTCAATCTTATTGATCAAAGAGAGACTACCAAAGAAAGCCATCAAAGGTGGTAAGGTGGCTAAAGTTAAGACTTACTTAGCCGCTATTGACATCAAGGGTTTAATGGTTGGTAACTACTTCTTTGTCGTTCTTGGTTGTGCCTTGGCTGAATCTGCTGCTTTGACTGTTTCCACATACCACGCCTCATACGCTAGAGCCCAAGGTGCTTCATTATCTACTTCATACTTTTTGATCTCAGTGAGTCATGTCGGTGGTATCCCAGGCCGTTGGTTGACAGGGTTTCTAAGTGACAAGATCGGAAGATTTAACGTCATGATCTTTACTTTACTATTGTCCGGTTTGATCATTCTAGTGACTCTATTGCCATTCGGTTCGCATACTGCAGCACTATACGTGTTTTCAGTTGGTTGGGGTTTCTCCACTGGTTCAATCTTTTCATTATTACCAGTCTGTTGTGGTCAAATCTCCAAGACAGAAGACTTTGGGAGACGTTATGGTACGATGTACTTCGTCGTCTCCTTTGCCACACTGGTGTCTATCCCAATTGGTGGTGCCATTATTGGTGATGAATCATTGATAGAGTATAGAAATTTCGTCATTTATAGTGGTCTGTTGGTTATTTCAGGGGGTGTTTGCTACGCTGTTTCAAGAGTGTTCAGCGTGGGTAAGAAGTTGTTCGTTAAGTTCTGAAGAGGAACTGTTCTTAATACATTAATGCATAATATTTGTTTTCTGGTTTCAAAGTTCTGTTGTAGTGACGACGTCGTGTTGTTCTTGAGGTGAACGATGCCGGTTATATTGGACCTACCTATAATGCAAGAGGGAAGTGGCTAGTACCCCGGTGCCATGTGTCTCACTGCATCGACGAAGACAGTGAACAGCAATCACCGGTCACACTGAACATGTCTGCAACCACTGAATTGACAGGTGGCTGCCTGTCCAAAGCCCGTTCCTGATCAAACCCCATACTTTTTTCGCTACCATGCTTTGAAGTTTCTGAGCAGCCAATCACACCAGCCGCGAAGTTCCAGAAATGTGTCAACATTGTGGCTAGTGACCCGCACTTTGTGCTCCTACCAATCTGAGCCGAGCCGAGCGAGAAAACTGGAAGAAAAATTGATTTGTCCAAATTTGCGAGGAAGCCACCGTTGGAGAGCCGTGTGGGTGTGAAAAGTTTTCACAACTGAGAAGAAGTTGGCTCTTATCACCGCTTCGGCCGTTTCCTACGTCCCGGATAGCCAGATCGCTGCTATCTAGTGTTTATCTTATCAAAGAGGCGATTTGTCCTATCAGCCAGATCTCGAGGCAGCACAGGCAGCACAAACTGTATTTTCTTCGCTGTGATGTGGCGTATCTGGATTCTCGGGACATTTTTCTCTTGTGTTTTTTACGGGGTTTATTTTTAGTGGCATCGGGTCGGACAAGTGATTCGTTCACTGGTGCGGATAATGACACAATTTTTATTTGCGACACGTCTCAAAAGCACAACAAGGATGTGTTAGTGTGGGGCGCGCTATAGATCTACAATCGACATTCCTTATCAGATGGCACGTTCTCGTTCTCATTCCCCATCTTCATTCTCCAATTTGTGGTTCAAGATGTTCAAAAGCGTGCCCATGAGGAAGATTCTGCCATCTATGGCACTTATTGACACATTCTCCATATCTAGATCCACAAAATGGTCTTCTAAATAGTCTAAATCTAGCAATCTTGAAAGTAGAAACCCTGTCAGCTGCGCCACCATGATACCACAGTCACTGCCGTTCTTCTGTTGTGGAGTATTATCAACAATCTTTATGTGGAATTTCGTACCATCGTTCAAGTATTTCGTCACTTTGTCAATGACAGCCAGAGCCTCTTTTTCATTAGCACGTTCTAGTGTATCGTAGACATATGCAGTCTTATCAAGCATGCTGATAAGCACCAATGACCAATGTGAACCGGCTTCAGCAGCTTCAACGTCATCGTTATCATTCACTGGTAAGAAGATGAACTTTGCCTTCTCTAATGGTGGGACCACACCTTTCAATTCTTCCGGGTTGGGCATGTTTGCAAGAAGGTAGACCATTGATGGTCTTAGCAACTGGATTGATCTTGACACAATTTCCGAGTGTTTGAGTAACTGATATCTTTCCAAGTATTCATAAATGAAGGAGATGTTGTTATCACTTAGCCATTCATCGTCTTTCAAGTAGTCTAGATCTTCTTTGTAAATAGTGACATCGAAGAACTGCACAATTCTATCATGATCTTTGAGTTTTGTAACACCATTAGCTCTCTTCTTGGTGAGAATGATCTGTCTGTATAGCATGTTCAACAACTTGACCTTGGCTGGATCGGATGGTTCAAACCCAATATCATGCTCATCATTTTTGTTTCTCCTTTGCTTCTTAGCCTTTCTTTCCAGTCTTGTGGACTTTCTCAATTCCTTCTTGTTCAGCTTCTTGTTACCTTTATTATTCTTTGTGTCACTTTCTGCGTAATCTGGATCGTCTTTTGATACATGCAATGAACTTTCTGGGTTCATATGACTCTTACTCTCGTTATCATAGATGGAATCTGGGGTACCTTCTCTACTCTGAGTATTGTCATTGAGCAATTCATAGAAGTTTTTCATCTTTCTTCTCTGTTTCATAGACTTTGACGCCTGTTGATCCGACTCATGTTGTTCTTCACCAATGTTCCAATTCAACTTGTCGAACCCATCAGTAAGCACCAATAGGTCGCTGTCGCTAGGGAGGCCTTGATTTCCCTTCGGTAGGCAGTACCCTTTGAACGGGTTAAACAATACCCTAGACATCTCCACGCTAAGCACCTTTTTTTTGTGCCTGTCTTTTGATCTCAACCTCTCGAGACCTTCAATTGTCATGTCATGGCCACAACTCTGGGTTTTCTCGCAGACCGCGAAAATTGCCTGTTCCATCTTTAAACCCGCGGGGCACGAAATTTTTGTCCCAAAAAGCCAGGGCCCAGCTGTGGCGTAAGATTCGTCATTTTGCCATAATCAAGATTTCAAAACCCGCGAAAATGTCTCCACCGCCAGGATTTGTCCCCAATTTTCGTCGATATTAGCCACTTTGTCCACTCTTTTAAGAGCAGAGGAAATTCCACAATTTTTTACCAGAAGAGCCTAAACCCTCTGGAAAAGCCATAGTTTTAACATCAACTAAAAAATCAAAACTGGAAAGGGTAAAACCACCTGCCATTTCAAGAAGATCTGCTCAGAGAAATTGGAGACAGTCGCAAGGATACCGCGCGATTAGCAAGCCAGAGTGCCTTGGAAGAGTCTTACAAGTCCAGATTTCCCTTTGTTCCCAGCCAGAACCAGTTCTGCACCACTACTTTACCCTTTGGGAGATCCACAATTCGTTTTAAGAAGGAAGGCGGTTTTTCTTAAAGAGGAGGTGAAAGTCACTTGAGAATCTGCACCCTGTTTCATTATAAAACAAACACAGATTGTCAAAACACGAAAATTTTTCTTTATCATACACAATCAGCTCCACATAGCCATTACAAATGGATTTGGCAAAGAGTTGTAACAGTGACGCTACCGCTGTCGAACACCTGGCGTACCCCCAGCAGCAGCAACGCGGCTCACTAGGTGCCATCTTTGAAGAAGAAGAACAGTCGTTCCAGGGCTCTGACGACTCCAACGAGGTCCATGTCAAAGAGATAACCGCTGAAGAAGCCAGTCATGCCCCAGCCTCACCAAACGCTGTGCTGAATAATAACAACAGTCTAATACCTGCTGACAATTTCCACAAGTACTGCTACAGACACAACCCAGACGTGACGTGTAACAAGCAAACAGATGTCAACAAGATGAATGAAATTCAAAAGAGCCTTGAGAAATTGCCTTTGAAAGAACAACAGGTCATCAACAATATGTGGTCCACTTTCGGTTCCAGCTCTTCAAGTCAGAGAAACCTAATCTTACAAGGTATCCTTACCCAATGTTGCTTCCCACAGTTATCATTCATTTCACAAGAAGTGTCGTCACTAATCAGAATCGACTTTGTTTCCACACTACCTACTGAACTGTCGCTGAAGATTCTATGTTACTTGGATTGTGCTTCCCTATGTAACGCTGCCCAAGTGTCAAGAAAATGGAAGAAGCTAGCTGATGACGACAGAGTCTGGTACCACATGTGTGAACAGCATATTGACAGAAAGTGTCCAAATTGTGGTTGGGGTCTACCGCTAATGCATATGAAGAGAGCTCGTGAAGTTGTTGAGATCCCAGTTGACAATTCATTGAATCCACAAGCTGCTATTGGTGGCAATGGTCAAAAGAGAAGAAGATTATCCAACCAAACGTTGAACAACAACGGTCAAAGAAAGACAAGACCTTGGAAGACAGTCTACAGTGAACGTTTCCAAGTCGAAAGAAATTGGAGAAAAGGTACCTATACCATCAAAGAATTCACTGGTCATTCTGATGGTATCTTGACTTTGAAGTTTGATCACAAGTTGCTATTCACTGGTTCATATGACACATCTGTCAAGATCTGGGATATTGAATCTGGTAAACTATTGAGAACTTTGGAGAGTCATACCAAAGGTGTCAAGACTTTGGCGTTTGATGAACAGAAATTGATCACAGGGTCCCTAGACTCCACTATCAAAGTTTGGAACTACCATACTGGTCAATGCATCTCCACTTACAGAGGTCATTCAGATTCTGTGTTGAGTGTTGATTTCCACAAGAAGTCCATTGTTAGTGGGTCTGCTGACACTACATTGAAAGTCTGGAACGTTGAAACCAGAACTTGCTATGCATTGAGAGGTCATACTGAAGCTGTCAATTGTGTCAAGATCCACCCACAGAGTTCTACTTGTTTCAGTGCTTCTGATGATGGTACTGTCAGAATGTGGGATTTGAAGACGAACAAATGTCTAAAGGTTTACAAAGGTCATATTGGCCAAGTGCAGACGGTGATTCCATTGAACTTACCATTGGATTATGAATTGGTGAAGGATGCTGAAGAAGATGAGGCTCACAACGAGTCCGATAATGAAAACAATAATGAACGTAATGATAATGAAAACAATAATAATGAGGTTGAAAGAGAAGATACCCACGAAGGTGAAGAAGAGAATGAGAATGCTGAAGAAGAAGACGATGATGTTGAAGGGATTGATTATTCAGACCCAACAAGACGTTACCCATCATACATCTTGACTGCATCATTGGACAACACTATCAAACTATGGGATGTCAAATCAGGGAAATGTATCCGTACCCAGTTTGGTCATGTTGAAGGTATTTGGGACATCAGTGCTGATACTTTCAGAATTGTCAGTGGTGCCCATGATAGATTTGTGAAGGTGTGGGACTTGCAAAGCGGGAAGTGTATGCATACCTTCCCAGGTCATGGCGGTCCTGTCACTTGTGTTGGGCTAGGTGATTCGAGCTTTGCCAGTGCCGATGATAACGGTGTCGTGAGAATGTTGAACTTTGATAACATCAGTTGAGAGGTTGTCCGGATAGGGAATGTGTTTAATTTGCTAGGTTTAAAGCGCATGTGATATTATTATACAATGTTTTAGTACTTTATACTGTGGTTGTAGATATGGGCAGTAGCTCATTGTGGAGCTCCCGAGACCCGAAGTAACCTAATATTATCAAGACAACGGCACGATTGAAGGGGATTTATACACAGTTGAGCCCAAAATCCCCATAAAGGCCATGGGAACCGCAGTAACGAGATGGGGTAATTCGGTGTCTCGAGAGAGATCATTATAACCGTTGAAGCTTGACTGAACTGTGGGGGATGCGTCATGAAAGAACTTAGAAGGCCAGAGACAAAAGAGAGGCGCACGCCAGCTGCACAGGCAGACTATATAATAATACGGTTACTGCCCAGCACGCCATAAGCCCGCAGGCATCAGTTGATTGAAGCTTTGTGGGTGTCGTAAATAATTTATTTAGCCTGCAGCAGATCCCGGACGGGGTTTCTCGAGTTTCCCGCCCAGGAGCGCCCCCACTAGCGCGCTGTCTAGGCAGGGACCCCAAGAACGCGGTCTGCCTACGCGCCTGCCTACACGTACCCCGACCTTGCTGGATTAGCGAGAAAGGCCCTGTAAAGAAAAATAAAGTGAGAATCGAAAGGTGGAAAATACAGGCAACCTGAGCGTCTTTCTCCCCTTCAAAGTCCTCCTCCACCTGCTGTGCTCCCTGTTGGCCCTTCTGCAGCGCAAAAACACTGCGCCCCCTGGTCTCCGAGGTCTTTCTGCCCTGCCTGGCGCTGCTTCTCCGCGGTCCCTGCGCTGCCTTCTGTGATCCGCTAGCTGCTTTCGTTGCCAGACCTGCCCAAGGGACTCTCGTGACGCTGCTGGAACTCCTTGCTCCTTTCAAGTGACTGCCACTGTCTCCAGTGCGCTACAGAGCTGCGCTCCTTCATATTCAGCTTCCTACTTTTCACTTCTTTCCTGCTTTGAAGGCCCTTTGGTTGCTACTTTTTTCCCTCTTTGATAGGTACTGCTTTGAAGATGGTGTTTGTGACAGCAACGACGACAGACGGTGGTGATTCCTCTCCTTCAATCAGCGTGCTCAGTCCAAAAGCAGACTCCCCTTTGTCGCCGCTAAGATCCAGTCCCAAGATCCACAAGTCCGCCTCGGGACTCCTCAACATCTCCAATAGCACCGTGGTAGGTACCAATGATAGTTCCCAACCTATGTCACTATCGCTATCCTTCTTGAACAAGAAGCGACACTCAGATCCCACAACACAGCCCGAATACGACTCCCTGGGAAGCACTCCTAGTGTATCGTCCCTTTCACCAAAGCTCATAAGAAAGAAATCGGGTGAACTGGTGAAATCTTCTTTGAAGTTGAACTCACTATTGGATAGTGTCTCCAAATCAATGCCTACGACACCAACGTTCAAAAATGTCCATTTTGGCCAAGATGTTGATGTTCGTTACTTTAATGAAAGAGAAAAACCAAGTGCCGTGTCTGCTTCGAACTCCCCAATATTGAAATCTACAAAGTTGAGAAGATGGAGTAAATCCAAGATTGGTGGTGGTGCAACGTTTGAATTCAACCAGTTTGGCGATCAGGGACATTTCAATTCGGATTACGACAGTATTGATGACATTTATGACGATGATGACGATATGAGTGATGATATTGATGGTGATGACAATTATGAGGTGATGTGGGATTTACAGAATGTTAATTTCACAAAGATCAAGTACAATGAAAAGTTCCATCATAAATCCAAGATCTTCTTGGAAAGATTGACACTAGACGATGAAAATGAAGATAAGGCTGATAATGCTCTAGTTGGGTTGATTGCCGTGAAGAATTTGTCTTTTGAAAAGAAGATCCATGTTAGATACACTTTTGATAATTGGAGAACAGTGATTGAAATAGAGGCTCAATTTGACAATGAAGGTTCCACAAGGATATTGAAACGTGCTAACTATGACAGATTCAAGTTTAAGATCCCATTGAGCAATTTCAAATTCTTGAACCAAGATAACATCAAGATTTTGTTCTGTATCAGATATAGGTATGAACATCATGAAGTTTGGGATAACAATGACTTCAAAAACTATGAACTGCTGCTAACGAGATCAAGAAGAACCAAATTCTCACAGAAATCTAAGTTCATGCTGAACGATTATTTCAGTCAAGATCATCATTCCAGCGCCTTTGACCCTCAGTATCACCAAGAAAACTATCCAATGTCGCCAATGACTCATTCTGTATCCGTTTCCAATTATGACACTTCGAAAGCGATCACAGATTCTTATTTCAACAATTATGACGCTAATATCAAGTCTCCGGAGACTCCAAGAGTGTTGAAGAATGGTGTTCACCCAGACAATGAAGACATTGACGAAGATCCACTGATGACTCCAATCTTTAGAGACTTGAACAACTTTACTGACTTATCCACACCTCCAAGCTCAGCACAGGCCAATGATGAGACAATCACCGTTAACAATTTGGCAAGATCAGCTAACAAGATGAGTCTACTGTCCGATGAGGAGAATTTTATCAAGGCTGCCACCACGGAACCAAGAACTAAAAACTTGACCACACATAACACCAATTTCAACCCATCCCAAAGAACGAAGCCCCACATCAATTCGAAATCATATCAAGAACTATTGGATTCTTACTGCTTCTTCAAAGGATCTGACAACAACACCCCATCCACCATCTCCAGCTATCTAAACGACAAATCCTGAAGGGATCCACAAGCCATCCACAAATGCTATCTTATACTACTATACATCATGACAACAAACAACAAGAAACAACTAATTACTAATACTACTTTATGCCTTATATGACACACGTTCCTTTCAAGTTGAGTATCTTACATTCATTGACACGTATGAGTTGCTAGAGAAAGGCTCTTTATTATGCTATAGAAATAAACATCGCTTTTCCTGAAGTCCAATTGTAGCCTTGGTCTGATCTTTACCATTTTTCTATTGTTGACCTGAAACATCTTTTAGTTGCAGAAAGGTACATGATGAATCTCTGCGAGAATTATTGCTTTTTTGTGTCAAGATAAGATTGCCGGGGTTTGAAGACAGGGTTTAGTCTAACAAGGGGAAAAAAGCAGGCAGAGAAGCAAGCACCCACTAGGCAGAGACGAGGCACTGAACACGGATGCTTGCCTATGGGACCGTACCATGGTTGAAAATCACTCGGGATGCCTCCGTGAGGCTGAACTTTCAGCCTGTTCGCTAAGATCGGAAGTGGTGGAAAGGCGTAGAGTGCCGTTGCTGGGAGTGGATGAAGGAACAGTAGATGCGAGACCGTACTCCCCTGGTATATGTATGGGGTCTCCAGCGCTTTCTGAGTGGCGTTGTGGAGGTCCCTCGTTACCAGCATCATTCTCAACTGCCAGGGTCTTCAAGCTTTTTGGGTGACAAGTGGAGCTGGCCTGTGGGCACAAGTAGGTTCAGCGTAAAGCCACAACCCACCTTACACTATAGAGAAACTGGAGGTGGGAGCTTTGTCCCCACCATGGAATTTCATGGAACTCACGGATTGGGACTTTCTTGAAATCTGCAAGTAATTTAACTTCTCGGCTTTTAAGGAAGTATCAGCTATCCACACTCTAAACTTTGGGTGACAGGGGATACTAAACCGGAAAAAAGGCTAGCACAGCTAGAAACTTACTATGTGTAAAGCTTTGTTAGTTTACGCTAAGTCTGCGACCAATGGTGCTGATGTGCATAAAGTATCTTGTATATTTTCACTCGGGTATTTAAATGAAGCACCATGATAACTGTTATATTGTTACGTCTGGGTTACGCAACAAGACCGACTAGCGACAGTGTAGTAAGCTTAGTAATCACTAAAATCGATGTGTATTCAAGTGTCTAAAGGAAAGGAAAGGGAGAAATCCACTCTATCTATACACGGGATTGCAGCAGGGTGGCAAACCGGTGGCGACTTTCTAGAGTAATGTGGAACATTCCAGAATAGTGTAGTCATGTGAGTAGACCTAAATGGTAAGGTTAGGAGCAATGACCTCACACTATTACAATAACCCTTGTCTTAAGCTGAACTAACTAAATATTAGAAGCGCATCGTTGTGAAACAATAAGATACAGTGCAATTGTCGCATACAACATAAGTAGCTCCCCTCTATTGTACTGACGCGGGTATTGCACTGCACACCCTGGGAAACAAGGAAGAACCGGTTAAATTACATGCGTCGCATGAAAATCACTCATAAACTCAGACTGTAAAAAACTAAGTTCCTAAATTTTTAAAGTATTTAAATCCCTGCAATTACCCTTGTGCCATCGGGGTTTGCTTCCTGAAAGTCGTCATAATCAGAAGATATCACTGATACTCTTGATACACTGAAATACAGACCCAACATGCTGTTCGTTGTGATTTATGCTGCAACTGTCGCCGTTTACTTCTATTCTCATGTCTCTATTCTATCAAAGAGAAGAGAAGACATCCCACTTCTATGATATCAATGCTGGATGCTGCAAGGCCACAACCAACTGTGCAAAGATCCATTCGCTTAAGACGCTTATAAGCTGGGAGTACTATGGTCACTACAGCGCCAACAAGTCAGATAATACCACTTTCCCTTAACGACCTATTTATTCAACGATTTTCACTTCTCATTTCCTCTCCAGAGGTCAGCCCAACCTATGTATAAGGTTTAATATTCAATGCTACGATTAATTTATTATAACACAATGGTAGTATTACTGATGTCTATCTAATGGATTGTTCAATCTTATCATGTTCGTATTCTTCATCAATCTTCAAAGGATTGATCTTTCCAGGAATGTAATTAACCCTTGTGGATGGGACAGCAGCTGGCAATGATGGGAATCCAATCAAGCCATCACCTTTATCACCTTCTAGTTCTAGGTTTCCATTACCAATAGACTCAAAGAAGATCTTCAATAAAAGCGTACCAGAGTCCAACTTCTTCACAACGTTGTTTAGACAAACCTTCAAATCATGGTTGAACTTTCTCTCTTTCTTCTCAGTTCGTTGTATTTGTGGTACTTGAGGCTGAGGCTGAGGTCTGTCTCTTTTGGTAGGCGAAGGGATTTCT
Source organism: Taiozyma rabaulensis (assembly GCA_030574855.1). Classification (NCBI taxonomy): domain Eukaryota; kingdom Fungi; phylum Ascomycota; class Saccharomycetes; order Phaffomycetales; family Wickerhamomycetaceae; genus Taiozyma; species Taiozyma rabaulensis. The sequence goes on from JAJMFP010000165.1 coordinate 46,348, forward strand.
GTCTCCATCATGGATTTGAAATGCTCAATTGATTCAGCGTCCTTAGTGTTATTAATCTCAAAGAATAATGCCTTAGCTTCAGGAATGGTACCAATCCAATTGATTAATAGACTTGTTAGTTCAACTTTGTATTCTTCAATATCAATCATGTCTTTATCGATCAGCTTGTTGACCATCAGACAGATCAGTTTGATAATCTTCACACATTTGTCAAAATCTGCAGAGTTTGAACTCAACCCACCACCTTCTTCACTTAGTTGGAAGTTCTCATAGTTCTTGGAGATAAACACTAGACAATTATTCAAGAACTCGTGTAGTAGCATCTGTTTTTCAACATCGGATAACACCAATGGACCTTGTCTTGAAAAGATGAATTTGGACTTTCTCTCTTTAGTGCCTTCACCTCTTAACCCTGTGATAAGTTCATAGATGTAGTTCATCAAACTGAATGATAAAGCCAAGTGAGTAATGAACCAGATAAGAACTCTTCTATAACCATTCGCCATGAACATCTCGTCAAGCATGGCATAGGCAGAATCTGGATTCAATGCAAGAATTTGTTCAAAGATGACATCACAACTCCATTTCATGTAGATTTTGTCCGGAGTCACTATGTCGTTCTCTTCACTTGTACCATCTTGCGTACCTTTCTCTGGGGTAACTTCTTTTTCAATTTCTTGTTCAAATTCTAGCTTGACAGCTCTAGCAATGGTGAAAATGGCCTTTTGAGATTCTTCTTCAGGAATAGGTTCATTAGTCATCTTGTCAAATATCGCAGAAAGTTCAAACCAATTATAGCAACTGTCTTCATCTAATCTGGCTTGTGAATTGAAGAAGATATTACCTTCTCTTGGAATATCTCTCCAGTCTCTACCCAAGTCGTCAAACTCAATGTCATCTTCAGTTGATCTAACAGCATGTGGAATATCATTGAAGTCATCGCCTTGGAATTGAGAGTCATCAGCTTCTGTCATCGTTTCTTCATGTTCAGCTTCCTCGATTTCAGGTTCATCAATGTCTTCATCGAAGAAAACACAGTTACATCTCTTCGGCATGACTCTATGGAAATGGCCATCTTCATCTTCATAAATAATTGGTTCATTTCTCAATGGGATACCATTCTCATCATATTCTTCAGGGTATATCAAGTCATGGTGGTGATCGTCGTACTCATAGTCAAACATGTATCTCACATCTTCATCATATCTATCATTTGGTTCCAAATCCACCAGGGTTTCAACAACTTCGTTCAATTCGGACCCAAGGGCAAGCATAGCACCAACATACCATCTGACATCAGCATACAAGGCACCCGACCCACACTTTCTACCGTATGGAGATAAAAAGTCAAACACGTTGATGTGATTATAGTCATGCAATCTGTTGTTGAAATCATCATTCAAGATAGAGGCTAAGATATACCGTATAGCACTGGAACCTCTGATAACTTGCTTAACGGTGTTTGGGGTAGCTTGACCAGCAATTGGTTCCACTCTTCTATCGATTTCTAGACCCAAAAGTACTAGATTGGTGAAAATCTTCCAAAGCTTCAAGAAGAATCCCAAAAATGGGTTCAAGCACAGATCTTTTTCCTTGGATTCATAAAGTTTGTAGATAGTGTAAATACACGCACAATTGATCATGTATATGAGTCTAAGATCCTGGTCATTGATGCCATGAGGTGTCCATTCTTTCAATCGAAGTCTCCAATCGACTTTCAAATCTGAGTTGTTCAAGTTTCGTAGCTTAACATCATCATCACATTTCAACAATTTCAAAGAGCTCTCGACGATTTTGAATAAGCTGGTGGATAGATCAAATTCAGCAGTTATGGATTCTTGCTTATAGCATAGAGCAACAATTAGTTTTGATACCAGTTCCAAAGATATGACGCTGGTGTTGGTCTCCATTGGTTGTGTCATTGGGTCAACAATTGTGGATATTATGATAAATATGGCATGCAGGTCCCCATCATCTGCAAGTCCGAGGAGCTTTGACATGGCCTTGTGTCTTTTGTCAGCATGTGAGATGAATGGGATAGTGGGCAGGTCGAACGAGTAAACTTCTTCACGATTTTCATCATCTTGAGCTTGGAAACCGTTACTTGTGAACTCCTCTGTAGCAATCACCTGGCCTGATTCCGAAGTTGTGAACTTTACCTTGTGTAAGATGTCACCATCTTGTGAGAGGCAGTAGTCAGGATTGTTTGGATCTGGATGGAACTCTTCTAGGTGTCGCTGGAGCTGCTCAATGTGTAACTTGTATCTTCTGTTGAATTCTTCTTTTGTTTCACCTTTCTTTGTATCAGCAACAAAGTCGGTAGCCGCCTCAAGGGTTGGCGGCAGGGGCCTCTGTGAGGACTTAGCCTTCTTCTTGTGTTTTGGTGGAATCTTGGAAATATGTCAATGTGATGATGGCCAAGTTGGCGATGAGCTCACTTAGAGTGCAATTGACGACAAAATCGAGCTAAAGGATCTTTCTAGGACAGCGAGTGCAGCTGGATGGGGTATCAGAGTGTGAAGAAGTGTTCTCCAATGCAAAGTTGTGCTTTAAAGTGGCAAATTGTTTGTGTCAACTGGTTTTGTACATTGTAAGTGCCATACATTTTTTAGCGCCGGCAAAATTTGTATGTGAGGCCAGACCGAGGGCGCTGAGAAATTTACACTGCGATCAATGTACTCTCTTTTGGGATATTGGACTTCAAAAGAGTACCATAGTACATAGTGCTCCTAGTATATACATGCTCTATAGAAATCTACTAACGGAAACCCCCAAGAACCACTGAGTAGATACGTATGACTTACTGAATTCCGGTTACATCACGTGATCAGATTAAGCTATCGATAAAGAGAGCAGTAGTAGCCCCTGTAAGGTGAGAGAAGATGCACTGAATGCACACTGCACATGTATTGCTTTCACACTAATCCCTTATAAGTCCCTCGCCGCTGTCTCACAGGCCTGTTTCGCAGTTGTTCCTGTCCCGGGCTTTTTTTGACTCACCAGAAGTCCGATCGATCTGGGGTAACGCCATTTTTGGCGCCAAAACACGCCACAGAGACATCAATATCTCTGGCACAAAGTTAAAACTTGGAAGATAGGCTATCAACTATGCAAACTTTCCATGGATGTAATTAAAACCAGGTTTACTCCCCTCAAAATGGCCTCAGAGGCGTTATCTAAACGATCTCTTACCCGCAAAAAAGGTGACAAAAAGAAACAAAATTGCACCGCGCCACAGGTTTTTTATCGTTTGATGATTAGTGGAATTCATACATAAAGGGGTGTCAACTTCAAAAAACCTTTAAAAAACTTTAGATTGGTTCTTTCCTCGAGTCAAACCGTCCATAAAGTATACACAGACCCCCCACAGACCGCACAGAATGCTGAACACACTACGCGTCGCCACCAGATCCACGCTCAGAACTGCCTCCACCGGTAGAGAAATAAGCAAGAGATTCCATTCCTCCAATTCCTCGGTGCCCCCAAGTCCTGAAGCACAAGCTAAAGAGAACAACGAAGCCCAGGAGACACAAACAAGTACAAGCACAACCAGTGCAAGTACCACAACATCCCCTATTGCACAAGAGGCCCAGAGCATCGTTGCTGAAGGCGAACTCAAGACCAAGACTGTCAGAAAGTCCAAGATCAAGAAGCGTATCAGTATCAAAGATCAAGCTTCCACCATCACTAATTCATCATTTGCATCTAAACAATTCATCCAACTTCCAACTGTGCCTTCCACTCAATACCTAGACACTTCTTCTTTAAAGCTTGAAATGCTCTATGGTGGCTACAGACCACTATTAGCTCCAATCAAAAGACCTGTCTTGAAGAGCACCAAAAGAACAACAATCCCACTATCTTGGAACACTTCTGCATGCAAGCTTGAAAACTTTGATGATTTCTCCAATGTCCCACAATTTGTCGTTGATAAGCTGGTCCCATTCAACGCCCCACCTTCCCCTGGTAACGAAATTAGACTGGGGCAAAAGAGTCGAAAGGAACTCAAGGAACAGGAAATGTTATCCAAGGAAGTCCTAGAGTTCATAAAGGCTTTTAAGAACTGAGAAATGAGTGCACTCGCTGTAATGCGTTATAAATAGTCACAACATTCGTCATCACAAGAAGATTTTATTGAGTTAGGTTAAGGAAAGGATAGGTTTTCATTTCACATTCATATCATATTTACGTTGTTTGGTTAATAAAATTAATTTGGTTTCATAAGATTTGCTCTCTGTAGCACTAATACCTATAAAATGAACTGACCGTTCAAAAGCTGATGTGTCTCTCGCAGGTGGTGGTATGTCCATATATACCTAGGACGTTGTGTTTCTTACACCAAAACAATAATTCTGCAAATATTATTTCATTAACGCGTCATATAAGATAGCACAAACTGCTAAGGCAGCATATCTATGAATCAGGTATGCTTCAGTGCCTTCCTTCACCGTTCAAGCCTCAAAGGCTTAAAGCGTACTTGTGAGTATAATACTTGATCAGCCCTTCATACCCTCTCTTATCACCGTTCTTCAACAGATTGGAAATATCAACATTCAAAGGACTATTTGGTTCTGGGTCCTGGAGTAGCAACAGTATAGCAGTCAGTGTAGATAGCAAAGTCCAAGCCGGCGTCCATTGAGCCTGTAGGATATCTAGACAAATCTCACCAGTCTGGAAATTCACATTAGGATGGCAGATTTTGTTCACGAAGGAGATCTTTGGTGGTTTGATAGGATAGTCTGATGGAACCACGATGTTTAGTTCCCATATACCTTGTTCAAAAGGAGAGTTCTTTGGGCCCTGGATCTTGGATTTCCATTGAAACAGGTCATCTAGAGGTTCTAAGGAGATGATATTGTGGTATTGGCCATCTTTCAGAATTTCCTTCTTGGATAGCTCTTTCTTGATGGCAGAATACTCCTGCATAAGTCTCTTGGTGGCCATAGTTTCTCGCTTTAAATGTGTCTATGATTGATTAGGCGAAGTAATGGCTCTGTCTTTACGGATGTTTGGAGTTTCTCTCGTTAGATTTTTTGATAAGAAAAGCGCGTCTTTTTCCCACTCCACAAAAATTTGTGACATAAACAAGGAAAGAAAGACAGTTATCTCAGCTAAAATCTCATCAAATAAACTGAAACATGGATGAATTGAATCCTCCTGCTCAGGGTATTATTAAGGTGATAAAAAAAATTCAAAAAAGTAATGCCACTGCCTGGAATCGAACCTGGGTTTCATCGGCCACAACGATGTGTACTAACCACTATACTACAGTGGCGGAATTACAAACATGAAAATATTCCTGTTTTCCAGGTGCTCATCGCAAGCTGTCACGTGACCGCGAAAATTACTTCTTTAAGCTACCTTTTTTGCTCGAAATTCAAAAATTGGGAAAGCAAGACCATCCCACAGGAACTTGCCACTTAGTTGGAATTAACGATACAATTGATCCATTTCCAAGCTACAAGTTCAATTGTCTGTCGCTTTCATTAAATTAGGATGTCCAAAGCTGCTGATCTACTTGCCAAGATCGCTATTCCAGCCGGTTTAGCCATCAGTGCTGCCCAATATTCGATGTATGATGTTAAGGGTGGTTCAAGAGCCGTTATCTTTGATAGAATTCAAGGTGTTCAACAAACCGTCGTTGGTGAAGGTACCCACTTCCTAGTGCCATGGTTACAAAAAGCTGTGGTATTTGATGTCAGAACCAGACCAAGAAACATTGCTTCAAACACCGGTACCAAAGATTTACAAATGGTTTCCTTGACGTTGAGAGTCCTACACAGACCTGATGTTCAAAGATTACCAACCATCTATCAAAACTTAGGTCCAGATTATGATGAAAGAGTCTTGCCATCCATTGGTAATGAAGTCTTGAAATCTATCGTTGCTCAATTCGATGCTGCTGAATTGATCACCCAGAGAGAAGTTGTCAGTGCTAGAATTAGACAAGAATTGAGTGAAAGAGCTAGAGAATTTAACATCAAATTGGAAGATGTCTCTATAACACATTTGACTTTCGGTAAAGAATTCACCAAGGCTGTTGAACAAAAGCAAATTGCTCAACAAGATGCTGAAAGAGCCAAATTCGTTGTTGAAAAGGCCGAACAAGAAAGACAAGCCAGTGTTATCAGAGCCGAAGGTGAATCTGAAGCTGCTAACCACATTTCAAGAGCCTTGGAGAAAGCTGGTGATGGTCTATTGTTGATTAGAAGAATCGAAGCTTCTAAGGAAATTGCTGAAACTTTGGCTAACTCAAGTAACATTACCTACTTACCAAGTAATGGTGCTGGTAACGACAACAAGTCAAACCCAAACAGTTTATTGTTGAACTTGGGCCGTTAAGACATTCAGCCTTGAGCTTACTTATGACCTTTTGTAAATAGACTTGAAATGAGCTCAAAAAATATAATTTATTGTTATGGACCAAATCCGTAGTACTTATGCCTGATCACCCCAAGCTGTTTATATCGCTCATATAGGTCTATCTAAAACACGGCCAGCTTAGAATTTGCACATGAATGGAAACAGATCACCAGCGCCTGTACTGCTCCTATCTTATTGGCCTTCAGTCAATATTGTCTTTACTGCCGCGCTAGCTTTTAGACTACAGCGAATTTAACGGCGGTCTTGGTAACTAACGAGTTTCAATATATAGTTAATTGAGGGAATTTCGATGTTTAGATTTTAAAGAGGCAATTCAGACGTACCTCTACCCTCTTTTTATCATCATTAACCTTCTGAGTGATCCACTGCTGCTCTTAGGATATGTTCGACATCTTCTCTGAAACGACATGCCAGAGAAGAATTGATAGGATTTTAGACCCAGCGATTAATCAACTCCCTATTGAGCTCATCTCACTCATCATACGACACTTGAACTTCAATCCAGAGTCCTACTCAGATGTACAACTTTTCAAATTGTTGAACAAGAATCCAATCTTGAAACCAATAATCGCACGGGAGTACACTCTGTGGATATACATCGACACAAGAGTGAAACATAACGTTCTGGAGTCCAAACATATACAAGAACTCTGTCACGCCATCGATTCAGTCTTTCTTCTCACGCCTGAGGTTTCCTTCTGGGCTATGTTTGATCCTTTGCCTTCATTGGAAGAGCTTTATAAGCCTTTGATATTCGATGTGAATGGATTTCTGTGTGATAAAGGTGCTGATTTTGACACTACTGTCCCTATAGATCCCAAGGTATTTCACAGTAAACTATTCGATACCGGGAGAAAGCCTCACACAGTATCTCTACTGAGCATCCTTTGCATTTGTGCTGACTCTGAAGCACCACTCAGAATAAAGTCGAAACCTACAAGTTATGTACCTCCAACTAGAGATCTGAGTTTGGACAGCCTAAGGTCAATGAATGTCAAGGTGAATATGACCGACCTGATACCACCTGTTCCTTTTCACAGCTTGAAACACATTTGGATGCTTCTCAGGAAGATGTATTTCAAGGCTTTGGTCTATGGGAGCATGAATTTGGACCCTGTTGGTAACAAGGTGTGCTGGGAATTATTAAGCCCTGTATACCGTCTGGCCGGTCTGCCACTGGACAAATTCATAAACTTCAGGTGCCGTATCGTAAAGAATTTCGTGGTTAAATTGGGACGAGGACGTCTCCCCGGGAGAACAGTCAGCTTGATATTGATTTGTGCCCATTTACACATTTTGAGGGACCTCACAACGGAAGATTCGAACTTTTTAAGACAGCTACCTAAAGCTACTGAGAGGAAGCGACAGCTTGAGCTAATTGCGGACAGAAAGGAAACAAGTTGTGATAACATCCAACTGGCCGGTGCTGTGGAGCCATACTTTTCCCGCTTAGCCACTGGTATATATCAGTGGTTAGGATGCTCAGTTCTATTTCCATAGTTGCCAGACACAACATCTTATACACATGCCCTATAATATTCGTTCCAGTACGAATTGAGAATTGGCCGTTTGGAACCTCGAAGCGGCTAAATCAACATGTGAACAATAGGCTATTGTTAAAGTGGCGGTGGTCATAAAATTATGGCTTCTTACGAGACAGCAGATGTACTCATTGTTACACCATTGCGCTCCACAATTTGACAACGTTCAGCCCTCAGCTGAAGCAGCACAACATCTGCCCACTGGTCTAGTACAGTACTGCTCAGTGCTTCTTCACAAGCCTCAACGGTGTATTCCAGGAGCTGATCCTGTAACGGCCTACCCGACATGATGATGATTCGTCACGATGCTGTACGACGATCGTGCTTATTTTTTTGACACAAAACTGTGGTACGCAGCTTGAACTGTGGATGTGTCACAAATATGGCTCATGAGTTGCAGCTTCGTCAGTCGGAAGGGGCGGTCCTCCGTGAAGCTACCATGATTGGTTGCCACTAAATTTCACATCAAGAGTTAACAATAGGCTAGAGATTGCAGACGTATAGGCCGGTAAATTGAAGCCATAGATAGATTAGCTTTCACCCCTTGTACTTAACCTGTAACAAAGCCTACAGGGCCAATTGATCTCTTGTGGTACCTTCAGGGGCCACAACGAGAAGTGTATCACAAAGACCAACAGCCAACAAACGTCGAGTACACCTTCCCCCATACACTTGTTTCACAGTTTATGTGATCCAGGACATAAGTCCCAAAGCGGAAGGTCGGTCTCGGAGCACTTCCCGATTCGTCAGTAACACCGTGTAAAACGCCATAGCGTTTTCAAGTGTAATAACGACAATTCAACGCAAAATGGTCAAAAAGTCGCTGTGATCTTCTACAGCGGCGGGCAACAGAGAGCGACCCACTACTGAACTGCAGGCAGCTAGTTTCTCATGGTGGACTGACAGCTGATAAAGCAGCAGCTCTAGAGGGGGCCATCTTTTTGTTTCGGGAATTGATCTCGAAGCGCATAAGCAGAGAGATAAGTTGATAAGGTGTGGGTGTGAGTCACGACAGGGTCCTGAAGTGGAAGGGGGATCCAGTGGCGTAAGTAACAAGTAGTAGACAATAGTTAGCGCTCCTACAGTTTTCCAATTGATTCCGACCCTTTGGCAGAGACATGTTCGCATTCATGAACCCCTTCTCCGCCATTTTGGTTATTTTCAGTGATTTTTCGCAATCCACCACGAATTGTGTCATATTTGACGCCGCTGTTTTACCACAAAGAGTAGCCACAACGGCTCACCGAAGGAAAAATAAAGCAGCGAACATGCAGCCCGAGCGAAAGATACAGCTGGAGTTCTGACAAATCAACGCCGATCTGCAGCTCTCTGCTGCCTGCCTCCTGACTATGGCACGTCGATGTGATTCATGGCTGTAGGACCAAAAGCCCCTATGCAGGTGTGATATATAAACTGGGACGTATCCATTTCTGTCCTGTGCTCGGGTGTAGACTGATAACGTTTGATCTCTCGAGTGAAGTTACGTTCGACTCCCATATTCCGTATTCATTAATACCACACAACTATAGCCATAATGGCAGCCACCAAAGCCCAACAATCAAAGACAAAGCCTTCAGGTGTGAAGAAAGCAGTGAAGCATTCGAAGAAGTTTGCCAGAACACAGAAGGGTTGTCTCCAATGTCGCCAAAAGAAGAAGAAGTGTGATGGTAAAAGACCATCATGTCAGAGTTGTGACAAGAGAGGAATCACATGTGAGTTCCCTGCCAACATTCGTATCTTCCAGTTCCAATACGACGAGAAGAAAAAGGCAGCCACTGGTGATGTTAAGACAGAGATCAAAGAAGAGAAGAAACAAGAGACAAAGACAGAAAAGCCTGATCAGATAGATAACGTCTTCCAAATTGATTTCAAACAAATTGATGTCCCACCAGCAAAGAAGCAAAAGATCTCCTCCACACAAGTCACACCATCATCACCAACAGCAAAAGTCACAAAACCAAACTTCAAGCCATCTTTCCAACTCCATAGATCATCCAGTCTTTCTTCAACTACATCAATCAACCCAAATGACATTCACGTCTCTAGATCGTCATCACTGAGCTCAATTGCACCATCGCTTACTTCAGACTACTCTGATTCTGAAACCAACCAAGATTCTGGTGAAGACACTGAAGAAGCCCTTCAATTGGCCAACTATGGTGAATCAATTGACAACATTCTAAACAACATCACCATTGATTTGATCAAGAAATCCATCAACAACTTACAATACATTGATTTTGATACAAAGTTGACCAACTACTACGAAGAAACTTCAAGATCTAACAGTCTCACTGATGATGAAATCGGTAGACAAATCAAAGAAGGTTTGCAATTCATTGAAAACAACAGCTCTTTGAACTTCAAGCCAGATGAGGTCTTCAGTTTCGAAAATGCTGAGCAATAGATCATTCAACAATTCTAACGCCTTAAATTGGTACTTTGGCTGGCTCCGAAGCACTTTAGATATTCATGATTTTGACATAAACTACGACAATAATACATAAAACCACAACGATTGCAATGACTAATGAGCGTTCTTACTTGTAAGCCTGTCCTCTAGTAATGTTTCTATCACAGCCGTAGTGCAAAGAATCTGATATCGCTAAGCTCTGCGAAATTATAGTCTACGTTATTCTTCTAAAAACCAATAGAACGCCGTATTCCATACCTTTTCATTATACTATACCCTTTCAACAACACATCACATTAATCCTCTGTAACGTTATCAAACTATTTCAATAGCTCCTTTGGTTTCTGTACCAGGTCTTGTGCAATAGCAATAAACCAACATCAGTGAATAGACAACAGCATACATAACATGGATGTAAATCTGTGAGTAAAGAGCAGCAAAGGCCAAGTGTTGCTCAACCAAAGTAGCAGCTTCTTTGAACTGTGGAGTTTGAACAACACTGAACAACAAATCAATATAGACATAAGCCCCAGTCAATGAAATAGCTAAACCGATAATGAAAGTGGTAGCCATGTACCAGCAAGGTAAACCATAACCTCTTCTTAGAAAGACAAAGAAAACACCTAAAATCAACCAAATAAAACAAGCAGAAACAGTATCAGGTGAAATGATTGTATTAAGCACCATTGTAAACGCACCGTAGAACAACTTCATACCAAGTTCAGCGAATGAATCATCATTAGAGCTAGTAGTCTCTATAACATCAACAACAACATGATCAGCTAGTTTCTCATCTTTAGATTCACTGTGGATACCAGATCCAGCATTGGTAGAGCTTTTGAAAGACATTGTTCAAGGTTCAGGCACCAACTAGTAAACTCAACAACCAGGATTGGTCTTGTTTGGCCTTGGAAGCAGTTTGGTCTTGTGAGCGGAAGGTGACAGGAGACGACTTGGCTTCAGTGGTTAGTCGTTCCTGGAGAGGGATATGGACAACTCCAAAAGTGGAAGCCTCATGGAAGTTGGAGTGGTTGAATCTTGTGTTTATATACTCGCTGAAGTCGAATTGGAAATGTTCGTCTTTGTGTAACATGTTAGGAAGTTGGGATCAGAAGTTATGTGGCGAGTGCGGTTTTGTGTAAAACTTTTCAGGGGATCAGAAGTTGGCGTCTTTGTGTCAAGCGTGTGTTCCTGTAGCAATTGTATCGTCTATGGGCGCAGGGGAACTGGCAGCAGCTATTGGGAGTATGAATCTTCTGGACTTTGTAAGTTGGTCATCAAGGAGTTGGCAATTGCAGGGAATCCGCCACTTTATATAGCGCACAACCACAAAATCGTATAGACCTCATCGCAATCCACAATTTTCCTACTGTGCCTGTTCTTATCGTAAACGAAGCCCAAAAATCTAGAACTGAGCGATATACAACGGGAGGGGAAGCACGCAAAAGCGCGTTTCCGGTAATATTCGCGGAAATACCCCGACTTTGCCTGTTGGAGAAGCGTCTATGTTTGCCGTTTTGGGAAGTTTTGGAGGGCAAGGGGAGTTTTGTTGGTGCCTGGCCTAAACGAAGTGGAAATGAGGCTATATAGACTCTGAATCTGGACACAGGGATAAGTGGCAAAAAGGCTTAGTTGCTGTGTGTCTATAGATTTATGTGTCAAAAAATAGAAAAATTGGTGTGCCCTTACCGAAAATGCACGGTGTGGCGAACACTGCGAAAACCAAAAACAAGATCTGTTCCTCGTGGCCCAATGGTCACGGCGTCTGGCTACGATTTACAGTAGTTACTTCTGAAACCAGAAGATTCCAGGTTCGACTCCTGGCGGGGAAGATCACTCTTTTTTTGCATTTTTGCATATTTTTTGCCACTTTTGTGGCCTGGGGCATTAGAGGCCTTTGGTAGACAGTCAACCACTTTTACTTTTCGTCGTAGGAGAGTAGTTAGTTTGTTTTTGGTTTTTTTTTACTCGTCTTGAATGACTAGGCGCCTATCTGCGACCGCCAAAAAACGCATGCTCGACTTCCTCCAGATAATCACCATGGGTGTCTACTGACGGGTCATCTACAGTTCAGGAGAGAGATGCTCGGGTTAATCTATTATACCGCAAAACTCTATGCCTATCTAGTTAAAAACGTCTTTATACTTAGCTGCAACTTCATCAATGGACTTCAAGACTTGATCTTTACGTTCTTGTGAACACCAAGAACCATTGATAGAGTTCTGTGCCACTTTGACCCATTTCTCAAGACCCCAACCGAATCTAGTGTAAACAGTAACGTAGTTATCTAGGATGTAGCCACCGAAGTAAGCTGGATCATCGGAGTTCAAACTGAAGCTAACACCGGCATCTAGTAGTTCATTCAATGGCAATTCTGAGACATCTGTAACGACTTGTAGTTTCACATTACTTAGCGGGCAGACTGTCAATAGGGTCTTATCTTGGACTAATCTCTTGATAAGTTCAGGATCTTTGATGGAGTTCACACCATGGTCAATTCTGGTGACTTTCAATAGGTCTAGGGAATTTGAAACGAATTCTGGACCACCTTCTTCACCTGCGTGAGCGGTCAAGTGCAACTTTGGAGCTAGTTCTTTGGCTCTAGAGTAACATTCGGTGAATAGTTCTGGTGGGAATGGCTTTTCAGCTGAGTCTAGACCCAGAGCTTCAATGGTACCGTCTTGTAAGAATGGTTTTGCAGATTCAATGGTTTCAATACCAGCTTGGGATGGTAAGTGTCTTAGTAGACACATGATTAGCTTTGTGGTTAGACCTAATTCAGCTTCGGCCTTGTCACAGGCACGTTTGAACCCATTGATGACCACTGAAATTTCAATGCCTCTATCGGTATGTGATTGTGGATCAAAGAAGACTTCAGTATGGTGGACACCATCCTTCTTAGCCTTTTGGAAATAAGCCCATGCTAGTTCGAAGAAATCATCTTCTTTCAAAAGCACTTGACAACCGATATAGTAGAAATCAAGGAAATCTTGTAAATCTGAAAACTGTGAATATCTGACATTTAGCTCTTCAATGGTCTTTGGGAATTGCTCTGGTAGTGTGATACCGTTCTTTTGAGCCAATGGGAATAATAAGTTTGGTTCTAAAGTACCTTCTAAGTGTAAGTGATGTTCACACTTTGGCAATTCTTGTAAGAAAGAGTGGATATGTTCAGTGCATTCGTATTTAGCCATGGTGATGAGGACTCTGTATGTATGTGGAGGTGAATCAAGCGAAAGTGCACACGAAGGGAAAGAATAGATTAAAACTTTATCTACTTTTCAAAGATGTCAAATTTTTTCCAAGACCGTTGGCGGAAAAAGAAACGTTTTGGGTGATACGCCGCACGGCTCCGGAGAAACTTTTGAGGGCGGACTGAGGAGTTTCTCCGGTGGCAATTGGACGTTAGTCTGGCTATAGCCTATCGGCTACTGGATTTCGAACTCACCAACAGTAGCAATTAATGTCGTGAACTTGATGCATACGTGATCTCAGATCTCTGATTCACTTTTATGCCAAAATATTATCTACGGTCCGAGAACTTTGCTCAGGAACAGGGTCGCAATGGCGTATTTTAGTACTATAGTGTACATTGGTGTGTAGCCACGCCATTATAGGCTAGATCAGATATCTTTAATTTTGAAACAATCCCAAAATTCACGCATAACTCACTAACTAAAACCATTGAAACCAAATTGAAGCTATCTGTCACAGATCTTGTCGCGAACGCGTAGTGTATTTACTGGATAAAACGATTTCGCGGATTTTGTAGGACGTTGAGTTTTGTTCAAAATGAAGCCAATGAACCACAGAGAAGAAGCTTCTTAAAGACCACAATAATCTAAGAACAATGGAACTAGTGAGTAACATCCTCCTGAATAAACAGCGCTAAATCAGCTTACTAACACATCCGACAGCTCCCTGAAGGCCAACAGAACAAAGTCGAAGTGCTCTTCGAAGATCAGAAGAAGATCAATGAATTCTCCAAATTGATCAGTAAGAAAGATACACTATCATTAGAACTTAAGAAACAGAAGCAAGAAAGAGAATACCTTGAGGATGTGTCGCTTGAAATTGAACTTGTGGATGAAGAGGACCTTGTCAATTATAAGGTGACTGAAAATGCATTTGTCAAATTACCACAGGCTGAAGTTGTTGAAAAATTGGAAAGTGATGGTGAGAAATTAGATGTTGTGATAGGGGAATTGGAAACCAAGATCGATGAGATCGATGAAAGATTGGGTGAATTGAAAAAGGCATTGTATTTGAAGTTTGGTGACAATATCAATTTAGAACGTTAATGACCATGTTTGAGTGATGAGCTTTCTGGAGTGTACTGAATAGCGCCTTAATTTTTAGAGCATCATAGTGATAACTACATCAAAAGGATACTAAGAGCAATATAATGCATACCCTTGATCTGAGCACGGTAACCAGATGGCATACACCCGTGGCTCAAAACACTATAAATATAAAGAACCTGATAAAAGTAACAACATCGTAAACACAGCTAAAACGAATAGAAAACTGAAGGAACATAAAATATCATAAAGAACAGAATTGAAATCATAGAAAGTCGTGAAATTGTTCTTCTTTGTTGAAGTTGGATTGCATTGTTAACCAAAAATAAAATGCAACATCTTGCGAAGTGATCCTGAATCGGGAAGGGTCCCCCAGAAATGAGAAGGAACGGTAAAAATCGAATCAGGAATCACTTGGACGTGTTTAGTTATCAATACTGAAAGTGGAATCCTTTTCGATGAAGAAAGGATACTTGGTATCACTTAGCAACTTAATGGAGTCCAGGACACCGACATCCGGTAGGTGGAAGTTGAAACCTGTCAAAACAGTGGAGTACTCATGACCAATCTCACCGCCTAATTGCACGATTTTGCTCTTAACCAGCTCAACGTATCTGCCGAAAGTTAGTATTCCCACACTGATACCATAAAACACGCTCATACTCACTTATTAGGGGTCAGTTGGCCCTGTTCGAACACTAGGATGTAGGACTCTGCCTCGTTGTTAGTAAACTTCTCAGACACGGTATAAAAGGAACCCCTGAGCCTGGGGAAAAGAGCACTCACGAGCAGCAACGAAGGCGAAGACAAAGAACAAGCTTAGGACGTTGTTAAGGACTCTCATGGTGTGTCTGGCAGTGGTTGAAGTTGTACCTGAGAACTAAAAACTCGCTTAAGTCAAAAGACAATAAAAGTTGACTTTTTGCTAAAAGCCTGAACTTTGCTGGGGTAAGTGGCACGGTGAAATTTGGCAGACTCTCTGACGATGAGGTAATAGCACACACAGAATGAGCGGACTGGGTTCAGAAAGGGGAAAGAATAGGCGTGGGAGGGAGTGGTGTGTACCAGGAGTCTAGTAAATGGGAGGATTTAGTTGTTTCTGACGCTTTTAGTGAGCTTCTGGTTGAATTTTGGTCCATGTTCTGTGTCAAGGCTTAGAGCTGGGCTAAATGAGAGCGGAAGATTTGGTCGCAAGACAAGGATCAGTGTCTGAGCAGCTATTGTTAGTATGAACGGCCACCCAAGACCCAAGACGCCCTTCCAGTCATTGACAGTATAAGAGCCTGAGGCGAGAGACAGTCACAGTGGCTCATGATGCACGTCTTCTCCAGATCAAGTTCTTATCAATTGATCCGCCCCGAGATCAGAGATAAGCAGGTATAAAAGATCGTATACACGCCCCCAAGTTTTAGGAACTTTGTGCTTATGTGAGAATCCCCCATACTAACCAGATGCTACTACCTACCCTCGTGCTTCTTTCTCTTCTCCCTTCCACCTTGTCATCGGGGTACCATCACCAGAAAGACCTACCACCATTGACCAAACCTAACGGTGAGGAGTTCACATTAGAGGAAACATGGGGTGCTGTTTCTGCCCACACTGGCGTAAACACGTTTGCGCATCTACCGCATGAGAGGTGTCTTGTCTCCAACGAGTCTACTTACGACATAGCCATCATTGGTGTTCCCTTCGATACAGCAGTCGGTAATAGACCTGGTGCCAGATTTGGTCCAAGAGCCATCAGATCCGCTTCACAGCGTCAATCAACGGTGAAAGGATGGAACTACCGTGCTGGTATAGATGCGTATTCCAATTGGGCTAAAGTTATGGATTGTGGTGATATACCGGTGACTCCTATGGATAACTCACTAGCGTTGAAATAAATAACCTATGCCTTTGACGAGTTATACAACCGAGACACTGGTGTTGCAGAAGCTTATGACAACGACGATGTTGAGGTGTATCCCAGAATCATTGCACTCGGTGGTGACCACTCTATCATCCTTCCTGCCCTGAGAGCCGCATTTGACAAGTATGGCAAAATCACCGTGATCCATTTCGATTCCCATTTAGACACTTGGAAACCTAGCGTCCATGACCCTCCAGCGTGGTACAGCAAACAAGGAGAGTTCACGCACGGTTCAATGCTCTGGATGGCCCATGAGGAAGGTTTAATTGATGAGTCCAACAACCTACATGTCGGGCTACGTACAAGGTTAGGCACCGTGCAGGATCTGACAGATGATAGTGAGATGGGGTTCAACAGGATTTATGCTGATGATGTCTTTGAATTTGGTGTGGACGCTGTGGTGAAGAAGATCTATGACTTGGTACCAATTGGTACGCCTGTTTACATCAGTATTGATATCGACTGTTTGGATCCAAGTGCTGCCCCAGGGACAGGGACTCCGGAAGTTGGTGGTTTATCATCACGAGAGTTGGTGAAGCTACTAAGAGATCTTGACGAGCTGACTATCATTGGTGCTGATAATGTTGAAGTCACCTCAGCTTATGACCACGCTGAGGTGACATCCTTAGCTGCCTCTCACTTGGTCTTCGAATTGATCTCTTTCATGGTGAAGCAGGTTCCAATTGCTATTGATAAATCAAGCGGCAAGATCGTTATCTTGGATAAAAGGAAGATCGAATACACTGGCCCAGTTAAGGATAAATTGAGTGACGAGTCAAGAGTCTTCAATGGGTTTCAAGGGCATAGGCTTCTTAACCAAATTGAGAGACTGTGGTGAGTGTTTAGAGTGTAGATAGAGGGTTCAAACATTGCATGTAGTCTTTATTGCGTTAGTTACAGTCAAGTATCTAGCTGTACTGTACTTGGTGACCCGATAAAGTTCTCACTACAGTCTATGGTCAACATAGTGCGCTAACCTATGAGAAAAAACCACCCTTCTCCTTGGATCACATTACAACCTCTCTAGCTAAACTAAACGCTGCCTATCAGATCCGCCGCCTGTGTTCTTTGTTGCTCGCTTCTTCAATGCCTCAATCAAGTGACTCTTCCCCTGTGCCTTCCAGAGACGAGGCCTCTCCAAGATCAGATGCACATCCCCTCGCTAGAATCGCTGAAACTCCCTTGTTCGTTGATAACTTTCAATTAGCCAAAGAGATTCCTTACAAAGTCAGACATTACTATAAGATTGATCCTGATAGCTCCACTATCGTGTTCTCTGCGAAGGCTCCCTATTTTGATAAGATCCTGGGCCATGGAACTTCACTGCCGAATGAGAATGAGGAATTTACAATCAAGTTGGTATCGCCTTTGTTGGATGAACAGAAAAGAACATACCTAGGTGAACTATATGGTGGCACAGAAGCTGCCCTTAATCACTTCCTTATAAACGAAGACAGAGAGCCAACTCAAGAAGAGATGCAAGAATGGGTGAACAATGAAGCTGATGCCATTTATCAAGAAGCTGTGAATACTGTTGTGTCTGAAATGGGTATTTACAAAAAGCTATTCTATCGTCTGGGCGAAAGAGAAAGCGAATGCTTTCTTGTCCCAGTTGCATATGGTTTTATGAATGAGGTCTCAGTGAGTTTTGATCCATTGAACTTGCAACACATCTCACCAGGGCCTTCAGGGTTCATCATCTTTCAAAACATGAGCAATGGACACGCCTTGTCCGAGACTGACACTGATGAATTATCAATCTCTGAGAAAGAACAGATCATTGAGGCTTTCGGCGCCATTCACAGATCCAACATTATTCATAACGGTGTTGCCGCTGAAAACCTCCTGGTGGTGGAGAACAATGGTGAGAAGTTCTTCAAGGTGGTTGATTTCAGGGCAAGCTATGAAGTTGAAGACCCAGGCTGCAGCTTGGAATCCAAAGAACTGTTTGATGAAGAACTGAGGAATGTCAAGCGATTAGTGTGTTATGAGAACTGATGTGGTTACCTTCAGTGTCGTCTTTGTTCAATGCCCTTACCAACTTGAAAGAGGCTCCTATAAGTTCTTTCAACAGTAGTATAAGGCATAAGCTCTAAGATATGCTAACTTCTAAGTTCTTAATCCTTTGATGAGGCCCAAGTGGCAGGAGCAGACAATGCCATCCATTTCTTATCAGTTTGAAGTTGTAGATCTCCATGACGTACCTTACAGGTTCATGAAACCATTCGCGAACTCGTTCTATATAGCTTCAACCCGCTTATTTGCAGGAGTTTCGACGGTTTATTTCACAGATAGTCTCACACAGGCCCGCTGTAAGCTATCGACTCTTCAATGGGTGCTTTTATCTACCAAAGATCTCCAATTCCACGGTCTTGTGACCCTTGGAGATACGGAAATTTGAGACTGGGGACTGGGGGACTAAATAAACGGGGTCTGGCGAAAACGTGCCAAAACCAAAATTTCAAGGAACAAATAAAAATTCCTCGGTCATCGAGATAACAAAAACCCTTTCAAAACCGAATACAAAAGACCTACTTCAGGCGTCCTCTGCCCCTCTCCATCCTTTTCTGCATCACTACCACTTCCCTACAATGAAGCTTGGGACTCTCCTTGTGCCGCTGTGCGCAATCTCCACAGCATCTGCCTTTGTCATCCCGTTCCTCCCAGACTACCAACAACAACCAGTGCTCAATAACGGCCCAATAGCCTCCCAACCAGTATCTTACAAGACCCTGAAACCAGAAGAATGGCCAGTGGACCTCACAGAGTACGAATCTTTCAAGATTGTCAGATTTGATACCCAAAATAGCGATATTTTGAACCTAAGGACAAAATACGATCAATGGGAAGCCAATGCCCAATTTGTTGATTTCAAGATCCCTACAGAAGACCTGGACAAGGTTCAAGGTGGTCAAATCATCATTGATGACCTAGCACAGCTCGTGTTTGAATCATACCCTGCTGAAACCGGTGTCATGGATTTTAAGACCCTGGATAGTGAAGGGATGGATGTCCATGCACTAACAGATATCTTCTTCAAGGAATACAGACCATTGGCTACAATTTACTCCTGGCTGGACCTACTAAAAGAGACATACCCAGAACTTGTCACAATTGAATGGTTGGGTCAGACTTTTGAAGGCCGTGACATGAAGGCTATCCATTTATCCTCACCTGCTGGTCTGAACCCAAACAAGAAGACCATTGTCATCACTGGTGGTGTGCATGCTAGAGAATGGATCAGTGTCTCCACTGCATTGTTCACCATCTTCAACATCTTGAAAAAGTACGGTTCTTCTGCCAAAGAGACCAAATACTTGAACAACTTGGATTTCCTAATCATCCCAGTGTTCAACCCTGATGGTTATGAATATACTTGGAACTCAGATCGTCTGTGGAGAAAGAACAGACAAGAAACATATGTGCCAAAATGTTTCGGTATCGATATTGACCATTCATTCGGTTATCACTGGACAAGATCCGAAGATTTCCCATGTGGTGAATCCTACAGTGGTGAAACTAAATTCGAAGCCATGGAGGCATATAACTTGCATCATTACATCAACATCACCAAGAACGATCACGACATTTACGGGTTCCTAGACTTCCATTCATACACTCAAAAGATCCTTTACCCATATGCCTATTCATGTGATGAATTACCAAGAGATCATGAGAACTTGGTTGAATTAGCATATGGTTTATCCAAGGCCATCAGATTGACCAAAGGGAAGTATTACGATGTTGAACCAGCTTGTTTAGATCGTGGCGTGGATGTGATCCCTGGTTTGGGTGCTGGTACGTCGTTGGATTACATGTATAACGTTCGTGCTGATTGGGCATTCCAGTTGAAATTGAGAGATACGGGATCTCATGGGTTCTTACTCCCAAGCAATTACATCACACCGGTCGGGAAGGAGATCTATGCAGCTGTCAAGTACTTCTGTGAGTTCATCTTGTCTCCTGATCTATGATGTTGAAGAGACGAAATAAAAATATGATGATGTTTGCACGTTTTATCTACTTGTAGAGACCCTAAACTACAGCTTTTGTATTACTCGTAATCATTAACAATTAGTTTATACAAGATATATCACAGCGTGGCGCTCACCACAATCTTTCAATCTGATTAACCAGCTTAGGATGGTTACCAAAGATACTTGCTCTATCACCCAAATTATCCTTTCTTGGTGGAACATAATTAACTTTACTCTTATCCAAATTGACTATTTTACCAGTAGACTTATCAACACCAATAGGACCCTTCTTGACCATGTTTGTCACAAGTTCAAACCCTAATTGTGAAGCAGCGATAGCAGTGATTTCAGCATGATCATAAGCTGGAGAAACTTCAACGATATCGGCACCCACAACGTTCAGATCATCTAAGTCTCTGATCAGTTTGATCAATTCACGGGATAATAACCCACCAACTTCAGGTGTCCCTGTCCCTGGAGCTAAACCCGGATCAATGGTATCAATGTCGATACTCAGGTAGACTGGTGCATCCTTTGGGATCTTGGAATAGATCTTCTTCACAATGGCATCAACACCGAACTCCACAACGTCTTCAGCATAGATTCTGTTGAAACCTTGTTCTGTATCATCAACCAAATCTTGGAAATCGGTCAATCTAGTACGTAGCCCAACATGGAAATTGGCATTCTCGTGCAGTAAGCCTTCTTCTTGGGCCATCCAAAGCATGGTACCGTGTGTGAAGTCTTCTTGGTCTGTGTGCCATGAAGCAGAGTAACCTTCAGCTTTCCAGGTGTCTAAATGAGCATCGAAATGGATCAAGATAACCTTCCCGTATTTATCATGAGCAGCTCTCAAGGCAGGCAAGATAATGGAATGATCACCACCCAAGGAGACAATTCTTGGATAGACCTCCACGTTATCGTCTTTGTAAGCTTCATTGATGGTGGTATCACGCTTGTATAATTCATCATACCCATAAGTCATCTGTTTCAAAGCCAAACCATTGTCCATTGGTGTCACTGGGATATCACCACAGTCCATGACTTTGGCCCAGTTGTTATATGGATTCAACCCAGCGCGGTTATTCCAGCCTCTTAGGGCAAACTGACGTTGTGAAGCGGCTCTGATGGCTCTTGGACCAAATCTGGCACCACCTCTGTATGTAACGGCAGTGTCAAATGGGACGCCGATGACGGCGATGTCATAAGTGGAGTCGTTGCTCACTAGACATTTCTCATGTTGCAAATGGGCAAAAGTGTTGATACCAGTGAATGGGAAATCGTTACCCCAGGCCTGTTCCAGAGTAAGATCGTCACCGTTTGGAGCCTTCAAAGGTGGGAGGTCCTTGTGGTGGTGGTAGCCGTGGGCAAGTGTGAATGGCAGCAATGACAGCAGAGTGGCGAATGGCAGCAGCATCGTGAATGTGTGTAGACTGTGAGATGATGAGATGGGACAGTTTTTTTCCAGGATGGCTCGGTGCTTTTATAGATTGTGCACGGAAATGGTTTCCCAATTAGGAAGGTGGATTACACACCATGGAGCCTCAACAACTAATACAATATAATTCCGTCTTTTCATTGTTCAGAGCCAATCCCGCCACTGGTGTCGCATTTCTAGCGCAGTAGACCTTCCTCCACTGACACTAAAACGCATCGTTTCTGTTTCGCACAACGGTGTACAGGAACCTGGACACTTCTTCATACTTGCGCGTCATGGTGTACACCATACAGAATGAGAAAAAACTCATACTAAAGATCATGTAACCGGACATGCTCACCGAATAAGCCAAATGGATCACAATAGCCAACCACTTGGACCATTTCACACTGAGATTGGGCATTTCCGTAGTGATGACAGCGTGGAAACGATCGATCAATGTCGTTTGACCACCTTCTGCACCGTAGTAGAACCGTAGTAAATCCCTGGCAATGTCGTCTGAGAAGGTCGTCACGGACAGCAGGCGTCTCAGGACACGCGTGAACACGATTGGGAAGAACCCCATGGTGATGATGTCGATGGTCGTGTTGAAAATGCGGTGGGAGGTCGACTGGAGTCTGTTGTTCAACGGTTGTTGCTGTGGTGGTGGTGGGTCCCGCACGAAGAAGCTGTAGAAGGTGCGTTCGTCTCTGTTGGCCTGCATCGCCAGCAGTGCGAGCTCCTGGGCGTCGAATCCCTCGATCTGGGCGTTTTCCATGGCGATGTTCTGGTGATTTGGTACTAATGTACTCCTGTTACTGGTGATTTGATGGCATGGTACCTTTTTAGAAATCGTTTTTGAAATTTGACGTGACACCAAAATGAGAACATGACAGTACAATTTGAGCACAGAAAATGCTGAGACTGATAACGGCACTGTTGGCTTTCACACTATGCATCCATGCAAACACAGAGGCATTTTTCTTCCATAAAGATGACATTTCACCCGGTTTCGTCAACGAATCATTGATACAAGAAACGACAATCATACCCGACATACCAAACACCATCTCCATCAGGGTCAATGCTCCCAACAAAGCTCAGAACAACACCTATATTTTCCCCATCCCGGCACTTCCATCAGTCAGATACAATGCCAAAGTATCGTGGAGTGCCCTTGATCCGATCAACGTGTTGAAATTTGATGTGATAGAAGGACCATACGCCTTATTAACGGTCCAGTATGATTGTTTCACCAAAGATACGCAGTTCATGGAACAGGATCACGATGTCGATGTGATCATCATGCTGGATCCCTGTGTGCTGGGATTCATACCGAGAAGTCTCTTCCCTGTGGTGATACAGGTCGTTGTGGTGGGGTTGCTCGGTGCCTTTGTCATTAGCCCTACAGTCTACAAGTTTCTATTATAATGTGTTCGAGTGTGTATCAATGTATGAAAGCGATGGCATTCTATAAACTCCTGTATAAATTCTCTCTAGTTCTCCTTCTTGGTGATGTATTCCTCAGCTGTTTCGTCTTCCAATTTGAACACGACCTTAGCGATGACTTTATGGAGGTATTCGTAAACTTGATAACAGATCAACCCAAACCCAGCGACACTGATAAAGATGATCAGTCTGGAGGTGTTATCAACGTTTAGGAACGGATATGGGTACTCTTGCCCCACGTTGGCCACGGGATCGACCAACGTCTCCAGGACGTACCAATATGCCAATGCCAGACTGAAGAGGATGGAGAAGACCTTGACCAGTGTGATTTGGAACTGGTCGTACCTGATGAAATAGTAGTCCACTGCCAAGGTGAACAAAGGGAGGAAGTGGATCGTCAAGTCCAGTCTCAATGGGATGAAGTTCTTTCTGTCCAACTTATCAGTGTTCACAATCATGTTGGTCAAGAACAGTTTCAAAGGCCAGTAGATGGCAGTGACGATGGTTTCAGCGATTAGAGCCGAGGCATTGAAGTAACGGTTCAGCGACACGATCCACTTTTGGTTGACCACGATGGTGATGATGTTAACGGCCAATGTCACAATGGTTAGCAGCAGTGACAGGTTTGTTAGGAACTGGAAATGACCACCTTGAGCCAGATGAGGCGGTAAGGGACGGGCCAAAAGCTCCAGGAGGCCCCTCGTCAGCAGGAAGCCAATGGAGACGTTGAAGAGGAGGTACGCGACGGTTGGCAGACGGTAGGATCTCTCAGAAACGGACATTTTTGGGTCACCTTTCTCTATGGTCTGCTATGTGTATCTCTCGCTAAAAGTGAAGTTTCGGATCTCGAATTTTCCTTGTGCCTAATTAGTTGATGATAAAATTTCAGGAGAAAAACACATCAACATGAGCTCTCCACACTACTAAACCCACCACAGAAACACACAGAATCCCACCAAGAACCATGTCTGGAGGCCCTGTTCCCGTCTGGAAGAAGTACACGACCGGCTCCCGCGGCGTCTGGGAGACCGTGCGCCAGTGGCTGACCCTGGTGCCTAACAGATCCTCGGGGAACCCCTACGTGCCTCTCTACAGAGTGCCAGCCCCAGGCAACCAGCCAGGGGCCAAGGAGTACCAGGACCCGGTCACGTTCCCTACGGCAGAGGTCCACAACAACCCGTACCACAAGCGAGACCACAGAAGAAACTACCCACAGGTCTCGTCCTTCGACCAGACCAAGATCTCTGGCCTGTTGACCCTGGGCAACTTGTCCAACCCTAGAATCGGCAAGGGCAAAGAGGGCGAGACCCAGCTATCGGTCTTCAACAACGGCGACAAGGTCTACTTGAACTCCACGCTGGCCAAAGTCGACCTGAACGGTGCTGTGTTGGGTAACGAAGGCGAACCAATCACGGCCCCTGACCTGAACTTGACAAAGAAGTCCAAGGCATTCATTGTCAGAGACAACGGGATCTACTCACCAGGCGAATACCCTGTCAGAATCTTCAACTACCAATGATCGCTGGTGGTGCACTTATTTATTACTATTTATTCTTATTTATTAGTCCTATTTATTGAAATACACGAGTCTTATGCTTGAGTTGGTGTATGTGCTTATGGAGCTATACGAGTGTACGTCTCGAATTGTGTTTGATTAGTACTTGGGAAGGCTCTTTGGGGACGGAAAGGTCTTCAAATACTGGATTGTGACTTGCGTTATATCAGCAGTACCAGGTCTGTCTTCCCACTGAGACATGACTAAAGTGGTTTGTGTGTAGTCCATCTCTCATCTTTACCATTTGTACCCCACAAATATCAACACAGCCAAACCTACAAAAACTGTCCAATTTCCACAGATTTGGTCATAGAGTATAAAATATCCTCTAATTAGTTACTGAGTATACCATAGCTGCCACACTTCTACAGTCCACCCTCCATTCTCCTTCCCTTTGCCAATCTCATACACTTTTAACACTTTATACGACTGCGGCCCATACCGGGAGAATAAAAAGAAATCCACGAGACAATTTTGATCTTCCACTATAACCTTGATAGACTTTCCGCTAACAACACACTTCAAAACACACACAACGCACACATAAACCATGGAAGAGATCAGAGAGTCCTCGGCCCTGTTCGACATCTACCACGACGAGCTGAAAGAAGAAGAAACCACCGAGATCTACGAGGAATTGCCCTCCAACATCTCAAAGTCTCCCAAACAAATACAAGTCATCAACACCAGAAAGCTGCATCCCCTAGAGAAACTAGGCCGTTTGACCGTGAAACTGCTGGTGTTGGGTGTTCTAGGTGTCCTATATCATCAATTGAGTTCCAACATCCATGACAACCACATCTTGACGCCTAATTTGGCTTCTAAACCTTTAAACATCGGGGTCAAGATCTCCAAACTATTGATCAGATTCGAACTACCGGAATGGGTCATCTACGGTGTCGAAGGTGTTCTTTTCGGTTCCATCCTGCCATTGTTTGACCACTTCTTTGCCTCTAATGACTTGGAAAGTGGCTCAATGTTCTACTCACCATCAACCACATCTTTGAAGGCTTCAACTCCTAACAAAAAGGGCTCATCATCATCAACTATCATCAGAACCCTAGTCGCATTTCTAGGGATCGCCTTCGCCTTCAGAAAGATCGAATGGGCCTCCTCATTCCAAGCAGCCATCGCCTGGTCCCTGTTGACCCCTGTGCTATGGGTCCTATTGGACGGTTCCATTGTGGGCTTCACCATTGCCACAGCCATCGCCTCCATTGCCTCCTTCTCAGTGATCCTGAACGATGGTCTGCCTGTCCAATGGGCCACTGACTTGGAGTTCTGGGCCGTGATGCTATGGCTGGGCAACTTCTTCTTCTTTGGGTTGTTGATCTTTGGTAAGATTGGGAGATATTTATTCAACTAGATGATACAAGTGAGTGAGAGAGAATAGCATACATTCGTTAATTACAGATAGTTTATCCCTATAATTCCCAAGCAACGTACAATAGTAACTAAATGATAAAAACAGTATCAAAGCAGCATCAAAACCAAAACATCTCATCTTACTCCCTTCATTTCTCTTCAGTCTCGTTGTCAACTTCCTTCTCTAGACCACTCTTGACAGCACTTATGCTGCCACTTCTGCTATGGGCACCGCCTGGGGCAGCACTGGAGACGGAGTTTCTGTTGATTCTCAAGATCTCGCCAGGGGTCAGGTGTCTGTCGGAGACTTTGATCGGGGTGTTGTTGATGTCCTTCTGGACACCGGCCTTCTTCAGGGCATAGTCACCACTGTCGAAGAACTTTCTCTCCTGTAGCTTGGATGACAGGACATCGTTGCGGGATGGCAATTTGCCATACAGCTTGTACAGCTTCAGCTCCTGTGGGGTCAGCTTGGACTCGTCAATTGGCTCGGACATGGCGTCGGCGGTTGTTGTGTTTGCGATGAACGGTGGATCTCAATGGGCAATAGTGAAGCTCCAGGATTTGCTATAATTAAAAGTGACAGATTCTTTGGCAAAGGGACATCATTCATTTTCCCCTGTGCGCGAATATTTCCTGTTTGGGAGAGCTGGTAGGGGACACGCTCACAAGGTAAAATTAATAGAGAGATGAGCTTCTGGCTTTTACAATCACAAAAACAAACAGTACTTTTGCCACCCTTCGAAATGCTGAGATCCGGTGTTGGCCGTGTGCTACGGCAGAAAAGAAGACAGCCGGTGATCCAGGCGGTGCGATATGCCAGAAGGACCCCCGCTAGAACACCCGCCAGGGCCATAAAGGAACCGGTCAAGACCACAGCTAACAGACAGTACATGGAGAAGTTTAAAGATGGTCTGGAGAAGAAAGGGATGCAGAAAGTTGATGTGAGGAAAGATCTGTTGCTATTAGACGCCCTGAACAAGTCGAGACCCGGTACGAGGACTGATAAGCGCTACAAGAGACAACAAGAGAAGTTGGAGAAGTTGGAGGAAGGTGATCAAAAGATCCAGTCCTTATGCCAGTTCCTCCTCAATGAGATCAAGCTAGAGATCCAGCAATACCCTAACCCTGATGACATGGGTCTGGGAGACGATGGCGCTCAAGTGGATCCTGGTCAATTGGAACAGATGGTTGAACATGAACTACGAAGATTCTTTGCCTCTACTTTGGTACAGGACAATGATTCTGAGCGCTATAGGAAATTTGAAGTGTTATTGAACATCCTGGAATCGCTTAGACAGAAACACGGTGGTGTGCTAACCCTCCCTGCTGATTTCTACGCTGAGACTTTCCAAATGGCACAGTTTGTTGAGAAGGAAGATCTGAAGAACAAGATCCGTTATGTTTCCGGGTCCTTGATCTACAGCTTGAAGAAATTTGAGATGGATTATCTTTCAGAGTCACAATTCATTGAGGCATTGATCCTTCATGGTAAGAACAAGTTTGCTGAATCGTTGTTGTTGAAAAGAGCTGAGAAATTGGATCAGCGATGGTGGTATGAATTGATGATTGTGAATTACTTGGATATGGCAGAGATTAAGAAGTCTGAAGAACTGGTGAAGTTCATTCATGAGAAATATGGTGAATACTTGGATATTAGAATCTATCAACTGTTCATTAACAAATACGTCGAGTCTCAAAACTTGGAGAAGTTGAAAGAATGGTTGATCAAATTAACCGATTCAATAATCACCAATGGTTTCATTGAGGAGAAACAAGTCCCTGGTATCGGTACAACAGAGGAAGAAGCATTAGCATATCTAACCTCTGAACAACCACCAACTAAAGATGAATACTTCGAGGTGTTGAAACTGTTACTGGACGTGAATGAAATCCCTGTTGAATACCCTGCTAGAATGATCAATTTCTACATCTCTGTGCAACCTGAAGATCTTGGATCTGTTGTGGAGTTACTCTTGGAATACAAACACTTGTACAATTTCAAAGTCAAGCCTATCTTGAAATTGATTGAAGAAAAGCACGAAGGATTGAAGATTGGTGATTATTTCGAGAAGTATAGAGAAGTGACGCCAGTTGAGACCAAGAATCTAGATGTCCTTGAAGAGATTATCAGCCTCAAGACAGAAAGCCCAGTATTGAAGCAAAGAATCTTTGAATTACAAACCACGTTGGCTGAGGAAGGTGAAGTTAGTACGAGTCAGATGTACAATTTGTTATCTGTGCTTTTGAAGAAGAAACATGTTGACCTTGCAAAGAAATTGTTGACAGCGATGGAGGAAGCTCAAACTAAGACTGGTCAATTACAAGAAGGTGAGAAACTGGTTATCCCTGAAGCATCTCCAAGACATTACTTGCCATTCTTCCGTTATCATGGACGCAAAGAAGAGCTGGTGGAATTGGTTCAACTCACAGAAAGATATCAAGCTAACCATGAATTCAATCCTATCATTTTGACTCAATTGCTCAACAGTTTGTCCAAAATGAGAAGATATGATCTATGTCTGCTTTACATTGAACAAATTTTGATGAGTGACATTCATTTAGGTGATCAGGAATTCAATGCTGCACACTTGAGTTCGAGAGAGTTATACTCCACCATTTGGAAAACTTTGAAGGATATACTAATTGAATTCTCCAGTATTAAACAACGTGATGAATCTGCTGCTAAACAAATTGATTTGTTGATCTCGGAGAAGCTACCAAATCTGAGATACCTATTCATGAAAATGATCCATGAGAAGGTTATCCCTTCTGCTGATGACTACTACAACATCATTTCAACTTTCTTCATTGTTAGGGATAGATTATCAGTATTATGTGCCCTGGAATACTTGAACAACAAGCATGATTTACAACTAAGTGAGAAGACAGTCAGAATCATTGATAAGTATTGTCTATTCCCTAATGACGTTGGTTATCTGAAATACGTTGAGAATAAAGAACAACAAGAAAAATTGAACCAACTTCACTTTGAAACTTCCAATACCACCTCATTCGATCCCTTCAGCTCAACTACAGAATCCCAACAAGCTGAAGAGGAACTATTAGATTTAAAGACACCAGAAGAAGAATTACAAGTCCAAAACCAAGAAAATATCAAACAACTGATCTGGCTGAACTCGTTCAAAAAAGTCTACAAATCTTTGGATACAAAAACATTAACGCCTCATGACTTACAAACTGCTCATAATGATTTTGAGCTTTCATATCACGAATTCGAACAACTTGTTAATAGTTGGAAATAGACAGACATGTACATATGTGAAAAACATAGAAATCGTAACTACAACATCTTATAATGTAATCTTTTATAAAAGGCGCAGATACAATCTATAACTTCTCATTTCACTTCAACGTGATAGATGACGAATGGTTCGTATTCAGTGTCGACCAAAGAGGCATATTCGTTCAACGAGGAATCCTTCTTAACTTTATTCTTGTTGTCGACGCTGAAGGCACCACGACCCAAGTAACCGAATTCATGGATCAATTCCTTCTTAGCAGGTTCCAGTGATTTTAAACCTGGTAATCTTATCACACTAGTTTGGAAGTCTGGTGGTAGACCGTATCTCAACACACTTTCGACATATATTCTGATGGCTTTTAGGTGGAACCAGTTTGAAATGATGTCAGAGTAGGCAGTTCTTGCCAATCTGATGATTTCACCTCTTAGACGATGTTCGGTTTGTGCAGCTAATTCATGTTCTTTTCTTTGTTCGTTCAATGTCTCTTCGGAATAGACAAAGTCTCTTGGAACGTATTTGTTCTCACGTAGTTTGGCGGTGAATTCTGGAATGTTCTTCTTGAATAGTGTAACGCTGTATAGCAGGTATTCGTTATCTTCATGTAGTTGCTTTGCACTTGTTGGAACAACGTTTTCAGTTAATGTTTCATATGATTTGATGAATTGATCCTTGGAACTCTTTGGAACGGCAACCAAAATAGTTTGTAAATATTCAGAATCTAGAACAAAGTCCTGTGGGGAGACCAAGTCATGTAGGGATCTAATGGATAAGTCACCTGTTTGTTTTCTTTCAGCAGCAGCCAAGTTGGACTTAGCAGTATTGTAATTATTGAAGGAGTTTCTAACATCGGTGTCTAATTGGAATGCTTCTGAGGAAATCAATGAAATCAGTTCCTTGATTGGCTTATCACTTCTGAACTTGTTGGATTTCCATTGGAAAGTTTCAATGTATTCAGTGACAGCCTTATCATCAACTTTCTTGGATGCATTGACAAGGGAGTTGTTACCATCGTATAGATTTGTCAAAATCTCAATGACTTTGCCAACGGAGCCAGCCAATTGGTCGTCAATCTTCTGCAGTTCCTCACTCTGGGCAACAAGGGAGTCTAGGGTACCGATTTTGAAGTCTGGAATGGAGATCTTGTTAATGACCGCTTTCCCATTAATCAAGTCCTGTTCCAGGTACTCGTCCAAGGTGGCTGTTGGTTTGGAGTCTGGGGCGGCCTGGGAAGGCAGGGACAGCAAGATGTAGTCGGCGAGGTTGTCGGACATCTCCAATTGAGCTCTGTGTGGCGTGCAACTTTCTCGTTATCAATCCTTTGTGGTTTAACAGCCATTTTTCGAATTCGAAATTCCTTGATGTCTTCGCCGTAGGGTGACCCCGAGAAAATTAGTGTATAAAACGTCTTCGCGGAAATGTGCCCCGACCGATGGGCCTGAAAATTATCTGGAAATTTTTTTAAGCGTATAGAGAAAGCTCCAGAGCCGTTGGAAAGCCCTGAGATAATAGATCCGTGGTGTCTCTTGTCCTGCCTGTAATATAGTTGCTTTCTAAAATGAGCTCCACACTAGAAGTATGTTTTGTCCCTGGAAATTTTGGGGTCTTATTGGTGCATTTACTAACGGTTTTCATTAGGAACGTCTAAAGAGTAACTCCTCTGCATTTGATGGTCTGTTATCATTGATTCCTGCCAAATACTACTACGACGATGATACCCAAGAACAATGGAAGGCCAAGAAGAAGACCAAAGAGGAAGCTAGACAAAACAAAAGAGCTAAGCTAGACCCATCTGCAATTGAAGACAATGAGAAAGGTGCTTCTGCATCTCAAGTGCTAAAGAAAAGAGCCCAAACCGCCACTCCTGTCGTGATACCTGGTCAAAAGAAGCCTGCTACTGAGGAAGAAGATGAAGAAGATGACAGTGAAGAAGATGATTCGGTGGATCTAGATAATGGTATGGATATTGATTCAGATTTGGCATCATCAGACGAATCAGAAGATAAGGAAGAGGAACAACCAAAGCCAAAGGCCAAAACCAACGGTAAAGCGGAGAAGAAACAACAACCAGAACAGTCTGACGATGAAAGAGATATTGATATAGTGTTTGATGACGAAGGTAATGAAGTTATCAAGGCCCAACCAGCTGCCACTCCAAAACCAGAACAAACCAAGACTAAGAAAGGTCCAAAAGAACTTACACCAGAAGAAAAAAAGAAGAAAGAAGAACAACTAAAGGCATTGAAAGAGAAACTGGCAAGCAAGATCAGTATACTCAAAGAAAAGAGAAAAGCTCCAGGTTCCAAGGTTGCTGGTGCTCCACAGTCAAGAGAAGCCATTTTAGAAGAACGTCGTAAGAAAGCTGAGCAGAAGGCTGAAAGAAAGAGAAAATTAGCTGAACTAGAGAACGATGATGAGGATGACAGCGAAGATGACGATGATGAAGACGAAGACAGTGAAGACGAGAAGGATGATGGTATGAGTGCTAGTGGTGTTTTGTTCCAAAATATTCAATTTGATGATAAGACCAAATCTACTTCTGATCTTTCAAACCTAAGAAAGGCTCCAAAGAAGAACGGCCCAGCTAAGAAGGATCTAAAGGCTCATTTGAAACTTCTAGAAGCTAAGAAATCTAAACTAGATCAACTAGATCCAGAAAAGAAGAAAGAATTGGAAGAAAAAGAGAAGTGGAATAGAACAATTGCTCATGCTGAAGGTACCAAACTAAGAGATGATGAAAAACTACTGAAGAAGGCCCTCAAGAGAAAAGAAGCCCAGAAGAGAAAATCAGAAATCGAATGGAGAGACCGTAAAGACCATGTTCAAACCACCATTGCCCAAAAGCAAAAGAGAAGAGAAGAAAACTTGCAAATTAGAAAAGAAAACAAAGGTGTCAAGCGTAAAAATCAACAGAAGCAAAAGAGAAAATTCAAAAGCACAATTGCACCAAAGAGAGCAGGTTTTGAAGGTAGAATGAAATCAGGTAAGAAGAAATAAAAGAGGAGATAGATGATGGAATAAGTACCTCGAGCATGAAGTTCTTGAAAAGCTTATACCAGGGAAAAGTGTTTTGTTTGAAAAAGAAGAGTTGCATATACATTAGTTTTTGAATTTGAGAATCAATGTATTTTTGTAACGCTTTGAATGCTTATGATATTCTTTTCTCTCATCAGTCTCTTTTACAACGTTTGTTTCAAGCTTACGCTCATTCTCTACAATTCACGTGGTCTTTCTTGTCTCCAGGAATACTTAATGACACACAAACTTTCCTTTCCAGCCGATAGAGGACAGACCAGTAGTGTACTAACCATATAGCTTATGACTTTACGAATTGATGAACCAATATTATACGTTTACGACTTTATGTATCTCAGCTTCTATAGTTAGCTAGATAAATAGCATTACGAAGACTCTAAAGTTTGACTTTATGTGATTAAAGCTGGCTTAAACAACAGTGCAAGGCTAGTAGTACTGACTCCTTATAGTCTTCTGGTAAATCTTGAGCGTTAAACACGCACAGCTTAGGGATGATATTACAATACTACACAGTGAGTACTTGATGCCTTAGTCTCATTATACTGCTGTCAACAATTCACTGTACCTTGATGTTGTATATACTTCGCTGATCATCTGCACTAGTACTGCTAGCTGTGCAATGCCTGTATATACTCCATGCCTCAAACATATTAATATGGCACGCAGTTATAAATTGATCTAGATTCTAGGTGACCTGATTAGCCTTTGAGCTCAACCTAGGAGCTAATAGTGGATTATAGCCCCTAACCCTTCGGTTATCAATTACCTACGGCATTTTGACTCATTTTGTGATACTTATGGTATTTTTATTTTGGTTTTTAATTTACTTTGGTCACATCAAAATTATCACTATACAAATTTTTCAAAAATGCCGAAAATTAATAAAATTTAACCGAAGGTAATTAGCTCACGCCACACATTAACTATAAATAGTATCGACAATATTAGTGCTTAATGAGTACTAGACCCAAGAGCTTAATGAAGACACCACCAGTGAATAGATAAAGGAGTAGCACGGACGTACTCTCAATTCCCACATGGGGCAGCTAGTGAACTAGCGCCATCTTCCCCCATAACAAATAATGTGCGCACTTAATATATAAACTTTCCAGTAATATTAGTGGCGATTTTATATTCTGTTCAACATAAATACCTCCCAAATAGCTATAAGCTGTATTTAAAGCCAACTTTCCTGAAATGTGACCTCTAAATTTTTCCCCCGTTCTAAACCCACCCATAACCAATATCCTAAGAACATGCCATCTTTCTCAAGCTTATTCAGCCCTTCTAAGGCGGTGTCAAATTACCAAAGCAGTGCCTATGAGAAGCCTACAATGTTAAAGAAGATGAAGAAAACACGCGATAGTTCCACATCTCCTATCGACACACAGGCTCCCTTGCTAAACTCAATCTCAGTCGATGCTGATGCTGAGGTCCCTCTCTTGGAAACTTCTACGCACGATATTGAAATCGTTCCCCAGGGACGCTTTTCCAATGAAATCAACCAGCTGATTTTAAAGCACATAATTGATCGTTATTCAAGATTTTACTCCCATGACTACTTTGCCGATTTAATTTCCACCTTGAGGTCAGTCCCAAGTCTCAAAGACTTGATCAACAGCACCTTAGCCGCCACCATTCTAGTTGAAGAAAAAACGCCACCTTCCACCATTCACTACATGGTGGAAAAATACAAAGAGGTGACAGATGAAGTCTACCTTTTCATTTGTTGCAGCGATATCAGGGCAAGTTCGAATAATCGTATAATGGATAGGATGAGAGATTCAGTGAATTCAGTTTATGTTTATGATTTCTCCAAATCATCATATATGCAAGGTGCTATTTCTCCAGCTACCAGCTTCTGGAATTTTAAACAGCAACAGTATTCTCAAAGTCAAGGAAAGGTGCCAAAACAGATGATTTTTGCGTCCACTTTCAAATGCAGAGTGGAGTTATGGACAGAGTCCTTTTACCAAAATTCGAAAAATATCAGAAAGTTCTACAAGTCTAGTGGGGACCTGACCGAGTTTAAATTGAATTCACTTACTCTAAGTAACTGTGGCTTTGATGCAATTATCCCTCAATACTACAAGAAGGTGCTCAGAAGCAGCACTAATAACGCAACCGCACTTTGCCTATCATGTCGAAACGGTACAGATCAAGAAAGTTTCAAAAATGCTACCAATTATAAGCCAGATGTTCTAGGCAAGAATCCCACCACTAAATACTTATACTTCAAATTGAATAACGACGGGGAACTTAAAATCCCGAAAGGGCAAGCCTTGCCAACAATCAAGAAAGAGACCACACTAGAGGGTGACGGTTCTGATTTTTTCTTGGTGTTGAAAGACTATGTCAAAAAGATCCCTGTTTTGGAGTATTTATTATCCTTGGAGGAATGATTAACATTATAGTGTATTAGATAACGTGTCTGAGATTACCTGAACAGTGTAGTTTGATTTTCAGATCGAATCACTAAGTGATGCGCGTCGTTCAGTTGAGAAAAATATATTGACGCTTCGTAAACCTCTCAAAAGATCACAAGAGAAGCCAAATCTGCTATTTGCAAGACCTAGCATAGCCAGAGGATATCAGAAATAACACATACTTATATAGGTCCATCAAAAGCCACGCATCCTTTTAATTAAATGGCAATGTATTTCAAAAAATTCCTTTCCTTTAGCGGTAAGAGTGTTTTGGAGAGATTAGAGATATCTCCACCACCACCAGATCCAGTGACACGTTTCCCCCGAGAAATTAATCAACAATTACTGAAGCATATAGTAAATCGCTACTCGTACTACCACCCTCAAGAATGTCTTGTCAGCATCATGTCCGTTTTGAGATCAATGCCATGTTTCAAACCTTTTGCTGCGTCCACTTTTGCAGTGGCTATTTTAGTGAAGGAAGAAACACCAGCTGAAGAGATACATGCAATTGTGGAGAAACATAGGAAAGCGACTGATGAAATATACCTCTTCATATGTTGTTACACGTCAGATATCCATCGTCAGCACTATATTAGAAAGTCAACGATAGACTATGCCACTTCTGTATATGTCTATGATTTTGCAAAGTCCTCAGACAAGAATGGAGTAGTTACCACAATGGATCAGTTTCTGTGGGCGAGAAAGCTACAGAAGTCAAGAATCGTGGAGGCTAAAGGAGGCCTTCGCAATCTACTTATGGTCTCTACGTTTGATTGTGAGGTTGAATTCTGGAGAAGAGACCGCTCGCTTGGGCAATACTGTGACTATGAAACTGGCGGAGACCTCAGTCTGAACCTTATGAGATTTTTTCTGGGGACTACTTTGTCTGAAGTTGGTTTTGATCTGATCCTTCCTGATGCTTATAAGCAGTACATCCGAAAGCTTCGCAACCAAACGGGCGGTGATTCAGAGTGTGTAAGCGTGTGGCGGAGTAACACGAGAAATCCTGAGCATTGCAGCAAGTCATTTGACCAGATGTATCAACCTTACCAGCTTGCATCAAAACCATCAACTTATTGTACGTACTTCACGGTATGTTCCAACGTGGTAGATCCACAAGGCATCCCGCCATTCGAATCGATGAGCGAGGGATCAAGTAATTCAAGCTTGAAAGGGGATGGTTCAGATTTCTTCATGGCTTTGAAAGATGACGTTGGAAAGATACCTGTATTGGACTATTTACTCTCTTTGGAAGAGGAATGAAATCTAGGTAGTTTAATCTTATGTGTCAGTAGATAAGGAAATCAAAGCATACGGAAACGGTGTTGAGGATCTAGTAACAAGCTAGTAGCATCTAAAAATCACCTCCAATGAGATTAGGAGTCTACTCTCTTAGGAGGCTGACAGCTCTAATCACTTTGCACAAGTTGATCTTTATCCAGTTGTTGCAGCCTTCAAATCCCTTTCCCTGCTTTCAAAGCCCCCTATTTAAGAAGATCACCATTACGACAGATTCACGTCCCATTGCGACTCCTTCATACGACTGCATCGAGGTTCGGATACTACATGCCTCTTGAAACTTGCAGTGTCAGTCAAATCAATCGGTTAGAACAATATTGAACTGTGAGCAGTGTCTAATAAATATCTATTGTTATACGTCAGTACTAGCGACATCATCATCACAATGCAAATTAAATGTATGATCTGTGTAGAATTGACTCATTCAGCAGCTTTCTGTTCCGAGAAGAGTTATCACTCACATGTTTGGAATTAAGAGCAACCAAGGAGATTCTAAGCTCATATAAATTAGAGCTAGGAACGAAAGTATAGTGTTACAGCAATATTATAATTTTACCCCTTGTACGATAAGGCTCGCGAACACGTTTTATACAGCCGGCTAAATCTCGGAAAACCCGGACACCAGCTGGCTATCAGATTTAACCGCACAGTCGATCATGCCCGATAACAAATTTTAGTTGGAAGGTTGGAAGGAAGGAAGGTCATGGCGGGTTTACGTAGAGCATTACGTTGGTGATTTTGAGCGGGACTACTCTATAGAAGACGGAGGATGACAGTGGATGGGCTGTGTTGGAGTATATACGAGAGTAGAAGGCCCCTTAGCAGCATTTTGGAGTTGGAGCTCTCGATTGGAGCTTAGCCAGCATCGGCTATACGCTTTCGTCATCCATATGGCTTCACTACAACACAAATAAATCGTAACTCTAAGCATTTCATTATCCCTATTAAAAGTTTAGTTGCATGTCATCATTAATACCCATTATCACTCTACCAATTTCAGCCTTTGTCACGATTGAGTCCATCAATTGTGAGGTGAAATCCAACTGGGACAGAGTCTTTGGAAACCCATTGACAGATGTAGCCTGGTTACCAGCACCAAGCAGGGTCTTGTTCAAGTTCATCATGTCGTTGGAGGAGCTTATTCTCGTTGGACTGTTGTAACCACTGCCATTGACGCTTTGAGCGATAGGAACGTGGTGTATACTTGGTCCTCGTGGAGTGGACTTCTCCAGGGACTCCAGTGTGAATTCAGGCCGTAGTTCATCCATCCCTGGTCTGGGAGAGCTATTGAGGGTCATTGTCCTGGAGTTGAAGGCCGTCGTTGTGTAGTTGTGCTCGTCGTAGTTGTTGAAGTAGGACTCTTCAGTTATCTGTGGCTCAGAAGGGGAGGAAGGAGCGATAAGGCTCATAGGCACCAGCGTGCCGAAGCCAAAGACGCCGACTCCTCTGTGTAAGGTCGAAGGTCTGTCGAACTCGTCCATGAGTATGTAAAATTGGAGTCTGTGGGTGCTCAAAGTGCGCCACTGGCGTTCCGGAGGGCACGAGGCAGTTTAAGTACTTTTTCGTGAAATTTTTTAATCATAACGGATAAATTTTTCCCCAGACAGTTGGAGTCATGGATATGCGGAGCGCAGCTGCCTCTTTGGGAAGTGTTCTTCCGACAATCAAAACAAGAAGACCCGGTCTGGGGAAGAGGAAGAAAGCAGCGGTGGCTGGGCCAGGGGGAAGAGCGTCTCCGGGGCTCTATAGATAGAAGGTGTTCAATATTCACTGCCTATAAACAGCCTTATTTTTGCTAATGCCGGCCTCGTTTAGTACCCATGTTGGAAATTCCATCAGCGCCCCAATACCCGGGAAAACACAAAACACCGGGACAACCCAACTTCACTAAAAAAATAGACGCATAGTAAGGATAAGCGATACCTATGTTGAGTACAGGGCAGTCAATTAGTATGGTCTTTACAGAATTAAACTTAAACAACAGTATAGTACGGCTATATTCCCCTAGGGACCCTCGTCATAGTAAACCTGACTTCTTCAGGTTTTGGTGGACAATCATATCCGTAACAGCAGTCAACACAAACTTCATGCTCTGGGTATCAGTGGCACAAGTTCTATGGACATAAATAGGCTTATTGGTTCTATTCAGACTTAAAAAGATGTCTTCAAAGTATTTCAACCCAGCATTCACATCACCGTTCTTACCTTTGTAATCTGGGAAGTACTGTTTGATTGGTGATAGTCTGATCTTCTTTTCAAATAAATCAATCTTATTCAGGAACAGGATGAATGGGACGTTAACAAACCATTTGCTGTTACACAACGAATCAAACAACATGATGGCCTCATGCATACGGTTCACTCTTTCATCTTCAAATAACATTTGGTCATATTCAGACACGGCAAGGACGAATAACACCGCCGTTATGTCTTGGAAACAATGGATCCATTTTCTTCTCTCAGATCTCTGACCACCTGCATCGAGGACTTTGAACTTAGAAGCACCGATGTTGAAGTTTGTCTCAGTGATACCAGTGGTCTTTATACGACCTTTCAAAATATCTTGGTCTGAGCAGATGTAGTGAGGATTAGCAAAGTTATGGATGTTTTCGAAGTAATAAGCAGCAGAACCTTCTAATTGGAACTCATTTGATCTCATGAAACACTGTTGAATACCACGATCGTTCTCCCATAGCTGTGTTATAGCTTGGGCAATAGTTTCTCTTGTGATCAGTTGATCATGGTTGTAGTTGTTCTGATTATTGCCTAATGCCACTGAGGTGACATCTGGTCTGATGGATGTGTCTTCGTTGATACCTTCGATTAATAAGTTTGGATTTGTCTCTTCAGGTTCTTTACCATTCTTGTCTGAATCCCACACAGAGCCTGTCAACCCTGTACTTTGGACTCTTCTCTTATTCTCACTTCTTTCACTGTACTTCAACACATAATCGTTCAAGAACCCATTCCCACCAGCGATACTGGCATCAATCTGCTCCAGGGCTTTCACACGGAGCACTGTTTGCTTGTATTGTGATAATGGAGAGTCAGTCTGGTCTGAGTCCAACGGGATACCCAGTTTTCTAGCCTGGATGATCAAGATCTTCATACTCTGGATAGCGTCTGCCCAAATGACCTGAGAGTACTGTTTTCTCTCCTGAGGTGAGAACCCATTCTGATGGAGGACTTTCATCTGTTTCAACACTGTGGACTTCCCTGATTCACCAGCACCTAGCAGCAACAGCTTAACTTCGTTCTTCTCCCTTTGTTTTTCCATCTGCAGTCTCTTTTCAATGGCATCGTTTGCTCTCTTGGAGGATAGGAAAGGGTCAGTCTCATCCTCGTGAGCCTGTGTGCTTGCTGAACAACCCATCTTTCAAACGTATCTGATGACTTCCTGTGGTATCTAATCTGAAACAAAATGAACGCTGAGTTCGTGAGCTGAGTGATATCTAACGGTCAATAATCAACGGATAAAGCCCAAATAGCACCTCAACTGTATCAGGCAGGAACCAGGAGCTCAAAATAGCAATAGAACTTAAGCCAACTTCGTATACCCATCTCTCAATTTTTTTAAAATGACTTTTGTTTCATCGTGGGTTTTGTTAGATTGGTGCCTCAAAACTTGAACTTTCTGCCATTTTGGCACGGGTGCCACGGGGAGACATATTTCCGGTAGGGCCAGCAGCGAAGTACTGTGTAGAGCTTTTGGAAGTACAGCAAAATTTTTCCCAGCTGTACTCAAATACGGTACCCAGGAGTACAGTACCCGAGCACTTGGAGTACAGTACTCCACCAAAAGTACTGGTAGGGGACACTCGATAGTAGGGTATATAGGGACATTTTTTAGCCCTACCTTATAATCTCTAAAATGGTGTCTAAACACTTCTTACGCAAGCTATATTGCATTAGATACCTCCTCGATCACATTGGGCTTCTTTCAGTAGACAAACATTGATATTGTCAATGTTTACCTTTTCCTCGAGTACAGCAAATTTACTATGGAGTACAGTACCTCCCTGGCCAGCTGTACTCAGGGCTTGGAGTACAGTACTCGCAAAAGCTCTAGTACTGTGCACTGTGTACTGTGTAGAGACAAAGGATAAGGGTGATTGGTAGTCTATGAATAGTACAGTAGGTGTTTTTGAGAGCATTAAGAGAGAGATGTTTACAGATACAGTAAGTTTAAAGCAAACGAATGTGAATGAAATCTATAAATATTAAATCAAAAATTAACCAAATAAACCATGATCATGAACTGAAAGAGCTAGGCTTCTAATCTAAGTAGAAACATATTGGACACCTCTTCTTGGGGCGTTGATGATGATACCATTCAAGATACCAGCAATCAAACCGGCACATGGCAAAGTGAAGATCCAACCCAAGTAACAGAAAGAGACAATTCTCCAGTTGACAGCCTTCCATTCCTTGTTACATAGACCAACAAAGACAGTGGCACCAACGGCGGATTGGGTGGTGGAGACAGGGATGGCTAATTGGGTGGCCATGACGGTAGTGACAGCAGCACCTAATTCAATGGAGAAACCACGGGATGGCGATTGTAAAGTTAGTCTGTTACCCAAGTTTCTCATGATGTTGTAACCGAAAGTCCAACAACCCAAGACCAATGATGAAGCAGTAAAGACCAAGACCCAGATTGGAACATCAGCCTTCTTGTCAACTTTGTTTGATTGCCAGATTTGGTAAACAGTAGCTAGTGGACCAGCAGCGTTGGCAATATCATTGGAACCGTGGGCAAAGGACATGGTACAAGCGGTGATGGCTTGTAATAGGGAGAACAGGTACTCAATCTTGTTGTCGTAGTATTTGGCCTTGGAGTGCATTTCCTTGATGTTACCAGATAGGATACCTCCAGCGCTAACTTGATTAGAAATGACATCTTGTGTCCAACCGTGGATGATGATCAACCAGGCTAATCTTGGCCATTGAGATGGTTTCTTCAACATTGAGAACCATAGCTCTTTGGTGGATAGTTTCTTTTCTAATGGAGTGTTCTTTGGTTTGTTGACAGCAGCAGTTTGTTCTTCGTTGGATTCATATTTGGATTCTAGCTTTTGTAAGTCATCTTGGAAGGAAACCTCGTTAGATTCTTCATCGTTCTTTGGGGAGTCGTATTCTTCAAAACGTTTACCGGCGTAGTAATCTGGAACCAGAGTTTGACCTTCTGGGATTGGTGGGATGTCATCAGTGGATTTGAAGAAGAAAGTTGGACCGATGAAGATGTGGTACCATTTCAATCTCCAGTCTTCAAACACTAGACGTCTTCTGAAGTATGGGAAAATGAACAACAAGTATAAGGCAGTGGCAACACCACCGACACCAAAGATGGAACCAACGATTTCATGAGTACTCAACTTGTTCAACTTTAAGTTTGGAGCACCTTTCCAAGTGATCAACATGGTCAAGATGGAGAAAGTCAAGTAGATCAAACAAGGCATTAGGATGAAACCGTAACGTAAGTTGTGCTTTCTTTCCAAGACACCAAATTTAGAAATCAAAAAGATGATAGAGGCAAAGCAACCGGCAACAGCTGGGGCAATGAACCAAGAGGCAACGATTTGAGCAAAACCACCCCAACCCCAATGGATGTTTTCAGCACCAACGGCGGCGATACCAGAACCGATAACGGCACCAACGATGGAATGAGTGGTGGAAACAGGCATACCGATATAAGTAGCGATGGTTAACCAGACTGAGGAACCAACTAGGGCACAGGCCATGGTCAACATCAGAGCAGCAGGTTCATCTGTGAAGATGGAGATGTCAATGATTTTGGATCTGATGGTGTCAGAGACACGGGAGCCAGCAAGAACAGCACCCAAGAACTCCATGATACCAGCTAAGATCATAGCTTGCCAGTACTTTAGGGATCTGGAGGAGACCGAGGAGGCGAAGGAGTTGGCAACATCGTTGGCACCGATGTTCCAGGCGTCCAAGAAGGCGAAGATGACCGCGATGGCGAAGATGTAGTCGAAGTCGTGTAGAGCCATGAGAGTGGGAAGCTTTGGAGATGGAGACTACTAATTTGAATAGTGAAATAGAGGCAGGAACCTCCAACGTATTTATACGCGCACCTCAGCGACGCACAAGAGCCAAAGCCAGGGCCCACATGGGAGACCACGAGTGCTGCCAAGTGCTGAGTTGGTTTGCATCTCTTCTGCACTCAAGCTCAGAAGCCAGAGCTCCCTTGTCTCTGCCCAGAACGGCGGCCAAAAACTCGCAGTTTAGGGCGAAGTGTGTGGCCCGGACCGGGAATCTCCCTTGGCGGACAAGAGTTTTGGTTTAAATTACAGACGACAACGTGGGCTGGCAACCAGGAGGAAGGGGAAAGTTCCAGGGAGCCAGACAGTGGATAAATCAGTGGAAACACTGGAATTTCCGTGATTTTGACACATCCAGCGTGTTTGTACTGCCAGAATTCAGGGTCCTTCTCTTTTTCAGGGTCCTATTATGCAGGGAAGCTGCTAATTCGTGTCACCAGGGGACTTTCCAAATTGGGCGAAAACGTTTTCTGCAATAACCTTGCCAAACGGCAAGGACACGAACACGAACGGTTTTGACACATGGAGCTGCGGTCAGACGAGCCCTAAATTCTAATGACTGGGTGAAATGCGAAAAACGTGGGCATCTGGCCGCCGTTTGTAAATTGTTCGTTGGAGATTCAAATCCCCAGTTGCATATCCTTCGTATTGTTGATTATGGTCGCCTGACAAAACGTGGTAGAGATACTAAGATAGAGATCAAGAACTTGAACAGAGTGTAGCATACTCACTACTGTGAATCGTGATATTAGGCACGACTCACTAGACTGTGTAGCGACCGGCTCTTAACGCACCAGTTTTACCTGAAGCTTGGTTCGACGTTAGGAAGTAGTACTGTACAGATCTGGTCGGCCATGACTCCAAATTCCCTAATCTCCACATTTTGACTATTTTTGTGAACAAGCTCAGTCTGCAGCCAAAGATCTGCTTCCGAAAACCCTTCTTGTTTGTCATACTACATGTATTTCCAGTGTGGTCGAAGTTGTGAGGAAACGTGGGAATATTGGACCTAGCCGTCCCACAGAAGCTATTCTCTGTGCACGGAAGGGAGAGTGTAGACAGACTCCGTTGTTTGCAAAAGCTGGAACTAGTCCATACACCTGCAAAGATCTGAACTACAGTAATAAATCAAAAGACAAGTGTCTTTAATTCTCTATCATTCTATACTGTTTGGTCTATATCGCCTGTTGGGACTTGAAACAGTCGTAATAGGTATAAGCAGTGATTCAATCTTCAATGGAGATGAGACAGGAAGCCTCAATCATACTCGGGCCTAGAACAACGATCCATAGGACCTTGGCGTCAACTTCATTTCAAATCATAAATTCATCAAATTCATTAACAACTAACATTCATGAATCAGTCCTCTTGGAAGAAAGCACCCAATGAACCACCTAAATATAGCTTCAATTGGTCTTTAGTAGCAGGCAGAATCTTACATTTGACCAATTTCTCACCACCGAACTTCTCATAAGCTTGAAATCTATGACACCCACCAAAGGCGAAATAATGGGTCTTACCCTTTTCCCTCACAGCAAGGACATCAATCGGTGGTAATTCCCCGTTTAATTCAGTAGCTTGTTCCAATGAACATGTGGAAGAGGCAGTAGGGGTGCCGTTTAATTGTGAAACCATCGCATCGATCTTGGTGTAGTCTAACACTGGTGGGATGGGTCTTTTGATGTCGTTTAGTGGTAAGTAGTCGATTTTACCTATTCTTCCTGATTGAATAGACATTGTGTATGTTCTGAGTTGTTTGCAGTCGTGTATATGTGTTTCCTAACGATTACTGGCAAGTATAACGGAGGTAACCAGGTATTTATACCAATGTGTCAAAAACACCTGCATATCTAAAAATCGCTTCCAGAACTCAAAATTGTACCCAAATCTTACAAATGTGCGCGAAACTGTTTTATGCCAGATTAGAAATGCAACACCCAGACACCAGAAGGAAAGCCAGCGCCTCGAATAGCCGATAGCCGAGCAGCCAGCCGCGAAGACGTTCTGGGAATTTATGAGCTGACAAAAGTGATCACGAATTTTTCACTTGTTTCGAAACGAGACATAATTCTGGATCCATGTCAGTCGTTGATAAGACAACGATGATGGCCACGAATACACAACGGACAACAGCGCTGGAACTTGGGCCAGCGGGAGCGATCGGCCGTTCCGCTGTAGCGTGTGGTTACGTAGAATCGCCACTTCCTGAGCTCCCTGCCCTCCAG
Source organism: Taiozyma rabaulensis (assembly GCA_030574855.1). Lineage (NCBI taxonomy): Eukaryota > Fungi > Ascomycota > Saccharomycetes > Phaffomycetales > Wickerhamomycetaceae > Taiozyma > Taiozyma rabaulensis. Next base: position 90,973 of record JAJMFP010000165.1, read on the forward strand.
CACGGACGATTCCACATAACCTTGAAATTTCCTTCCATGCATCGGGATCCTTTGAGCCAGAAGACTAGCGAGCAACCAGTACGCATGGCAGTTCGCGATCGGGAAGTGTGCGCTGGCAGCATCACCAACACAGGCTCGTGACGAAGACGGTGCTGGGAAGTATTACTCACTGTGTGGCCACCCAGTGGTTCCAGAAGTGCTCTCTCTGTTTTGGTACCTGTTATCTGCTTTGACACATGGAAGCACGCTTCCGGGCCGAGCGTACCGCTAGGCAGAGACGGGGCCGCTAATTTTGCTGACGAAAAATAGGCACTGATTGGCTGCTGGGAGGATGAGCTCCAGAGACAGCGTAGCGTGTGTATCTCTGCCCAAAACTGCCCAATCGCCTCAGAACAGGCCCAATTGCACCTGCCCAGATCCGGGGTCTCTTTCTGCCGGCTAAAAGTTCCCTTGCTGGCGGTTTTTTTCAGTTGAATTTTTTTTTTTGGCGTCGAGTGCTCCCACGCATTATCCGTGGTCATTCATTTTTTTTTGTGTCCAGTTTTTTCTGTACATCAACATCAACGGAAAAATTTCCACTCCCTATTTAAACTCTTCGATTCCCAGATCTCGGTATCTCTACTGTCAAATCGACCCAATTCACCAACAATGTTCTCAAGAGTCGCTAAACGTTCTTTCTCCTCCACCGCCGCCAACCCATACAAGGTCGCCGTCCTAGGTGCCGCTGGTGGTATTGGTCAACCGCTATCTTTGCTGTTGAAATTGAACCACAGAGTTACCAACTTGTCCCTATACGATATCAAAGGTGCTCCAGGTGTCGCTGCTGATATCTCACACGTTCCAACCAACTCCAAGGTTGAAGGTTTCTCTCCAGAAACTGAAGGCGGTTTAAGCAAGGCCTTAACCGGTGCTGACGTTGTTGTCATCCCAGCCGGTGTCCCAAGAAAGCCAGGTATGACCAGAGACGATTTGTTCAACATCAATGCCGGTATTGTCAGAGACTTGGCTACCGCCATTGCTGAAAGTGCTCCAAACGCTGCTGTCTTGGTCGTTTCTAACCCAGTTAACTCCACTGTCCCAATTGTTAGAGAAGTCTTCAAGGCCAAAGGTGTCTACAACAAGAACAAACTTTTCGGTGTTACCACTCTAGATGTTCTAAGAGCTTCAAGATTCTTATCCGAAATTGTCGGTACTGACCCAACCACCGAAAGAGTCAACGTTGTTGGTGGTCACTCCGGTATTACCATTGTCCCAATCTTATCACAAACCAAACACAAAGACTTGAAACCAGAAGTCAGAGATGCCCTAGTCCACAGAATTCAATTCGGTGGTGATGAAGTTGTCCAAGCTAAGAACGGTGCTGGTTCTGCTACTCTATCCATGGCCCAAGCTGGTGCTAGATTCGCCGGTGCCGTCCTAAAAGGTCTAGACGGTGAAAAAGATGTCATTGAACCAACTTTCGTCGAATCCCCATTATTCAAAGATGAAGGTATTGACTTCTTCGCTTCTGAAGTCACCTTAGGTCCAGAAGGTGTTGCTAAGATCCACGGTCTAGGTGAACTATCAGACTACGAAGATGACTTGATCACTAAAGCTAAGGATGCCCTAAAAGGTAACATTGCTAAAGGTCAAAAATTCGTCACTGAAGCTTAAATCAAGTGACCACAACACAGGTAACAACAAAAGTTTCAAATGAGCTAACGATTATTTATTTCGGTTATATATATAAAGAGTTTTTTATTTTCCATATTCATTGAGTACCGATGTAGAGCCCTCAGCCCGGACAGTCACACATTTCTCTTCATTTAGCCGAGAAAATTTCCCACGGTCTAGAATTTCGGCATGATTCTGGCCCATTACGTCATCACAATAGGAAATTTCCATGATTTCCATAAAAATCGCGAATCGCGAATCAGAAACGCGAATCTAATTCCGGAGAAGTGCAGAGTATCTCCGAAAGGCATAAAGATTCGAAAAAATTTCGGAGCGCGTCTTTTCTAAAAACGGGTACAGTGGCAGACGCGTTCAATTTAACCAATTACTCGCGTGACGCGTCGAATGCCCCTTCGAAGTTGCACTCTACAGCTAACTTAAGCCCAACGGCGATGAGGTTCCATGCAGAAGTTGGAAGCACTTCTGATCGTCTGTGGTGTCAAACTACCAGGCACTCTGCCTTGGATGACAGGTGCCTCCATGATAAGAAGATACAGCCTGTCAACTGTGCTTTCTGCGTGGGAGATCCAGTGGGATCGAGAGTCAATCGTTCGAGAATTGGATGGAACTGTGAGGAAAAATTGCATCTCGGGGAAGTACGAGTGTTATTTATAGATCCGAGTTGGAGTAAGTGTAGTGTAACGGAGGTGCTGCTATGTATGCGTTTCTTTTGATAGTTTCGGAAGTGCTGTACTCGCTACATTTGTCATGAGTGATTAAAGAGTCTCTGAGCAGCGTAGAGATCAAGGAGCAATGGTATAAGGAATCATCATGTTTCAGCATTGAATTAGCTCCACGAGTTCCAATCACCAAACCGCCATTGGAAAACAGACCGTATTGGCACACGTCCTGTGTTCCAGACCCTCTTCTACACGAGACACACAGTCTTCCCACCCAGTCAGTAGCCCCGAGTTTTCTTCGTTGGCGCACAAAGAGCAAAAACACCAGTTTTCCCAAATTTTCTACGCGTTACTTCCCAATCGGGAAATGGTCCCAAAATCATGGAAAAAAACTTGCAAAAAAAGTATCCTTTCTTTCTGATAGCACAAGGACACCACTGACTAGCTGCAAACCACACTGGGGACTCTTCATTCTCACCTTGCCCTCTTGCTACCCTCCACTGATCCCATTTCGTCCTTTGCTACTTTCCCATTCTTCAGAGTTTTTTCAAGACAGCTTAACCGGCACTATCTTGAAGTATAACTCTTTGCCAATCCTCACACTTCCCGCTACATCTCACACAACTCAAAGCCTGGATGATTATGAGCTCACCGCAACAGCAGCCCTTGTCATTGTCCCAGTATACCAATATGCTCACCTCGTCGCCCTTGAAGCCCTCCAGTTTCTACTTCCAAGGTGAAGTCAACCAAGGCTCCCAAGCTCTACATGATGAAAACTTCAGATCCACGGAGTTGAACTTCCAAGACCCAGAGTTCCAGAACACGACGTTCATTATGCCATCCAGTGAGAGCGATGAACAACTTGTTGTCCCAGTGTCTAACAACCAGGCTCCTCAAGGTCAATTCCTCCACTATCCTCCTAAATTCGAGATGCAGAACACAGCGGTGTATCCACATGATTATAACCAAGGCTTCCAATACCAAGAACAGATGCAACCGCCTCAGATCAACGTGCAACAACAGTCTCCTCCACCAGCTCAACAATCACACCAACCACAGATCCACCAAACTCCACAACAACACCCACATCACCAACATCAGCAGCTTCCGCAACAACAACTGCATATGGATCTTTACCCAGCCATGGAGTTCATTCCAAACCAACAGACGATCAAGAACTCAACTTCCACAAACACACTGGCATCATTTGAGTCTGCTCCTATCCTAGCCATGTCCAACTCCATGTCTGATACCTCGATTGCATCTCCAATCTCATATCAGAACACCACTGTCACTCCACGTCGTCCAACCAACGCCAGAAGACTTTCTAACGCCACTACAACCCCATTGCCTGTGTACCAGACACCTAACCAGAACCACGGCCATCAACCACAGAACAGTGCCTCTCCTGTCTCATACAAGACCGCTGCTACCCCAACAAGCAGGCGCCCAAGACACAGAAGAACCAGATCAAGACTATCATTGGACGCTACTGGCGCTGCTTCTATCGTTACAACTTTGAACAACTCCTTATCACAACAGAATATCAGATCACCAGCTGCCAACACCGGCACGAACCCATTCTACACACCACCCTCGTTCTTATCACCACAAGTCGGTTCCCCTGCCCAAACACCATTGGCCACTCCAAATTTGAAGAAAGAAACAAGCTTCTCATCAATTTCACCAACCATGTTGATGAACTCACAAAGTTTGGGTAATCTACAGGACCACAGACAACCGAAGGAGTCTGCCTACTTGGCTGCTGCTGATTTGACAGTGAAGATGGCTTCTAAGTACATGGATCAATACAACGATGCCTTCCAGTCAATGAAGATGGAGAATTTCCAAGTCCAACAACAGAGTTTCGTCCCAGAAGCATCAACAGAGTTGAACAACACCAAGATTGTGAGTTCCATTCCAGAAACCATCGTTGAAAACTCATCACCTTCTTCAACACGCTCTTCATCTGTGTCCACTACTGCTTCAATCTCCAAATCCATCTTATCACGTTCCCACAGTTCAATCAACTTGGCCTCCATTGCTGCACCACCAGAGATCCGTCATTACGATATCTTGACTCCAAGAAAGAGAATCTCCAAATCACAGTCAGCAACTGATATCAACGATCAATTGAAAGGTAAGAAGCCAAAGAAGATGCATAACTGTCCTATCTGTGGTGCTGCTTTCCAAAGACCAGAACACGTTAAGCGTCACATGAGATCCCATTCTTCAGAGAAACCATTCGAATGTGATGAGCCTGGTTGTGGTAAGAGATTCAACAGACCTGATAATTTGAAGGCTCATTTGAGAAAGATCCACCATCGTCCTATCTGAACCGCCACGTTAACTACCCAATTGCCAATAAGAAAAAAAGCTTTGATTTTGCCTGCTTTTATTTATTCACTCGTTTTACTTCTTTTCATGTCCATTTTTTTTTGTCACTTTTTGCTATGTTGTTACTTTATGCTTTTATTTTTTCATTCCTTTCTTATTTTGTTCCACAATAGAGATCCCAAATTGGGGTCGACCATGATTTTCATTCCCTGAGAGACGTTTATACTATACTTACTGCATTTTCCCATTATACACAAACGGCAGCGGGGATTCTTTGAACACCTGTTGAACAGGCGATGTCATTGAACTGCTACTCTACGTTATCCAAAACTCCTTTCCTTTATACATACCATGTTTTTACTTGTTTTTAATCAGAAAAAGTGTTATGTGTTCTAGAAGCTTGTAGCTGCTGTCATTGACTTCTTCCTAATCTACGAAATCTGAATATAAAGACCCCACTCGACATCAATTAATAGTATACAAAAGGGAAAACATACCTCCTCTGTGATCATAAGATCTCTCTGATGGCAGCATCGGTTGGGAAAGTATCAGCAGTGGTGTTAAAGGCACCAGCAGCACTGTTTTGGAACTTTTGATGCTTGATAGCAGCCAAAGCGTAGAAAATAGCACTGAATAACAAGAAGATAGCTGGGACCAATAAGGAGGTGACCATCAGGATACAGGAAAGGAATTGGATCAAGGCCATACCGGCGTAAAACCCAGCTCTTGGCCAGTTTTGGTTGAATTTCTTGATGAAAGTGTTGAAGTTCTCACTCAATGGGCAGATCTTCAATAGGAATGGGATTTCAACAAAGATTAAGACCAAACCTTGGATGCTGCGTGATGTTAGTAGTTGTCTCATGAAGAAGAAGGCAGGTTTAATCAATACTCACATGGCAACAATTGCAAATATGATAACAGCGTTCAAGTGGAAAAGGTTGGCGATACCTAGGGCCAAACATAGGATGATACACAGTATACCGTTCCTTCTGGGTGTTAGTAACACAGATCAAAGTCTTTATACCTCACTCTCAAACTCACCATTGACCATAGACACTGTTTCTCATTGTTAGTAACAGGTGTACACAAAAACGGATAAACTGACACATACCTGAAGTTCTTGCTGAAGAAGTCTTCTTTGATACCGGCGAAGTTGATGAAATTCAGAATGTTCAAAGCCATTGTGCTTGTGTTTGAATTGCTGATAAAGTGGGAAATAAGGAAAGGTTTGAAGTTAAGGCTGGCTTTGTTAGTGTTGATGTTTCTCAGCCTATACGAAAAAATATAAAACGTTTTCGCGGAAGATACAGGAAGATCCGAGGGTATCCGACTTGGGCTGGTATAGAGCTTCTTGGGCGCCACCGCCGCCACTAGAGTCTCTTAAGAGGCTGGAAAACACTACGAGTACAATGGACTAGAATAATATAAATGGCGTGTTTTTATTATGTGTTTGATCGAGAGCTAAGCAGGAACTTTTGCTGGTAGTGTTTAACACTTGCAGGAAGACTGACCACAACAGGCTGGTTTCGAACAGCAGGCAGATTGTGTGGATTCACAGCACGATGATTGTTGATCTGAACAGCACGTGGACTTAGCAAATGAACATGTGGACTGTGTGTTTGAGCAGTGGGCACAAGAGCAGCTTGTACAGGCACATGAGTTGTTGGAAGTAGCAGTAGTAGAGCAGCAGGACATTTTAAAGTTGATTGTGATTTGAATTGACAGTTGATGGAGACAAGAAGACCAGGAGCAACACAGAACCAGGACAGATCACATCCTTATATACACATGCGCGACTAGTGCTGAGAGGCGATGCAAAACTGATAATTTCTTGGTTTTGTTCAGCAAAACAACCTCATATGCCAGCGATATGCGCTCAGTCATTTTGCGGGTTTAGTGCTTGTTAAATCCGTCAGCACAAAATGCGCTTTGAAATGCGCCACTTACGGTAAACCATCTACTAGAAATGACCAATTAGACGTGAATCCCAATTTCCCACAAGAAAGATGACACAGAACAGAACAGACCAGCAAGGCCCAGCTACACCAAAACATCGCTGCTGTAAAGTTAATGCCCTACTACTTCGTATAGAAGCAATTAATTCGCGGAGATCTCGCTTAAACCGAGGGAATCCGACTTAAGGTGTCAAAAAGCACGTTAAAATTTAGTGATCTTAACCGACTTTCTCTGTGTTGATTCAGGGAGGAAAGCCTCTTGGTGATATGGTGCTCAATCTGCCCTTTGGAACGCTGACGGTGGGCGCTGCCCGGAATCACGAAGGAACCGGCGCTGACAATGACAGAGACGAGGACACTGTTAGCAATGGATCAAATGCTGATTTATCCTCTGGTGCCGAGTCCCATGACGAGAACGAGAGTGATGATTCCATATCGAAGGACCTGGATGGCATTGGGACGCTTGGGAGACTTAGACTGCCCAGTTTTTGGAGCGCTCCGAAGGGCGCTGACAGTGTGAAGACCTCATCTGGTGTGTTTGATTCTTTAAATGCTTTGAACTTGAGCTACATGTCGCGTCGTGAACAACTAACGACATTCATTGAGGACTTGAAGAACGGTAACCCATTCCAGTCAGCATTGGACCGTTTCCAGACGTTTGGTACACTGCTAGAATCGGCTTTGAATGAGAACTTGAACGCCATCGATTCAGATTCGGAAGACGAGAACAAAGATGGAGAAAAATACGAGCCACAAGTCATCACTCCAGCTGTGGAACCAAAGGAAGTGCCTATTTTGAACCAAGTGATCATTCCACAATCCAAAGAACCACCAAGAAAGCGGAGAAAGAGAAGACATACGAAGACGAATGAGATCTATGAACAGTTGACACAAATCTCCAAGGATGAAATGAACGATGAAATGTTGATGAGAAAGAGAATCATCCAGATTAGAAAGCTTAGCGTGTCGGATGCAGAGAAGAGTCGGCTGATTCAGAAGTTGATGATGGGCGCTCATTATGACAACATCAAGTTTGTCGACAATAAGGGTGCAGAAGTTTTCAGAATCACAGCCAAGCCCAACGATGACAAACAAGAAGATTCAGCCGAATCTGAGGATGAGATTGACCAAGTGGATAACACCCAAGTTACAGATGCTGATAGAGTCGCCACTTTCCACGACGAAGAAGAGCAGATATTAGGGTGCTCCCATTATCAACGTAATTGCAAAATGGAGTGTCCACGTTGTAAAAAATGGTACGGCTGTCCGATCTGCCATGACGAGGTTGAAGAAGATCATAAGTTTCACAGAGAACAAACCAAAAATGTGCTATGCATGCTCTGTTTCCACCCTCAATCCCCATCTGAATTTTGTGAGAACTGTGATGAGAGACTTGCCTTTTACTACTGTTCCAAGTGTAAACTTTATGATAATGATGAGACCAAAGATATCTATCACTGTGATGGCTGTGGTATCTGTCGTTTAGGCCTTGGTCTGGGTCAGGATTTCTTCCATTGTGACGGCTGTAATGCGTGCTTATCAATCGAATTACAAGATGGTCATAGATGTATTGAAGGTGCCACTCAATCAGACTGCCCAATCTGTGGTGAATTCATGTTTACCTCCTCCAAACCAGTCGTGTTCATGAATTGTGGCCATGCAATTCATCAAGGTTGTTATGAAGAGCATACCAAACATTCATACAAATGTCCAAGTTGTCAAAAGACAGTGCTGAACATGGAGGCTCAGTTTCGAGTCCTGGACATGGAGATCACTTTACAGCCACTACCACATCCATACTCCCAATGGAGCTGCATCATTTCATGCAATGATTGTAATGCTAAGTCTTCATGTGCATACCATGTCTTGGGATTGAAATGTGATAATTGCAAGAGTTATAACACTGTCCAGAGAAAGTTGATCAAACCGGAAGAAAGCGATTATGAAAGTGATATCTCAACTACTACAAACCACTTAAGAAGGGCCAATGTTAGAAATTTAAGAAGTATCCCTGTGAACTCCAATTTGTTGAATACCAATTATTCCATTGAACAAACAGAATCCGAGAAACCACCAAAGACAGAAGAAGCCAAACCGACTACTGGGTTCCAATCCCAACTTGCATCAATCTTAGAATCTAATGGCAGAACTTTGACATTACCACAACAATTCATGACCAATTTTGACAACTTTGTGAACAATATCCATTCATCAGAAGAAGAGGATGAAGATGACTTGGATTTCCTACATGTTAATAAGACTTTGAAGTCATTGAAACAGAGTGAACTATTATCAGACTCAACAGGGACTCCAGACATTTCTGCTAATATGGATAGTGAACAATCTAGTAATTTCATCACTAGTGCGATTGAAGGGCTCAGAAGTCGTTTTTCCACTATGATGAATGAAGAGGCAAGCAACATAGATGATGAAGAAGATGATTTTAACGAAAGTGACGATAACATTAATGGATCCTAACTTTAGAATCAGAACGAAAATACACAATCATAATGTATTTACGATGGTAGTTTGTTCGAATATATAACATGACTTGTCATAAAAAAGGTATACATGATTCATTATAACTTGGAGGAAGTAATGGCATCACCAAGACTTGCACCACCATCAATTGGGATAACAACACCGTTCAAGTAATCGGATTCTTTAGCACTGAAGAATAACACCACGCTCTCAATATCACTTTGTTCACCTAATCTTTGCTTTGGATTAGATTTGACCATACGTTCACCAACAGTCTCTAATAAACCATTAGACATCTTGGTAGGGAAGAAACCAGGGGCCAAGATGTTGACATTGATGTTATCTGGACCTAGTTCCAATGCCAATGATTTACCCAAATGTGTAACACCGGCTTTAGAAGCCAAGTAACCATAGGTACCACCTTCGAAAGAACCAGCTTGTAAGGCAGCAACGGAACCCATGATTAGGACCCTTGAAGAGTAGTCTTTAGTACCAGCTTTCTTTAGCAATGGATAGAAGGCTTGAATGGTTAGGAACACACCTTTGATATTCAAGTCAAGAACCTTATCAATGGCTGATTCAGGGTGCTTTGTTAACTTTTCACCCCAAGAGGCACCAGCATTAGCAATCAATATGTCAACTTTATCTTCCTGAGCTTTGACCAGGTCATAGAACTTGGTGACACCTTCGCCGTTGGAGACATCAGAAGCAATACCAACAACTTTGACGCTTGGGTTGTACTCTTTACCCAGTTTCTTTAAGTACTCAACAGCTTCGTTGACGGCCTTCTCTTTTCTTGAAGTGATGTAGATTGATTTGGCACCATTCTTCAAAAGCCCTTCAGCACAGTTCAGACCTAGACCTCTGGAACCACCAGTGACGGCCACAACTTTCCCATTGACATTAAGCTTCATACCTGACTTTATTCCCGCTTTAACCACAGATGAATACAGAGAAAAGGTGAACAAAAAAGACAGATCAGCTTTTCTTTATATAAATGACTTCGGTTTGTTTCCTCGGCTGAAATTTTGTGTCGTTTTTTTGTGGAGAACCTGCATGCGGGCGAGAATTGCTGGAAACGGGAATTTCCTCTTTGGGAATCACCAGCCGGAAATCTTGTCTTCATCATGTGACCTTCCCCGGAACAGTTTTAGGCCCGATCTTCGCGAACACGTAGTGTATATTTTTTGTTGTGTTGTAGACCCAAAATAATTTACACATGTAGGAAGCAAGGCTAAGGACAACAACGGCTTGCTGTGCCCACTGTATCGCTGAAACCACAGACAAAGCGCCACTTTCCACTGCTTCTCACACAAAGTATTCATACCCGTGGAAATTGAACTCCTGCTTGCGCCCGTGCCCTCATTTCATTCCCTTTTGTGCCACCTCCACCTCTTTCCTTTGATTACCCACCATCACGTCAAAATTTACATCCCAACAACAGAAGCACATCTCGGAAGATGAATTCCATAGCATACATTGCCCAGAGTATAGATACGGCCTTGAGGCCCCCAGATCCTAACCCGGTCATAGTGAAGGACCCAAAAGAGAACAGCGTTACTCCACTTGATAAAGACTCAACAAATGACGTTACAGACGAAACCATGAAGACAGAACAGAGCACTCCATTACAGTTAAATAAACCACAGAAGCAATCACCTTTTATCTTTACGATAATATTGTTTGTCCCAAACCTCATAATAGTGAAACCACTGTCGTTCATATGGTATATCATCACTTTCCCACTGAGCCTCATAGAGAAGGGCGATGCTCAGCCTGCAGAAACCGAACTCGAAGAGAAGGACGAAATCCTAAGAGTCGATAGGAACCGAGACAGATCACTATCCAACTCAACTATTGTGGAGCTAGATGAGGAAACGGAGAAGCTAATTGACCCGAACTCTGACCCAGCCAACAAGTTGAAGTCCCCAACATCTCCATCACAATCAGGCTCGGTACCATCCAGGTATAAATACCTTGCTTTCCCAAAGACAGTGTTCCCGACTACCCTAGTGAACTCTAAACAGAAGAAGACTTTGATTTTGGATCTAGATGAAACCCTTGTTCACTCATTGTCGAGAGGCACAAGAATGTCACGTGGTCATATGGTTGAGGTGAAGTTGAAAGATCAAGTGGCTACTCTATATTACGTCCACAAGAGACCATACTGTGATTTATTCCTAAAGCAGGTCTCCAAATGGTTCAACCTTGTGATCTTTACTGCCAGTGTTCAAGAATATGCTGACCCTGTGATTGATTGGCTAGAATCCGAGAGAAAATACTTTGATGCTAGATACTACAGAGACCACTGCACACTGAGAGATTCTCAAGGGTATATCAAAGATCTTGCTAAAGTTGGTAAGAACCTCAACAATGTCATCATCATTGACAATTCTCCAATTAGTTATGCCCTACATGAAAACAATGCTATTTTGGTTGAAGGTTGGATCAATGACCCTACAGATACGGATTTGTTGAACTTAATACCTTTGTTAAGTGCTATGAGATATACGACGGACGTCAGAACCATCTTGGCTTTGAAGAATGGGGAAGCTGCATTCGAAAGATGATATTTATTTATGTTTGATGAGATAAAAGTTTAATGAAGAAAAAAAGTACTAGAATGATTTTATTAATACATGACTTAGAGAGATATAACCTACAGTAGATATAGTAGATCATCTATAGTTAGCAGTTGTTGTCATTCTATAGGTATTTCGTTTCAGCATTATTGTATTAAGGATATTGGTAAATCATTGTTCAGGAATCACAGTATTTCCACCTCTCAAAGGTTTTATTATGTTCAAATTTAGACCGATTCTTGGACCACTGTTGGATGAGTTATAACTGGATTCACTGTGTTTTCTCACATGGCTCCCACAAGACACGGTTCGACTAGGTGCTGGTTTGGAGATGTTTAAGTCTTGAACCGAATCAATGCTGTCAAAAGACAGATCAGGATCGTGATGGTCCATTTGTGAGTCCATACCAGTTCTAAATACTCCATAATCAACAGTGTCACTAGGATAAGCACTCCTAAGGCTTGGGGCGGTGGTAGTGGGTGCATACTTCTTGATTGTCTTGGACCATTTGGAAAGATAGCCACCACCACTAGACGAAGAGGTAGGTTTGGTGTATGATGATGGGGAGGTTGATTCGTAGTCTTTCACCATGGATTCTAGAGTATGGATTCTTTGTTGTCTTGTTTCTGAAATCTTGCGAACTGTGACTAGTTCTCTGCGTAGTTGTTCGTTTTGGATTTGAACTTCTTCCAATTGCTTGCTGAACTGATCTAAGGTGGTCTCTAGAGCTTGAAGCTTAGCAGTGTTGTCTGTGATTGATTTCTCTTTGAACAAAGCCTCCTTTGCCTGTTCAAGTTCAAGTTGTACAGTGACCAATTTCAAACATTTGTCTTCTAGGTCTTCCATCAATTCTTTGTTCACTGATTGTGATTCTTGTAGTTTTTGGGCATCGTTACTAGAACCTTCAACCAAATTTGGAGCAACAGTAAGCATCGATTTGAGTCTATGCAACTCTTCTTCCAAAATTTCTTCTCTTCTTGTCTTTTCACCCTCTGTGTTTTCAGTGACCTTTTCAACTTTTGGAGATGGCTCAACTTCAGGTATAATCGATTCCGTATGCTTTTGATTATCAGCCTTCAACAATTCAATTTCATACTCAAGGGTCTTGGTGTATAGTTTCTGGTCTTCATTGATCTTCTTCAACTGTTCGACTTGATTTATTAGGTCAATTTGACTTGGTTCTGCGTTGATATGAGCCTTGTTCTTGATCTTCTTAGCTCTAGTACCAAATCTCAAAGTTGACAAAGTTTCAGCCTCATTGTATGTTGAAGGGGAACAATTGATGATCAAACTGGTTCTTGAATTACCACCTAATGATTCTTGTAAGATTCTTGTAAGCTTTGAGTCTCTGTACGGTATATGTGTTGATTTGTGATCTGTCAAGGCATTAATAACGTTACCAAGTGCACTCAAGGAGCTATTGATCTTCTTAGCTTCTTCTAAACCTTGGCCGGAAACACCAGTTTTGCCAACTTTCTCACTACCAGCTAGATCCACGAGGAATAGTTTACTTCTCTTGATACCAAATTCAGGATTCTCTTGTGTTAGATTGATTTGGAAGATGGCATGGGAACGTGAGGACTCTAAATTCATATCGGTTGAAGCTTTGGCTCTTAAATCTGTACCTTGCTCAAGGACTCTGTAAATATCATCTGTGGAACCGATGTAGACTTTGGTCAGGTCTCTAACGTGGATACCATTGACAGAATCTTCATGGACTTGCAAATTGGATTCAGCAAACTCCTTTGGCGACACCAGTAGATCTCTAACTTGCTCTAAGTAGATCTCAAGATAGGAGGCGCTCAATGTATACTCAGTCTTAGAATCTTGTGTCTTCAACTTTTCAAAGATCATGTCTGTAATCCTTGGAATGATACCCTTGTGTGAATCATGTGCAATGTCTGGCCCCATCATTGTGTATGACTTACCAGAACCAGTTTGACCATAAGCCAGGACGGTACCATTGTAGCCTTGGAACAAGTCATCGACTGTTTGAGTCACTGAATACTGGAAGACTTCGGATTGTGAAGATTCTGGGGCAAAGACCCTGTCAAAAGTGAAGCTTTCACTCCCTAATTGAACACTCTCTGTATCCAGGAACTTAGTAGCTGTAGTATGACCACCTTTCTTCTCACTGTCGTTCTCGGGTCTGAATCGTGCAATGACCTTGATGTTGTTGACTTCAGTGGACCTCTGAAATAACTTCTTCGTGGTGGTTCTAGGAGTTGATGGAGCTGACGGCTGTCTTTGTAAGCGCTGAGCCGGGGTCTCTAAGGCAGCAGCTTGTTTGAGCGTCTGTGTTCTGGGACTGTTTGCAGGAGACTTTATGAGGGAGTCTCTCTTTCTTCTCTCACTCATTGTCCTGGAGATGGACGTGGTTCTTGTAGGAGTGCTCAGCGGCTTCACAGGCGTCTGTGTAGTTGGAGTTTGTGGTCTCAGCGCCTTCGTTCTAGGGGACGACGGCGTAGACATTGTTGAGATCTCAGCGGCGGAATGAATTGAGGGACAGCTTGTCAATTGGATACCGGTGAATTGAGTAGCTGGCGGCTAATTGGTAAGAATGTGGGAAGAGCTGTCCTTTTGTATGGGTCTAAATTCTTCCTGTAAGAATGTTTTTCGCGCTGGCAGATCTGGTAAACTTTGGCAGGACGGCGTTGCCCTGGTGACGGCTGGCTGTTTCCTAAAAATGACTCTAATTCCTAAAGAAGTTCCCCAAAAACGACACTTTTTCTAGCTCGATGTACGGTATCACAGCCAATAAGATCAATGGACCAATGAGTCGTTAAGTACGATGAAGCGGCCTGATGCGTAGCGCGTCTTTATCTAAAAACCCTGGCTTCCGATTTACAGAACGATTTCGCGTCACTTTTCTGCCATCTGCTCCCGGGTAAATAGTTTACCGCGAAAACGTTTTATGTGATCTCGTTTTGTTTACGCCAAAACTGGCGAAGAGAATTCACAAAGTTCACATTAACACAGCTCCAGCGCCACCCAATGAGCACTAACAGTCCCTCACAACACACATCCACCTTGGCCATATCGTCGCTGGTCGCCAACAGAACAATCGACTCCATTAGATCGACACCCAATCAGCCGCTGTTCCCAAGCCCTCTAGGCGTTCCACTGGACACTCCATTGAATGATCAGAGGATACCTGACAATGTGGCAAACAGCGCCGGTAAGAAGCAAAGCATAAGCACTAACAACTTGTCTGGTGCTGAGAAACTACGGTTGTGGAGACACGATGCATTGATGCAACACCACTACAGAACTGCTGAGTACATTGGTGACAAAGTGCTAGCATTAACAAATGATCCAAACGATGCCTTTTGGTTGGCACAGGTCCATTACGCCAACGGTAACTTCTACAGAGCGAGAAGCTTACTAAGTGAAAACAACCTGGATACCACAAGTGTCAGTTGCCGTTACTTATCAGCTCTTTGCTTGATGAAACTTGAGAAATGGGATGAAGCATTGGATATTGTTGGTGAAACTAACCCATTCAGAAACGAATCTCACCATGTCAAGAACCTCGATGGTGGGATCAAGCTAGAAGCTTCATTGTGCTTCATTAGAGGGCAGATATACTCAAACCAAAACAACTTGGAAAGGGCTAAAGATTGCTATAAAGAAGCTGTGTTAGTGGACGTCAAGTGTTATGAGGCATTCGATGAATTGATCAGAAACAACATGTTGACTCCACTTGAAGAGTGGGAACTTGTTTCATTACTAGATTTCACAGACCTAGATGAGAATAGTGAATTGATAAAACTATTATACACTTCAAGAGTGAACAAGTATATCAACAAAGACAAATACGAGGAAGCTGAACTGATATTGAAGGAAGACTACAACTTGAAAGAAAACGTCGACGTGATGCTATACAAAGCTGACCAACTGTTTACTCAGTGTAAATTCCAGAAATGTCTTGAGCTATGTGAAGATATCCTGAAAAAAGATGAATTGAACTTTGCCACACTTCCTATCTACTTATCTTGTCTACATGAATTGGGCGGTAAGAACAAACTATTCTTGATAGCACACAAACTAGCTGAGAACTATCCAAAGAAGTCCATTACTTGGTTAGCTGTTGGTATCTATTACATGTCCACTAATAGAATTTCAGATGCCAGAAAATACTTCTCCAAAGCTTCGATCTTGGACCCAAATTTTGGTCAAGCCTGGATTGGGTTCGCCCATACATTTGCTGCTGAAGGTGAGCATGAGCAGGCAATCTCTGCTTACTCTACAGCTTCAAGATTCTTTCCTGGTACACATTTGCCTACTTTGTTCCTTGGTATGCAATATCTGCAGATGAACAACTTGACCCTAGCAGAGGAGTACCTTTTGTCTTCATATTCATTATGCCCAACCGATCCATTGTTATTGAATGAACTGGGTGTTATCTATTACCACAAGAATGAACTTACAAGTGCTGAAAACTACCTAACACAGGCATTGCAAGCCGCCAAAGAGTTGAACTCAGATACCAAAGCTTGGATTTCAGTGCATGCTAATCTTGGCCACGTTTACAGAAGGCTAAATTTGTTCTCCAGGGCTCTTGCTAGTTTTCAAAACGTCCTCAAAATCTCCAACAATGACTCAAACATATATTCTGCCATCGGCCTTATCCATTTGAAAACTGGCAACATCTCCAAATCAATTGAGAACTTGCACTATGCTCTTGCCATCAACCCAAATGACCCTGTTGCCTCGGACCTTTTGAAGCGAGCTCTTGAAGAAAACATGACCAGTGATTCTCATTTACTGGAAATGAATGACTTTTTCGAAAAATCGAAAAACTCAATCAGTGCTAACCTACCTACCTTAGCCTACAAGAAGCAGATCACTAATGCAATGAAGACTCCGCTGATGAGCAGAAAGAAAAACATGGGTCCCTTAGCAAACTCTAACATCTTGAACGAATCTCCAGACCAAGTTGCCGCTGATTTAATCAATGGTGACGATTCAAGTGACGAAGATGATGCCATCATGGAGATTGAGAGTGATTAGACCTAATTATCTACGAATTTCACGATATTACAATGCATATATGTATACTTAAAGCAAATTAAACGTAGCAATCATTAATAGTTTTCCTTTCTAATCGAAGATTTCTCACTGCATGCCGGAGTCAATGACGTTCTTTGTAATCAAATCAGTCAATTTACCATTCTCACTCAACTCCACTAACGTGTTAACAGGACAATTTGGATCTGGACAGGTGTGATCACTGGAGGCCATGGCCATTAGGTCACCAATAGTGAAATTATCAGGGAAGTGCTCTCTAACCAATGGACCAATTGAAGGATTGATGTTCAATAGATTTGTAAGGATATCTTTGGCAGGTAGACCCAAGAAAGTACCATTCCAATCATCACCATACAAATCATCAACTTCGTCAGCATCTTCATATTCAGAATCACCTTCATCATCATCATCTTCTTCTTCGGCAAATGGATCAACACCTTGATATTTCTTGTGCTTTTCATTGAAATGGAACTTGGACTTGATTTCTTGATAGAATTGATTCTTTGGGACAAAGGAATCAGGTGGCAGTTCAATAGCTTTAGCAGGTCTGGTTCTGTTTTCATTCTTGATACCATATCTGCTGTACATTGATTTCAGATCTTCTAAGGCCCTTAGTTCTAGTCTCTTCTTGTTGATCAGTTCATCAATCTCATCCAGTTCTTTGTAGTAGTTGATATGAACAATCTCATCTTCCACCACAACTTCAATTTCATCATCAGATTCATTACCTTTCTTCTTTGACTTCTTCTTCTTCTTTTTCTTGTTCTTTGAAGCAGAAGAGGATAGAGCCTCAATGTCAATCAGTTTAGCCCCTAACAGAATCTTCTTTTCAAGTTCTTTGTAGTCTTCTTGATGACTGGCTTCCAATTGAGACTTAGAAAGGCCATCCATCTTGAACTTGTTGACAATGCTGGTGAACTCTTCAGATACATCATTTAACAAAGATTCTTCAGCCTTTCTAGCCTCTTCAGCCTTTCTAGCTTCTTCGGCCTTTCTAGCTTCTTCGGCCTTTCTTGCAGCTTCAGCTCTTGCTTCTTCGGCCTTTCCGGCTTCTTCAGCTCTTCTTTCAGCTTCTAGTCTTGCTTTCTCTTCTTTGTCTCTTTGTTCTTTCAATCTCTGAGCCTCTTCTCTTTCTCTTTGAGCTTTCTGTTGATGTAGTTGCTCAGCAGCAGCTTTCTCTTCTTGAGCCTTCAACTTTCTGGCTTTCTCAGCAGCCTCTTGTTGAGCTTTCTGGTTCTGAGCTTGAACATTAGTAGCACTGGAAACTTCACCAGACAATTGAGAGTTGATCTTTTCTTGAACGGCACTGAATTTCTGTTCGTGAGGTTTGCTGTCCAATCTGTTCAAGATATCAGTGAATGCCTTGGAGACCTTGGTTGGCTTAGTTCTGGGTTGGGGAGTAGCAACGTATTGAACTTGTTCTTGAGGTTGAGCTGGTGGAGGTGTTGGTTCTTGAATTGGCTGTTGAGTTGGAGTTGGAGATGCAGCGGCTGAAGCACCTGCTTTGTCACCAAAGTGGTTCTTGTAGATTTGTTCAACAGTCTGTTCATAAGAATTGTCAGTCTTAGCACCACTCTTCTTCAAAAGACCATTCAAGAAGTTGTTCTGTTCAGCTGGCTTTGTAGTCTGTTTGGAAGTAGGACCAGAAGCAGCAACAGAAGCAGCAGTCGGTGTTGGTGCCACGGCTGGAACGTGAGTTGGAGCCTTACCAGCAGAAGCCTTTTGTAGTAGACCAGATAGAGAGCCGTTACCACTTTCCTTTGTTTCAACAGGTTCTTCAGTCTTCTTCTTGGATGTCTTCTTCAATAACCCACTTAGGAAGCTGTTACCTTTAGATTCTTCTTGAACTGGTTCAGAATCTTTGGCTGAAGTTTTTGCCAACAAACTACCCAAGAAGGTATTATCACCTTGGTTCTTGGCTTCTTTTACATCTTTCTTGACCTCAGCTTTGACAGGTTCAACTTTGACAGGTTCAGCTTTAGCAGGTTCAGCTTTCACTGGTTGAGTCTTAACAGGTTGAGCAACAACAGGTGGAGCAGGAGTTGACTTTGGTTGAGTCTTTTGTAACAAGTTGTTCAAGAAGCTGTTATCACCTTGAGGTTTTGGAGTTTTTTCAACTTTAGCACCAGTTTTCTGCAATAAGTCAGTCAAGAAGCTGTTATCACCTTGAATAGCTGGAGTTGACGATTCAGCTTTGGTAGCAGTCTTCTGCAACAGATTGTTCAAGAAGTTGTTATCACCTTGTGGAACTTCTGGTTTCTTGACCTCAGGTTGTTTCTTTGGTTCAACAGGTTTCTTTGGTTCAGGTTGCTTCTTTGGCTCAGGTTGTTGTTTCTTTGGAGATGCAGCAGCTGGTGGAGGTGTCACCTTCTTAGCAGGTTGAGGAGTTGGAGTTGAAGCTCTAGTGTCAACAGCACTGACTGGTTTGGCCTGTTGAGTAGGTTGTTTAGCAGGAGATGGAGGAGATGGTTTCTTAGCAGTTGGTGGAGTAGTAGCCTTGGTGATCTGAGAATCATCTGCACTTTCAAAGTTAGAACCAGAGCTTTCAGAATCACTTGATGATTGTTCACTTTCACTGTATGGCCAGATATCTTCTTCAGCTGGGGCAGTACTGTTGATCAATGCCAATGAGATGTTCTTACCATCTAATTTCAAGTTCTTCATAGACGAAAGAGCTCTCTTAGCTTGGGCCTTGGTGTTGAAGTCAGCATAACCATAACCTTTGGATAAGTTGGTGTACTTGGCCTTCAAGATCTTCACACCGATGAAACCATCAAACACTTCAAATCTCTTACGTAGAGTCTCATCCAAAGCCTTGACCGACAAATTGGAAATGTGGATTGAACCAGGTTCATTGTCTTCATTCTTTGGTGCAGGCTTCTTCTCTTCAGGCTTCTTCTTCTGACCTTTAGAAGCTCTCTCCAAGGAGACCTTTCTACCCATGATGACATGATCACTCATACCTCTGACAAATGCTTCAGCAAAGAACTTAGTTTGGAAATCAACATAACCAAACTTTCTGTTGTTGGTGATCTTTGGTATGACTCTAGCTTCAAGGAAACCAGGTGCCACTTTGAACTCATCACCTAGTCTAGCTTCAGTCATATCAGGATGTAAGTTACCAACAAAGATAGTGACAGTACCATCCTCGTTCTCATTCAGCTCAATCATAGTATCTTTCTTCTTTTGCTGTTGTTTGACTTCTTTCTTTTGTTGTTGTTTAGCCTGCTTAGCCTCTTTCTGTTGCTGTTTCAGCAACTTCCTCTGTTTAGCTTTAGAATTCTTCAAAGCTTGTTTCTCTTGCTTGGCTTTCAACTTCTCAGCTTTCTGCTTTTGAACCTCAGCTTCTTCAGCACCAATAGATTTCTTCTTGTGATCAGCTTGGTCAATGGCAATCTTACGATGATTCAAGACAGAACCGGCTCTTTCAAACAAGGCCCTACGCATGTTGGTCTCAGAGTCAAAGTCAACATAACCATAGTTGTTACCTTTAGTTGGATTCAACACTCTGGCACGACGGAACCCTTCACAATCGTGGAAATGAGCAGTCAATTGATAAGACGTTGTTTCAGCAGTTAAGTTACCAACAAACAGCGTTGGAGGTTTCTCTAGTCTGTTCTTTGGTTCTTTTTCAGGTGGAGTGGCAATTTCAATGTTGATCTTCTTACCATCCATGACATTAGGATGTGTTCTGAAGACACGCATAGCATCAGTCTTGGTCTTGAAATCAACATAGGCATAACTTCTGGCATCAGTAGTGTTACTCTTCACCAGTCTGGTCTTCTTGTAACCTTGATACTTCATGAACTCTTTCTCTAGTCTTGCAAGAGTGATATGGCTTTGTAATGAACCAACAAACAAGGTCTTGTCATAATCACCGTTTTCATCACCAGGATTTTGACGTTGGTCAGTACTGTCACTCTCATCTTCGTAGTCTGGATCATCTTCGTCATCAGATTCCTCTATCTCAGAGTCTTCAGCTTCAGATTGTTCCTCATCAGTGAATTCAGCTTCACTTTCTTCAGGTTCAGCACCATCATGCTCAACTTCTTCATAAGTCTCAGAGTAAAGATCACTTAGATTCTCTTCTTCTTCGTAATCTTCATCGTCTTCGTCATCTTCATCATCGTCTTCACCATCAACAGAGATCCAATGTTTCTGTTGTTGAGTCTTCTTGGGTTGTTGTGGAGTGATCAGTAAACCATGAGGTTTCAATGTGATTGGTTGGCCATCAATTTCATAACCTTGATAGTTTCTCAGAGCCTTCATAGCATTACTCTTGTTGATGAAGTCAACATAACCATAACCTAATGACTTACCAGAGTTCAGATCAGTGACAACTCTAGCAGTTAAGAACCCGTCAAGGAAATCTAACTCATCATTCAACCAATCAACGTCAACAGCTGGAGACAAGTCGGAGACCAATAGACAGAAGATGGATTCTGGAGAGATGACATGATCAAGTTCGTCATCTTCTTCTTCATCATCACCTTCAGCTTCATTATCATCGTCGTCTGACTCTTGCTGTAGAATCTTGAGATCACCATGTTTTTCTTGGTCCATAGTCAAGGATAGAGCTTGGCCGCTCATCAGGGTACCGTCCATGTTAATTCTAACATTCTTAGCATCAGAAGCGTTGGTGAAGTTGATGAAACCGTATGGTCTGTTATCCTTTGGACGAACAACGTTACAGTCTTTGAAACCTTTACAGTTCTTGAACAGTGGTATTAGCTTCTTGGTAGTGGCATTCTCAGGCATGTTCTTCACCACAACTTTGCATGGATCACCGGCTCTCACAGGTTCTTTGACCGTTTCTTGTGTTCTCTTCAGTAAAACTTTCTTCTTCTTCTCCTCCTGAGCTTGAACAAGTGCTTCACGTTCAGCAACGACTGTTGGATCAAAGCTCATGATGAATCTTTCACTGGTGATGTTCACAGGGAAGGCAAACTTGATGACCATGGGGAACCCATCGACATCGTATTTTGTGAACGTCTTGATGGCTTCATGCGCAGCTCTTCTGCTGGACCATTTGGAATAAGCATGTCTTCTCGAGGTACCAGCGTGGGCTCTGTATGAAAATAACTTGGCCTCTTTGAAACCTCTACCTCCAGAAAGAATGTTGTGCAATTGGTCTTCAGTGATAGTGGCTGGAAGGTTGGAAATGAAAAGGTTGGTGGATTTGGAAGTGTTGTCATTGGATTCTTCCTTGTGACTGTTGTCACCGTAGCTGATGTTGACAATTTGGAATTGAACTCTGACACCATCGACATAGTCATCCTTACGAGACTTCAATGCCTTTTCCGCTAGTTGCTTCGTACCAAACATGACAATCCCAAGAGCGATGTTCTTCTCCTTGGAGGCGACCACTCTGGCATCGATAAAACCCTCGTACTTCATGAAATCTCTGGCGAGTCTCTGGGAGTTGGTGAAAAGGGAGAGGTTCTTGACCAGGATGGACGTCTTCTGGACCAAAGTCTTGATCTTCAACTGTGTGTCGGCAATGAATGTCAGATCGCTGTCGACCTCACGGTCAATGGAGCTGATGGCGACGTCGGCGAGGTAGCGTGAGACGTGGTGGTCGTTCTTAGCGGCGGCATGGTCGCCTTCGTCCGCCTCGTGCATGGAGATGTCCAGGGTGTAGCCGTTGACTCTGTGGTTGGCGAGCTTTCTGCCTGCGTCGAAGGCCAGCTTCTCATTCTCGAAAAAGATCTCAGCGCTGACTGGCCTGTTGGCCTGTCTGGGCTTGAGCAGCTTCTTGCCCACGTAGCCCTTGAAGTGGCCGAACTCGTCGACGAGGTCCGCGTCCACGAAGCTGGGCGGCAAGTTGGCCACGGCCAGCACGTTCATGTCCGGGAAGGCGCTCATGGCAGCGGCAATTGTGTGATCTGTGGAGGTGGAGGGTGTAAGGGATGGTGGGACTTCTTTTTCACTTTTGAAACATCAACAAAATTTCCACTTCTTTTCCAGCGCGGAGTTGTTGAGAAGCCAGATCTGGAATCGGGCGAGATCAGGGGAATAGCTAGCATTTGGGAGGGCCAGTGGCGTAGAAAGTGGCGTGTGAGGTCTCTGGTAGTTACATATGAGCTTCTACAATTCCAAATGAGTGAAATGAAAGACAAACATGCTAGTAATGCGAATGGTTATATAGACTGAGGCTCAGCATTCTTCCGTGTAGCCTAGTTCACAGCTTTGGCCTGATCTTGTCGCTTCTTAGCATCATTCTGCTTGATCTTCCTGTCAATGGCCTTCTGCAGCTCTGTAAGTTTCTCCTCAGATGTTAGTTGTGGCTCTGGAGACTTCGATTTGGCTTTTGATCTGGACTTCTTCTGTTTAAGGTTTAAACTGGAGTCTTCTTTCTTGGATTGTGACTCCGGTTTCTTCTTGTTTATGAGCTCCTCTTTTGTTTCTTTTGGTTTCGTTTGTTCTTGCTCAAAAGTATTGGCTTTCTTTTCAGTGTGTTTTTTCTTTCTAGGCTTCTTTGGTTTGTCTTGGTTACTCACGCTCTTCTCATCACCTTTCTTTGTCTTTTCATTCACCTTCTCCTTTGGCTTTCCATCCTTCAGTTCATTCTCTTGTACTTCCAGAGTAATAGGGTTCCCATCCACGATATAGTTCTGGAATGTGTCAATGGCCTTCTCAATAAATTGTTTCTCTTTGAAGTCCACAAACCCGAATGTCTTTGCCTTACCATTCTTGAACTTCCTTGTCTTGGTGCGAACGTCGATGACACCACCAATTGGTTCAAAGATCCCTCTCAATTGATCCTTCTCGTAGTTCGTGGGTAGATTACCGACAAATAGTGTGTGATTCTGTATTATGCTCTCTGGCTTTGGCTGTGCTTTAGCTTTATCCTTCTTGGACTTCTTCTTTGGCTCTCTGCTGACTTTGTCACCGTTAATGGATAATCTGTTGAGTTGAGCATCCAGTGAGTCAAACTCTGCTCTGCTCAATGGTTTTCGTGGGATTGGTAGCTCTTCTGATTCAGTAGCCTTGATATAATCTTCCTCATCACTGATGTCATCGGCAAGGGCATTATAAATCTCTTCATCTTCTGATTCACTCTCATCATCGAGTCCAAGTTCTCTCTCGAGGTACTTCTCATCAGTTTCCCTTGTTATCTGAAGGGGAATACCCACATCTTCTTCGTCATCAGAATCGAAATCGATATCGAAATCAAACTTCAATATCTCCTTCTTTAGTTTCTTGCTCAAAGCACCATCCTGTTGACGGTGTGGCTTCTTACCTTTAGACTTGGACTTCACATCATCAATGACGACTTCTTCAATGGAAATATCCACCACCTCACCGCCAAGATCGTCATCATTCAGCAGGAATTCTAAATCATTCTCAAAGGCATCCTTCACTTGTGTCTGGGCATCGTAGCCTTGAACTTCAAATTCAGAGGGAGCATGTGGGTCTGATTCAGCAGGCGCAAGGTATTCCACTGGCTCTGGAGCTTTCTTTCCCTTCTTTTTACCCATTTTCAGGCTTGTTGTTGTGTGTTTGGCTTACGATGTTCCAGTCTGTTTTGGTCTCGGTCTTTTTTTCGAATTCTTGTTGATAGTCGTGATATTTTGCAGCCGAAATTGGAAACACTGGCTGAGGTCTACGAGAGGAGATTGAATGATTCTATGTCTTGCTTTTGTATACGATTACAGCATATCCACTATTTCTTGTCAATGTTGATCTTTTCCTTAATGGCGTTTTGGACTTGTTCATAGACTTTCTCCACAGGTTGATCACATCTTAGTTTGATGACTTTACCCTGTTTGTCAAAGTACTCCACCACTGGGAAACTGGTCTCGATGAAAGTCTTGAATCTCTTCTTGATACTTTCAATGTTGTCATCGGCTCTACCACTGGTCTTCCCTCTTTCCAATAGACGTTTCAACATGACTTCTTCAGGACATTCGAAGAAGATGGTGAATGAAGAAGTAGCGATCTCCTCTTCGAAAGTGATGGCTTGGTCCATCTTTCTTGGGAACCCGTCAACTAGGAAACGTTTGTTGCCCTTCTTGGATTCTTGTTGCATTGCCTGCTTCAACAGAGCGACAGTGACCTCTTGTGGAACGATCAGACCATCACGGATATATTGAGCGATCAATTCACCATACTTGGAACCTTCTCTAGCTTGTTCAGCTCTTAATAAGTCACCAGCAGACAAGTGGACAAACCCGTGGTCGTTGACCAACTTGGCACATTGGGTACCCTTACCAGAACCAGGACCACCAAGGACGAAGATTACAGAGACTTCACCGTCTTTGAAAGCCTTGGTCTTCACTGGCTCGACCAGTTCAGTAGGACCGGCTCTTTGGTAGGAAAGAG
This sequence comes from Taiozyma rabaulensis, assembly GCA_030574855.1. Taxonomy (NCBI): domain Eukaryota; kingdom Fungi; phylum Ascomycota; class Saccharomycetes; order Phaffomycetales; family Wickerhamomycetaceae; genus Taiozyma; species Taiozyma rabaulensis. Next base: position 116,017 of record JAJMFP010000165.1, read on the forward strand.
AGGCAACGGTAGAACCGACGGCTAACAGACCAAGGACAAGGGCGATTTTACCTCTGTTGGAACCACCTTGTTGTGATTTTTGGTTTTGACTTGGGTCTGATTTGGATTCATTTGATTGTTGTTCTGAGGAGTAGAAACGCTTTGAGTTGATGAATGAGCGAGCAGCCAGTGGGGCACGGGAAACCTGTGATCTGACAAGGGAAGGGGAGGCCTTGGATAACAACAGTCTGTTCATTATGACTAGTGAGTTCGAGCAGAATGTGGTGCTTGTTGGTTCGTTTCGCCAAAATTCTGGAAAAAACACGCGGTGCTGAATTTCCATCACAGACAGTGTTGATCAACATTATGTACGGAGCCTTTGTAGCCTGGTGCGAGACGAACATGAATCCATCGTCTCAATTGGACTCATACGCGTTGTAAAAGTATATCTACAGCCCTTTCAGTGGTGAAGAAGGTGTGCATTTGAATATACAAGCTCATTCAGTGTATTCCTTCATCACATCATCGTTATATCTCAGATATTTCCCATTGATCTCACTTTTAATACCCTTCAAGGCCAAGTTAGCATATATAGTAGCAGGCACCACCGGTTCCAACAGTTCATGGTTCTGTTTCAAATCTGTGAAACGTTTCAATGCCTCTGGAGTCATGTTCTTCCCAAACTTATCACGGATATCATCCTGCATCCCCGTATCAACGACACCTGGGGCCACTGCGACGACTTTGATCTCAGGTTCTTCAGCAGCCAATTGTGTAGCGAAGTGGTTCAAGGCGGCCTTGGAGGCACCGTAGGCACCCCAACCGTAGTAACCCTTGGTGGATGCGCCTGAGGATACAAGGATAACGTTCCCCTTAGTTTGCTTCAAGTAGGGCACAGCAAGTGACACTAACTCCACGACGGAGAAGAAGTTGATATCGAATAATTTTCTCCATGATTGTAAATCGGCCTTCTCAATACGGTCCACTGGCTCAAGGACACCAGCATTGGCAATGATGGAATCGATCTTACCATACTTCTCAATGGCATACTCGATGATCTGTTTAGGCAGAGCTGGATCAGCCAAGTCACCTGTGATGGTGGCAACCCTTTCTTCACCGTATTTAATCTTAAGATTCGTCAATGGACCGTCTGATCTAGCGATGGCTAAGATGCTGGTTTCCTTATCCTTCAGTAAGATGTCAGTGATGACAGCACCAATACCTGTGGAAGAGTCAGTGAATAGTCGACAATTGGTTAATCCTTGTAAGTCACATACCTTTGGAAGCACCTGTGATGATAACAACACCCATTGCTTCAGTCTTTTCTCTTTCCAAGTTGAAACAAGTTGAAATGTTGAGAACGGCTTCGGTCTTTTGACAAAAATAGAGTATGGGGTTGTGGCCCCTTACCAGAACCCTTGGTAATTTTACCAAGAACATCAGTGATAGCACATCATTCGATCAGAGGGGTACAGTGGGGCAACTGTAGCCTGTCACTTGTGTTGACTACAGGAAGATCAATTTGTAAACTTCGTTAATTCATCATCACGGGTCAAACATACACCGGCACTAGGATCCTTCCAGACTTATGCTTAACCCCATTGAACTGTGTGGCTAATTTCCCACCGCTGAAACTAGGCTGGGACCAGCTGATCTTTCTTGGAGGGAGAACCATACCATAGATGAAGTGTTCCTGGACACAACGCAGTAGTTTCATAGCGATGCCCTGTCTTCTGGAGTTTTGACACACATGGATACGACTTATACCGGCAAGAACATCGATCTTTGTATTTGAGATGATCTTACCGTCTTCAACGGAGAACCAGAACCCTGAGGACTTTCTCTCAACTGAAATCACACCAATGGCAACTTTGTTCTTCACGTAGACGTAGACTGAACCTCTATCCTCACCAGCGATCCAGAATTCATTGTCATCTGGCGCGTTTAGATCTTTGTTCACGATATCCAACATCTCTATTGCGGCAGTGGTCTCTGCTTGCTTTCCTGGGTTGATTCTCACTATGAACTCCTGTGGACTGAACTCTTCGATTTTCTCACCCCAAGTAGAGGTCCAATCACGCCCATTCAGTGCTCTGTCGTGATATTTCTGGTGGAACTTGACGTCTGATTTGAGATTCTTCGAGTACGACATCCCACATTGTTGGCATTTCTTTCTTTCATTGAGACCGAATGATAAGAATGACTGTTTGAGTTTCTGTTTAGTTGGTGGTGGTTTTGTAAGCGTGGCTGTGTGTCTCAAGGGTGATGTAGTGGGCGTTGGTTGTGATAGATCTTGGGAACTGTTGAGATCACTGTCAGACATGTCTCTGAGAACTTTCTTCACAGTGGAGGAAGGTTCAGGTGTCTTCGCTGTGGTTGGCTTTGCCACTTTGGAATACCTCGTCCTTCCACTCGTCGCCATTATTGTAGTGTGCCAATGTGTGTGTCAGCTGTGAGTGGTTTTCTTGTTTTGTTGTCTACGATAGTCAAGTCCAGTTTTGTTTACGCGTCTGTCTTTTTTTTTGACGCGATGGGACTAGACGCCTAAACTGAACGTCAGGGAACTACAATTTCTGAGTGTGTTGGATGTAGCCTGTATTGGATCGAGACCACGGTATGACCTAAATTCTAGTGTAACACGCCGTCTCTAGTCAAAACATGCTGGATTTTAGACCTTGGAACTTGCGGCTCAGTTTGGTCATCGCGGGATTAGCGTGAATGGACCCTTGTGGAAAATAGCTGAGTCAAGGCGCCTAATTACAATGAGCGTCGACAGATATGATGTTAGTTAAGATTAAAGGAGATTATGAACCACGGGGATGGAAAGACGAAGTGGGATTCCTTATATTGGTTTGGAGAAACGTTACTTGGAAGAGTTTACACATATCTCGCGCCCAACCACACTTGCTTCAAACATCTGTAGGTCAGGAGGAAGGAGCTAACCTGGAGTAGTGCATAAAGTCATGATTTTTGCTGCAACGCAACCGACTATCTAAAAGTTTAGAGGATCTGATGATTCTTCCAGTATCGCTGTAACTTGAAGCAGCCCCTTCTCTTCGTTCCTGAGAAATTTATTTACGTAGGCGAGAGTACCCAGTACACTCATAGAATATACTTCGGGAATGTAGCCTGTACTTATTCCAACAAGTTACTCAACTGGCTAATTGGCAACCATAGTTGAATCAAACATGTGTCGAAAGTGACATTAGTTTAGGTGCATTAGAGGTTGTAAACCTTAGCTCAGCCTAAAAGACACCACTTGACATTTTGCAGTTTTTCACCGCTGGTTATAACGTTCAACTTAACTATAGGAATCTTATATGCAGTGAGAGTGAGTTAGAGCAAATACCTAAGGAATTTGACAGAAGAAGAGACGGCGGTTGGTATGTTCTCTTGGTCTCCTTAAATTCAAGAGCAGTCTAGCCCGGGTAAACAAATTCGCTAATTAATTTTCGCGGGTGCCTCCGGTGATAATCAGGAAGCCGTCAAACAGTGGGAACAGGCAGTTATCAACCCTTTGTTGCCACTTTCCACACTCTTTGACTGCTTATTCACCCAATAGCTGCACCTTCTCCAATCAGCGACTTCCAATCACTGTCACTACTGAAAAAGAGGGCCTCAACGCGCTTTAAACACGCCCAACAATCCCCAAACAATGGAGAAAAGTAAGTATAAACAAACATCTACACTACAACGATCCTCGGGGCTAACAACGTCTTAGTCAACGCAGATTGGGCCAAGGGGATACTCTGCAGGAACATCACCATCCACGGCTTCTGTAAATACGAGGGAAAGGGCTGTTCTTTCAACCATGATATCAATGGCAAGAGTTCCACGTCGGCAAATGATGTCACTACACAACTCAAGGGTCTAAACATCAATGATTCGAGACCTGTGTCTGCCACCAGCTCGAACTCTATCCCTCCTTTGGAATCGCCAGTGGCCTCTGCCAAAAAGAAGTTCAATGCTGCCTCCTCATCGGTGTTCACGCCGGGTTCTGGTCTAGGGAGTACTCCAAGCTTACAAGCCCCTAAGAACAATAACAAATTCTCAACATTATCACCAAAATTATCAGAAATCCCAGCATTCATCCCAGGTGGTGACATCGAGCCTAACTCTGCCGCCTCAAGACAGTTCAACGTTGACAGTCCTTCGTTCCAACCTTCACAACAATCACCTGTTTTACAAAACCCGTACTTGGAACCTCAGATCCCATCAGCATTATCTAATAACAATCAAGGCAGCGCCCTTCAAAGCCAAATAAATCCATATGCTGCGCCATCTGCTCATGATATCAATCCATACTCTTCCATCAATCAGCCACAAGACTATCTATACCAACAGACGACATACCCATTACAATATCACCTATATGCCCCAACTCCACCACCACATCTTCAGATCCCTTTGAAACCCAATGAACAAAACGCTGAAAGCCTATTCCTACCTAATGAACTAAGAGAAACTTTGACGAAGAAGAATGAAGATACATTGAAGACCCTGTCACATTCAAATTTACCAGAAACCGTTGGTGCTTATTTCGACTTGGTCCCATTAGACAACTCTTTGGAAAAGAATGAGAAGACTTACGGTTATCAAAGCTCCTTGTTCAAGGCCTTCTCCAACGCTGATGGTCATGCCTATGTCCTTCGTCGTATTGAAAATGTCAAAATCTCCAAAGACAAGAGTATCGCCACAATCAATCAATGGAAACGTCTTCATCATTCAAACTTGGCCAAAGTCTCAGATGCATTCACTTCCAGAGCCTTCGGTGATAACTCATTGATTGTGGTGTACGATTACTACCCATCTTCCAAAACATTATTGGACTACCATTATTCTTCTGCATTTGGGAAACCACATCCTATCACCCCAGACATCATTTGGAGTTATTTGGTTCAACTAGCTGCTGGTATTGCCGCTGTCCATGACAAGAATTTGGCTGTTAGATCAATTTCATTACAGAAGGTGATTGTCACTTCGAAGACCCGTGTTCGTCTATCTGATATTGGGATCTTTGATATCTTGCATTATGACGAAGATTCAACCTTAGACCAACTAAAGAGACTACAGTTAGAAGATTTGACCAAGTTGGGGAAATTGATCTTGACATTAGCGTCATCTAAATTATCAGCCAGCTTGAGATCATTGCCTGAATCCGAATTGATCCAGAAGCTAGAAGTGGAAGACGATTTGAAATCAGCTATCGGCTATCTACTATCAGACTCAAATGATCGTTCAATCCAAAACTTACAATCGTTAATCGCTCCTAAGATATTCAAAGAGTTGAACCGTCTAGAGATCAGTGCAGACTATTATGAAGCTCAACTCACCAGAGAACTTGAAAATGCTCGCTTAGTGCGTCTAATGTCCAAGATCTCCTTCGTGTTAGACAGACCTGGTCCAGATTATCAGAAATTCTGGTCTCCATCTGGCGAAAGATATCCAGTCAAATTATTCTATCAATACGTCTTTAACCAAGTCGACGAGAAGGGTAAACCGGTTCTGGATCTAAGTCATGTGTTAAGATGTTTGAACAAATTGGATGCCGGTATAGATGAAAAGATCCTCTTGGTCTCAAGTGATGAACAAAGTTGTTTGATTGTGAGTTATAAAGAGTTGAAGGATATGATTGAAAAGTCATTCAGAGACTTAACGAAGGATTAAGCTATGTATTAGAATAAAAAAGAAACAAAAAAATGTGAAAACTTATACTTATTGATCTAGCGTAGTTGATGTGTCAACTTGGACCATGATACTCCTTGTTCTCGCACAGCGTACCCGGTTTGGGGTTATATCTTACAGTGGCTTTTGGGAAAGATACTCTAGGTGGAACTCTACGTTAGGAATAGTGTGATTGATTTGGCTTATATTGAACGACAGTAATCGGTGGCCACAGAACAATCTCAGCTTGATTCAACGACGTTCGGATAGGCTCCACCCAAGAATCGGAAGTTCGGGCCTGGATCTCCGAAAACCTTATCGGGCGTAGATTATAAAATGTGGTGAAATGTCGAGAACTTGGAAAGAGACAGTTTCCAGAAGTGCGTAGTACAAACAAATCGCCAGTTCACCATTACCCTCAGGATGTCCTTCGTTAGCCCATTGCAAACCTACCCTGCCCCAGATGTCAAAGACCTGCTTTTGAAACAGTACAAAGGCGCTTCTTGGGACGATTTACCAACTCCATCTTTGATTGTCAAAGAATCAGTCGTCAATGACAACGTCACCAAGAACTTGAACAGAATCAAGGACATTGGTACCAGATTCAGAGCCCACGTCAAGACTCACAAGTGTATCGAAGGTGTCAGAAGACAATTGGGTTATGACTTACCAAACTACGATGGTCCAAAACATGATTCGATCGTTGTGTCCACTTTGAAAGAAATCTGGGAAATCGTCGCATACCAAGACAAGACTGGTGAGAAATTCGTCAAGGACGTTATCTTTGGTATCCCAAACATCACAAAACACACCATTCCACAAATTGTTGAATTGAGCAAAAAGGTCGATTCTTTCACCTTGATGATTGACTCTTTGGAGCATATTGAAATCTTGGAGAAATACAGCAAAGAGCATGATTTAACCTCAAAGTTCTCAGTGATCATCAAGTTGGATAATGGTACTCACAGAGCTGGTATCTTGAATACTGATTATCTAGTTGAAGTCATCAACAAAGTTTTGGCTTCCAATAATGTCCAACTATATGGGTTTTATGTCCACTCTGGTCACTCATACAGTTCCAAGACTATCCAAGAGTCAGAAGAAAGATTGTTAGAAGAACTAGAGACTATTGAAAAGGGCTTGAACAAGTTTGCTGAAGTTGCTCCACATGTTGACTTATCCAAATTAGTTGTCTCTGTCGGTGCTACTCCAACTTTACACTCCCTTGAACACCACTTATACCAAAATTCAAACGACAAGATCAACAAGATCGCTTCTTCTTTGAAGGCCAAGTTAGAATTACACGCTGGTAACTATCCATTCTGTGATTTACAACAATGTTCGACTGGTTGCGTTGATAAAAGTAACATTGCCGTCAAAGTCACCACCACTGTGATCTCACAGTATCCAGAAAGAGAAGATCCAGTCGGTGAGATGTTGACCAATTCAGGTGTTATTGCATTGACCAAAGAAGTGGCCCATCAATACCCTGGTTACGGTAGAATTGAAGCTCCAGAAGAATACGGTTCTTGGTCCGTCAACAGATTGTCACAGGAACATGGTATCCTAAGACCAGTCGAGGGTTCTGATGCCAAGTTGATTCCAATTGGTACCACTGTCAAAGTGCTACCAAATCATGCCTGTATCACTGTCAATTCCTTCAATGCCTTCTTCGTGTTGGATGATGATGAGAAAGTGAAAGATGTCTGGATCCCATGGAGAGGTTGGTAGATGTACGATGAAAAAATACACAAAATTCAGTTCAATGGGCTCTGTATTATTGTATAAACGATCAAGCTATTGGAACAGCCTCAGTGTGTAGCTGGAACATCCCTATAAGGTGGTGAAAGGCCAGGATGCAATCGACATCGCCCGCAAGAGAACACCGCAGTGGAGCCCCCAATTCCCGAAGGAGACTGCAGGCAAGAACACAATGGGCCCCTCGCCAGCTGCAACCGATGACTTAACTATAACCTATCCTCATCGACTGTAATAGTTGATAAGGAACGGAAAGTTAAGAGAGAAGAGTTGGAAATTTTCGACGATTTTTTTGTATGAGACCTTATGCTTAGATCGGAACGACGGCGTTGTGGGAGTTATGCCATGATGTTGGCCTTACCGATTCGATTTTTTTCCAACATGAAAAATCGAACCGTTCATAATAGTGGACAGTTATAGAATATCTTTTTAGTAAGATAGTGTTTGTGTTTTACGTGGATACGTTAGTTGTTTTTGTTTCTTGTCAGATTAATCTGTGTTGCTGTTGCTTACCCAATCATCACTACAAAAGACTCAAAAGAACTCCGTGTTAAAGATGTCCACTGAACCTATATCATGGGAAGATCTGTCTTCTACCATTGTTAGGGACCTGACTCTTCTTACTCGAAAGGACCGTCTGGAGGCCTTCGATAAGATAGAGAAGTATGTCTCTGACATTCAGGATCCTAAAGACACATCCCTAGTTTCCATCCAAGCCATCTTTTTGAGCTACTACAATCATTTTTCATCAATCCCATCAATCAAGAGAACCACTGACATCTTGGTCAAGATCTTCCAATTGAACCATGATTCTTTGGCTACTTTCATCAATGCCCTAGACAAAGTCACCGCTAAGGTTAAATCAATTGCCATTGAAGATTTAGTCGTGCTGACAAGTTGGGTCAATGCCATCATCCAGAACTTCAACACCACTGACAAGTTTGATGACTTGGTTAAGAGTTTGGCCACCGTTCAATTACAAATTTTTGATTCAGCTTTTGCCTCCAGAGATGATAAGAAAGATTCACACAAGGACAGAGTGAGGAGATTAATCACCAGAACTACAGCCCATGCATTGGAAGTCATTTCCCCAGAACAAGCTTCATCATTTGTGAAAGTCATCACTGCCTCAAAACTATCTGCTGACGCTATCAACACATTGATCGGCTCCCTTGCATCCAGAGATCTTTCATCAGATGATCAGAAGGCTATCCTAGACTACTACACCAAGGTTGCCCTAGCTAGTAAGGCTCCATTGGCCTACCCACAAGGTCTGAGCCCATTTTTCACAAAGTACGTCAATGCTGAAATCTTCAACACGACCATTGTTCCTGCTTTGGAAAAAGCCATCATCAGATCATCAGAACTGTCACTTGCATTTGCCCATCCTGTTTTCAAGTCATTGCAATCATCAATTGACCTACCATCCTCATTTGCATCCTCCAAGTTGCTGACCCAAACCATTTCATCTTACAAGAGTTCCAAGGAAACTGTTCGTAACTTGGCATTTGAAAACTTCGGTGTGATAATAAAGTCTCAGTCTACTGAAGAGAGTCTACTGAAGATTGCTGATGAGTTCTTGAAGGCCGTTAAGGCTGTTTCTGCCGCTGATCAGAAAGTTTTGTTCTACAGATCTTTATCATTGATCCCAACTGATTTCGAAAAGGTTTCTTCCAAGGTCTACATTGCCCTGTTAACTTTTGTTGTTAAAGATCAAAATGAACAATCTCTGAACACTGCTCTGAATGCATTTTTTACCCATTTGTTCTCAAGTCTACAGAAAGGTGGTGAAGTTTCAAGTGATACTACTGCTGCTATTTTCAAAGGTTTCAAAGATGCTAAGATCCAACTGAGAAAACTTTGGTTTGAAAACTTTGGTCTAGTGATAGATGGCCTTGACTTGAATGGAAAGTCCATTTCGTTGATTAAAGAGCTTCTGCCAACGGGTATCTCTGCTTCTGATGACATTGTTGCTAACCCAACCAAGGAGATCAAAGGTATTGTCATTCCATACATTGTCCTACGTATTCAATCACTGCTTGGATCTGAATCTGCTGACCTCTTCAGTAAGGCTCTTGAAGATGCTTCTAAACCATCTATCCTACTGAACTCAAGAGTGTACACCAAGTTTGCCACTTCTGAAGAAAAGTTATGGTTCATTAAAGCTTTGCTATCCTCAACCAAATACATCACGGAACCAAGTCAGGAGTTGGGTAAAGCATGGATCTCTTTCATCCTATCCAAAAACTCATCTCCAGAAGTTCACCAACTGAACACCAAGTCATTACAATCTGCATACACCATCAACCAAAAAGTCATTGGTGACTCTGTTGTCGCTGCTGTTTTTGAGTATCTACTTCACAGTGAAGATGAAACCGAGACTCTATTAAATTCTGTTCCAAGTCGTGTTGCTATTGCTTTGAACTCTATTTTCCAGAAATCAGAATCATTACACCAAGAACTACTGCAAGAACAGTTGTCCAAGATTGTGATTGCTGCTCACCATCCAAAGCTACCTACCTCATACTCTTGGATTGACTCCATTTTGGCTATTGGTGTTGATCCTGGCTCAGTTGTTAAGTCTCACTTCAAGTCCATTGTTGCTCAACTTAGTGACGTTCTAGGTCAAAGTCAAGTCTACAGAGAATCTGGTCTTGTTGATGCTGCCACAAAAGCTGCAGCCACTGTTGCCTTTATTGCTCCAGATGTTATTGCCCCTGAATTCAGAGACATTTTGAAAGCTGATTTAGATGCCACTAAGGTCAACACTTTGACTTCTCAAGATATTGAAATCTGGAATGCTAAAGAAGGTGAATTGGTCATTGATGTCTTACAAAGTAAGAAGACTGTTGAAGATAAGAACTCTAAAGACTATGAAACTCGTAAGTGGGAAGAAAGTTTGAAGAAGGAAATCTCCAGCAAGAACAAGGCTGCTAAGAAGTTGACCAAGGAAGAACAAGAAAAGGTCAACGCTCAATTGGAGAAAGAATCTGCTATCAGAGCTCGTGTTAATGAAACCCACAACGCTTTGGAGCGCTCTGTTGCCCTTGTGGAAGCTCTGTCCAAGAATGCTGATACTATTGATAATGGTAAGACAACCTGGGTTGCTGCTGCTGTCAATGGTCTTCTAGACGTCTTAGCCGTGTCAGCTACCCAACAATTGGTTGGTGTTACTGCTACTGAAGCTTTCTTGAACTTATCTTCTGTTGTTTCACCAAAATTATCACAGTTGAGACTATTCATCGGTGTTGCTACTTTGAGAATCGCTGACATTGGTGCTTTGGATGACAGATTCAAGCAAGAAGATGTCTTGGAATTGATCTCACGTGTTCTTTACAGAGTGAAATTCTTGTCAGACCAACATCCATTTGATTTGATCACCTTAGTCTACATGTTGCCATTGTTATCCAAGATCCTAGAGCAAGGTAAGATTGTTGCCATCAAGAACTCCAAGAAACCAGTTTCCAAGAGTGAATTTGTTGAAGAAGACAAAGAAGAAGAACAATTGCTATTGGCTTTAGAAATCATCAGCAACCATGCCGAAGAATTCAAAGATCCAGCTATTCCACGTGCTCAAATCTTCAATGTCTTGCTATCACTGTTAGCTCTACCTTCAAAGGCTAAGTTGGCCAAAGAGTGTTTGTTGACTCTATGTCAGTATGTGTCTGTCGATTTCACCAATGATGATTTGAAACTTTTGTTTGCTGGTCTATTGACTTCTGAGAACTTTGTTCGTAACACCATTTTGGAAGCTTTGGATCAAGAATTTGATCTTTCAGAACTAGATTATGCTGATGAGATCTGGATTGCCTGTCACGACAATGACGAAACTAATGCTGAACTGGCCTTGACCATTTGGGAGGAAAATGAGTTCAAGATCTCACCAGCTTCAATCAGATCATTGAGTGGCTTCTTGGGTAACACTGATGGTGGTCTACGTCTATCAGTTGCTAAGTCATTAGCTGATGCCATTCAAATTGTTTCACGTGAATCCAATGAATTCCCAACTATCATCGAAGACTTGCTAGAGGTATACACCGAAAAGGCTCGTCCTCCAGAACCAGATTTAGATGAGTTCGGTTTAGTCATCAAATCATCACAAGTGAAGAAAGATCCTTGGGAAACTCGTTCTGGTATTGCCATTGCTATCAAGTTAGTTGCTGAGCTATTCACCAGTGAAGAATTGGTCTCCAGATTCATCCAGTTCATCATTCAAGAGAAAGCTCTAGCTGACAAAGAACCAATTGTCGCTGAAGAATTCAAAGAAGCTGCGATTGAAATCATTACAGTCCATGGTGGTGAAAACGTCCAGAATTTGATTCCAATCTTTGAAGATGCCTTATCCAAGAAACCAGCTGATCAAACTGATGAATTGGTCAGAGAAAACGTTGTTGTTGTCTATGGTTCTTTGGCTAGACATTTGTCTTCAGACGATCCACGTTTGGTCACCATTGTCGAAAGATTGTTGAATACTCTACAGACCTCGTCTGAGAAAGTTCAAAAGGCTATTGCTGATGTCATTGCTCCGTTGGTCAAATTGTTCAAACCTAAGGTCGGTACATACATTGACGATCTGTTCAAACAACTATTCAGTGCTCCAACTACTGGCCGCAGACGTGGTGCTGCTTACGGTATTGCTGGTTTGACCAAGGGTTATGGTATTGCTGCCGTCTCTGAGTTTGATTTGATCCGTACTTTGAGTGATGCTGCTGATGACAAGAAAGATCCAAAGCGTCGTGAAAGTGTGTCAGTTGCCTTTGAATGTCTATCCAGATGTATTGGTAAATTCTTTGAACCATATGTCATTGAAGTTCTACCTATCTTATTGAAGTCCTTGGGTGATTCTGTTCCAGAAGTTCGTGATGCTGCTTCATCTGCTGCTAAGGAAATCATGCAGCACACTACCAGTTTTGGTGTGAAGAAGTTGATTCCATTGGCTATTGAAAACTTGGATGAGATCTCATGGAGAACTAAGAGAGGTTCCGTTGATCTATTGGGTTCCATGGCTTACTTGGATCCAACTCAATTATCTGCTTCATTATCCACCATTGTTCCTGAAATCGTTGGTGTCTTGAATGATTCACATAAGGAAGTCAGAAAAGCTGCTGATCAGTCATTGAACAAGTTTGGTGAAGTCATCCGTAACCCAGAAATCCAAGCTTTGGTTCCAACCTTGATTAAAGCCATTGGTGATCCAACCAAGAAAACTGAAGATGCTCTTGACTCATTAATTAAGACTCAATTCGTCCATTACATTGATGGTCCATCATTAGCTTTGATCATTCACGTTATTCATCGTGGTATGCGTGACAGATCTGCCAACACTAAGAGAAAGGCCTGTCAAATTGTTGGTAACATGGCTATTCTAGTCGATACCAAAGATTTGTTACCATACTTGCACCAATTGATTGAGGAACTAGAAATTGCTATGGTTGATCCAGTTCCAAACACCAGAGCCACTGCTGCTAGAGCCTTAGGTTCCCTAGTTGAGAAGTTAGGTGAAGAACAGTTCCCAGATTTGATTCCACGTCTACTTGACACATTGGGTGATGAAGCTAAAGCTGGTGACCGTCTGGGTTCTGCTCAAGCATTGGCTGAAGTTATTTCTGGTCTTGGTCTACGTAAATTGGATGAATTGTTACCTACAATTTTGAAGGGTGCTACCAATGTTCGTGCTTCTGTTCGTGAAGGTTTCTTACCAATGCTGTTGTTCTTGCCTGTCTGTTTTGGTTCTCAATTTGCTCCATACATTAGCCAAATCATTCCAGCTATTTTGAATGGTTTGGCCGACACTGATGAATCTATTCGTGGTACTGCATTGAAGTCAGGTAGATTGATCGTCAAGAACTATGCCTCCAAGGCTGTTGACTTGTTGCTACCAGAACTAGAAAGTGGTCTATTGGACAACAACTACCGTATTCGTTTATCTTCTGTTGAACTTACTGGTGATTTGTTGTTCCAAGTTACTGGTCTATCTGGTAAGATGGAACTTACTGAAGAAGAAGGCGAACACTCTGGTGCTGTCAATGCTCAATTACTTGATGTTCTTGGTAAAGAACGTCGTGACAGAGTCCTATCATTGTTGTTCATCTGTCGTTCTGATACTGCCATTGTTGTGCGTAATGGTGCTATTGATATCTGGAAAGCATTGGTTGCCAACACTCCAAAGACCATCAAAGAAATCTTGCCATCACTTACAAACATCATTGTTCGTCGTCTGGCTAACTCTGATGAGGCTCAACGTACCATTGCTGCTCAAACCTTGGGTGATTTGGTCCGTCGTGTTGGTTCTAACGCTCTGTCTCAATTGTTACCAACTCTTGAAGAATCATTGGAATCAAGTGATGCTGATGCTAAACAAGGTATCTGTATTGCTGTTCATGAGCTAATTGAATCTACTTCTGAATCCACTATCATTGAATACCAAGACACATTTGTCAACATCATCCGTTCTGCTTTGGTTGACTCTTCAGCTTCAGTTCGTCAAGCCGCTGCTTCAGCCTTTGATATCTTCCAAGATGCTGTTGGCAAAGTTGCTGTTGATGAAATCATCCCATACTTGTTGAATTTGTTGCAATCACCAGATTCTGAGAATGCTTTGTTAGCTTTACAAGATGTCATGGGTACCAAGTCTGAAGTCATCTTCCCAATTTTGATTCCAACCTTGTTGAAATCTCCAATCGATGCTTTCAGAGCCCGTGCTTTGGGTTCTATGGCTGAAGTTGCCGGTAAGGCCCTATACAAACGTTTGAGTGTTGTCATTAACACTTTAGTTGATGAACTAGTGAGAAGCGATTTGGATGAAGAAACTGACGCTGAATTGAAGAACTCATTCGACAAGATTGCCCTATCTGTTGAAGATGAAGGTCTACATCCATTGCTACAACAATTCCAAACTTTGATCAAAGGTGACGATCCAAAGAAGCGTGCTGTCGTTTACGATCGTTTGGCTCCATTCTTCAAGGAAACAAGATTGGACTACACCTTGTACACTGAGAACATTGTTACAAATGCCATCATGTCTTTGGATGATCAAGAAGAAGATGTTCTCAAAGGTGCTGTTGCTGCTTTGACTACTTTGGTTAAAGAACAATCTAAGGAATCACTAGAGAGATTGATCAAGCCTGCTAAACAAGCTTTGCAAATCACCGGTGTTGCTGGCCAAGATCTACGTGGTTTCACTTTACCAAAAGGTGCCAACTCTGTGCTACCAATCTTCTTGCATGGTTTGATGTACGGTAACAGTGATCAGAGAGAGGCTTCTGCCTTGGCTATTGGTGACGTTGTCTCTAAGACTCCTGCTGCTTCTCTGAAACCACTGGTTACTGTCATCACTGGTCCGTTGATCAGAGTTATTGGTGAAAGATTCTCAAGTGACATCAAGGCTGCTATCTTGTTCGCTTTGAACATCTTGTTTGAAAAGGTTCCACAGTTCTTACGTCCTTTCATCCCACAATTACAAAGAACTTTTGTCAAATCTTTATCTGATCCAAACAATGAGACTCTACGTACCAGAGCCGCTAAAGCTCTGGGTACTTTGATTGAATACCAAGCCAGAGTTGATCCACTGGTTTCTGAATTGGTTGTCGGTGCTAAGTCTGCTGAAACCACTGGTGTCAAGACTGCTATGCTAAAGGCTCTACTAGAGGTCATCTCAAAGGCTGGTGAAAAGCTATCACAAGCTTCAAAGACTTCTATCTTGGACTTGGTTGAAAAGGAAATCTTGGAAGCTGATGATAAACTAGCTGTTGCTTACGCCAGAACTGTTGGTGCCTTATCCCGTATCTTGACTACAGAAGAAGCCACTCAAATCTTGAAGACAAAGGTGCTAGATACCCCATTACAAGGGGACGATTCTTCCAAATTCGCCATCTTAACTTTGAATGCCTTTTTGAAAGATGCTCCAAATCACATCTTCAACACTGGCCTACTGCCAACAATTGTCAACACTTTGATTGATGGTACTTCAGCTGCCTCTGCCTACATTAGTGACAATGCCACAGTTGCCATTGGTAAATTATTGTTGCTACAAGATGAAAAATCTTCACCAGGTAACAAGCCTGTATCTGAAGAGCCATTTGATATCCCATTCCCACTGGTTCAAGATCTGGTCAACCAATTGGCTGTTACCACTTTGAAACCACAAAGTAACTCACTAGATACTAGAAGATTGACTTTAGTGGTTATTAGAACAGTTTCAAGAAAGAAGACCAACATCTTCAAACCACACTGGGATGCTCTTGTACCATCAGTGTTCTCCTGTGTCAGAGATGTTATCATTCCAATCAAATTGGCTGCTGAAAAGGCCTTCTTGAGTTTGTTTAACTTAGTCGAAGATGAAAAACTCGAAGCCTTCAACAAATGGTTTGAAGAAGTTAGTGCTAAGGGTTCAACTATCGACACTGTTACTGGTGTCAAGGTCCAACTAAGATCCATCGGTGACTACACTAAGAGAGTTGGTGCTAGATTAGCGGGTGTTGAGAGAGAAAGAATTGAAGCTGGCGGTGATGAAGAAACTGTCTTTTCTGATAGAATCGAAGATGAAGCTGAAATCTGGGCTGTTGGTGGTGTTGATTTAATCAAGGCTTGAGATGTTACGTGTATGATAGAATGTATGATAGATATAATAATGATAGCTGTAGATTGAGAAGGTAATACACATATAAATCGACTAAATTTATGACCTATTGTTGCTGTGTTGCAATCGGTTGCTTCAGTGATGAGTTCGCGTACCTTGCATATATCTCGTATTCGCTAAAGCCATGATCTTCAAAAACGTTGTCGCTAACGTCGAAACTGCTGGCGTTCATGGATCACCAAGACGTGCGTACTACTCCGGAGAATATCGTAGCTACATGGGAGACTCTTATTGATATAATACAGCCATGAATGTAAACCAAAAATGCAGAAAAGAAGAAATAGAAACACGCACATGTCAAAACCGAAAGGAAAGAATAAAGAAACAAACAGATCTAGAGGTAATATAATAACACAAAATAAAAATACACAGTATGCGCAGCCAGCTATAGAATACTCAGACAAAACAGTGGCCTAATAAACAGAAGAACATCATAACAATTCATTAACACTTTGATCCCTGGGGAGGTAGCTTCACTTATCACCTTCATCATGTTTACCATCTTCTTTGCCATCACCTTGAGCTGGTGGATAGCCGTAGTATGGCCGCTTATACTGTTGAGCACCATACTGTTGAGGATCACTTGGTGCGTAGGCGTTGTATGGGTAGCCACCATATGGGAATTGTTGGGCTTGTGATTGGTCCATGGTGGCACCAGTGTAGCTGATATCTTGGATATGTGTTTGTGGAAGTTGGATACTAGAACTGGCACTAGCAGCTTGCTTGTTCTTCTTGGACTTCTTGTCTTTGGCAGCATAGGCACCAGTAGTATAGGCTGAGTTTGTCACTTGCACTGGAATGATGTTCGTTGGGTTACTGTTGGCGGCAGCAGTCAAACCACCGGAGAACTGTGGACCTTGATACAGCTCTTTGATATCTTTGACAAACAATGGGTATAAAAGATCAACGATGCCTTCGTTTCTGGCCAATTCAAGGGCTCTCTCAAACGGAATCCAGACACCCTTTAGGTTCATGGCACCAATCTTAACAACATAACGCACTTTCTCACTCTTTAGGATACCATCTCTTCTACCTCTAGTCATGCCAGCAACGTTCAGCAGTTTGGTACCATTGATGAAATTGGTGTCTTCCCTTCTGGAGACGGAAATACCTCTACTTTCAACTTGATAACACACAGTACCTTCGTCTTCCCAGAAAGTAGTGGTCAACTTAGGACGCTGTGGCACTTGGTTTGGATCCACTAATGGAGCTTGTGGTAGAGGTAGTGGAGCTCTGGCAGCATTGAAACTGTTGGAGACTTGAGCTTGAGAGCTCGCGTCTTGGGAAACAGGCACAGTAGATGGATAAGCAGCATAGTTGTAAGCGTTTGGAGCTGGAGCAGCGTAGGCATTTGGAGCGGCCTGGTATTGGTAGGCTTGTGGGTAGTACTGTGGGGCAGCTCCAGTGTTGGCACCGGAATTGAACTGCTGCTTTTGCTGAGCAGCTTGGGCTTGTTGATACATCTGAGGGTACTGCTGTTGTTGAGGAGTTTGACCATAGTTACCAGCGGATTGTTGTTGTTGCTGTTGATGTTGCTGTAGTTGCTGATTTGGGTCGTACTGGCCATATGATTGGGCTGAGGCACCTTGCTGGGGCGTGTAGGATGTTCTGTTCTGAGCTTGTGGGGTCTGTTGGCCCTGGGAAGCGGCCTGGCGCTGGACATTAGGCTGATACTGCGAGTAAGCTTGGGAGCCATATGGATTAGGTGTCCCGGTTAGGGAGCCAGAAGGGTTTGGATCGTTCATGTTGTAGCCTTGTGTTTGTCTATTGTTCTTGTTATCATAAACGTATGGCGACTGGGACATGTCTGATTCGGACTGTGGGCGAGCGTTATCTGAATTCTGCAGGCAGTCGATATCGGTGGAACCTTTGGCAGTGAATTGGCCAGTGAATTGCGGAGGAACAACCTTCTTGTGTGGCTACCGCAAATAGGTCTCGATACGTTGGTGTGAATGTAGGGACGGGCGATGCGGTGGCTGATACTGTGTATGGTCTAGGATATCAGCGGTTTCAGGAGATTTGCGCACTAGCTGGAGAGTCGGCCCCTTGGTAACGGAATGTATATGGAGACAGAAGCAGCTAGAGGATCCTGAAGTGGATGATTTGAGCTTATATTTAAATCTGTTTACCTTCGAAATGAAACTAAAAAAAGTTCAAGAGCGAAAAAAAGAAATAACGTAGCCTCCTGTGCCAGACGTTCCCTCACTGTGTGGAAGCAGGCAAAACAGCAAGAAACCCCTAAAAAAGTCGCTGTTTTTTACGATGCACATACCGAAAATGTTCCCCGAAAATCCCTAATCGGGCAATATTCGGTACCCCCTGCCGCAACTGACTTTTCGCAACTGACGAAAACGGAAATATCGCTGCGCCAAAGCGTGACGCACTGCTGCGGGCACATGCAAGTTCCGCTGGAGGTTCCCGACACAAAAAGAAACGTGCGTCCGATGCATGCTGGTCCAGAACCGTTTAGATTCTCTTGCAGAACATTGCAGAACTTTGCGTCTCGCTGAGCTCTGGCCATGGGTTTTCAAGGCCTCTTATTTCCGAAATACATCTCTGGAATCCCACGCGACGCAGCATTTTTACGAAGAAGATGTGAGCCCAGCGCCACCGCCAACGCCGCTTTTTGGCAGCGTCATCTCGAATCTGCTGATTTTTTTCTTTGCTCAGCAGCGTCACTAAGAGTGCTTCGTGGTCAACATTCCAGTCACACTTTAAAGTTTCCAATTGAGTTAGTTCTCTGTAATCTGGAGTAGGCAGCAACTTGCACGGGGCAGACTTTCCAGTAGCGCGAGTGAGGTAGAGTTATGTAGTTTCGATCGGCAGTCATGCACCATGCAGCAGCTCTCCCGCAAAGGAGTGCACGTATTTTAGATCCCGAAAAACGAAGCACAGGGTTGGAGCGATCACCTACGTGAAATCAACGTCGAAGAATCGGACCGCAATCACAAGCCTCTATCACAAACCTTACCCCTAGTCAGTGTTTGCAGGTTTTTTCGATCATCGCTTGGGTACTCGTTTGCCATTAACGCCCAGGCAGTTTCAGTGGCCAACATCCCCGTCTCACCGGGCGTAAGTTGAGATTTTACCATGCCCGGAGTTTATGTAACTTCCCAAAAATCATGCATGTATGTCCCCTACAAGAATCGCGGAATACTTTTTCGTTCCTTCTCCCGCATGAAATCTGAAATCTTGAGACTTACCCACAGCAAGCTGCGCACATGGCCTATCTGATGGCAAAGACTGCAAGACTGTTGTTGAGTACTGGACCAGCATGAGAATAGTGAAGTCTAGAAGCACCAGGCTTCGATGGAAGCTGGGGTGTTGACGGGAGTGACTCACTAGTGTCTATTATTAGGTATATTGCACCCTTCGAGTTAATCCTTGGGTCCCAAAAAAACTTGGAACTGGTTAGTCGAAACATGTAAAAGCGCTAAAGGTACATACACGTCATAAACTTCGTGAAACATAGAAAGTACCGTCTTTGAGGGTCAAATCATCAAGCACTATTGATCTGCGACTCGAGGCGGACGTCCCTTGAAACCCTCAATAGATAAATACCTGATCAAGCCAAGTAGCTCGACGTCGCAAGGTCTAAGAGGCAGCTCTCGGCTTCAACCTGCTTGATCTCGAATATATCAGCTCGCCAAACAATCTAAATGAGGAAAATACACTCGACCTGAAGAGTCGTGCTACACCATGTTGCATAGTCGTGCTATTGTGTACTGAATTGTTGAATCTGAAGCAGCTAAGACTTAGTCCAACAAGAGACATCATAGCCTTTAAATTGTGTGTAAACTACTCGTTTCCTTCTGTACTTCAGGTGATGAACTCCGCACTCGACACGGTTTCTGGCGACTCCGCTTCCAAAGTCAAGTCGCTAAAGGACGTATGTACACGATTTTTGATCTATATGCAACCTCGCCATAGCGGACGTACCAACAAACAAAATGTAATCGAAGTTAGATGTGTTGGGTTCACCTGAGGCTATCACCTCTGGCAACGAAGTTTAGTGTTGGGTCGCAAGCTCTAGACTAAGATCTAAGCGAAACGTTTTCAGCCAACCTTGTCTTAGGTGACGTTTCAACAACTTAGTGATATAAGCCCATGACGTACACTAGAGCACGACAGTGACAACATGACCAAGAGTCCCGACTAGCGAACATAGCATCACCATGCCCACCGTATCTAGTCCATGCGCTAGGTAGGTGGCCACTATCGAAAACTCAGAAGTCCGCTATGTGATGATACCGCGTATATTTCGATCAGGCTTATACAGGGACACTCACCTTCTATGCTTCGACCACCGCTAAGTTTCAGATGTGCCTTGTGCAGCATGACGTATGATCCAGTAACGAAAAATACACCAAATTTAAGGTTCGCGGAAATGACCTAAATTTCCAACACAGCCTGCGAAATGAGAGTGTCTTAGATTCCTGTCAGTTCTACCGCAGAGCTTGCATCAATAAGATTTCTCGGAACAAGTGCACGGGTATGTCCATGGTGGCGTTTAAGAGCACGGCCTTTGGTCTCGAGCTACAACTTGTCAAGCTTTATTTCTCACATCGGCAAAAGCTGCTGTGGGTCGCCAGGGACGCATATTTCGGCATTAGACTGCATGGCTCAGGTCTATGCCCGACATACATCCGCATGCAACTTTATTTTCTGCAGTTGCAGTTGCGAAAACGGTGCATAATTGGCATAATTGGCGTAACAGGAGTCGCGCACTGAAGACTTTAGTGCTGTTTTACAAGAAACGCTGCTGCGGACTGTTCTATTTTGAAGGCACAAGTAACAAGTATGTCCCTGCTTCTTTGTTCGGGTATGTACCTGTGTCTCTGAGGGGCAAACCTTGCAAGTTCGTAGTCAAAACTACAATTACTTTAAGGTTTGATCTCGGGATTAAAGCTTGTTTCAGATGAACCTTACATCAAGTAGTACCGTGGAAGTTGCTCTGGTGGTCCATGACTCCATGACTTTTGAACAGGCGGGCTTGTGCTCGATGACGTGGGCGGAGGAAGCTATCTAGATTTCTAGAAAGTGGCATATCTAGAGCTGGTCAAGTGATGCTACGGGTACTTCTTATATGGCAAACTCCGCACCCTAGAAGTCGACAGATACACCATAATCAGGGTCCTTCCTGACTTGTGGCTACTGAGGTAGTGGCAGTGACTAGTGGCTAGTTCTTGCTGCTATGACGGGTATCTCAAGGTCGGCCCGTTGTAATTGGCAAAGCTGCTTCGATTAATTCTTGACAACACGTACTCACACGGTGCATTTCGAGTTGGATGTATGCACTACTTGAGCCTATTCTACGAGAATGAAAGTCCACCATAAGGCTGATCGATCCTAAGAACGTCCAAAATATACGACCTACTTCATGAAGCACGAATCAGCCATGTATCTTACTATGGTCTCTCGGATCTTCAGGGGGTGTGCTTCAAAGCTAAGTACCTGCTCTTCCCTGCTCTAAATTACAATCGGACTATTGTCCTGATGTACTTAGATCTGACTGGGGCTGTGCTTGACTGTCCTCTCATGCCATGGACAGCCACTCTAGCCCACCAGATGTTGACAAGCTTAACTCTTCTTTTAGCACTCCAGGCATCAATGTGCGCACTACGCGGTAAACGGCTGCTCTGAGACAAAAATCAGGCATCATCGATGCTGAGGTCGATGACTGGGTCAGTTGGAGCGAAGAGATGGAGGAAGGTTTGTAACTTTGTACACATCGAGGACGGAAAAACCACCACCGCAACGTTCATCGCACATCTGAACCGCAATTCCTGATTGATGCGACGTTATGCTCTGCTCTCGAACTCTCGTTAAAATTCACACATAACTGTACTTGAGCATACACACGCTTTTAAACGCTTCCGGCAACCTCCGCTCTTGAAATCGGAGATCTTGGTGATCGCAGATGTGAGGTGAATATAGGCTTATAGCGATGAAAAAGCAGGCACCTCCGTTGATATGAAGCTACGGTGACACAGCTGTGTGGCACCCCTGCGGTGTTCGTAAATTTTGAGCTTCTGGTTGTGTCAGCTCCGCCTTGCTTTTGTGGTCCGCACCCATATACTATCAACTCAAAACTCCACTTCGTTTACGCTGGGAGAGAACCCGTCGATACTTCTGCGAACTCTTGCCTCTTGTGCTTCGATAAGAGTTTGATCCTGGAGATCATCTCGGGCTAGTCTAGCTGTTTTCGAGTAATAATAATGGATTTGCGGGAATCTGGCGATGATCTCATATCTGTAGTACTATCATCATCAAAGAAGTGATACATCCGACGTTAAAGCTAGGAGACAGTCACAAGCATTCCTAAGTTTACAAACATTTCAAACATATATGAGAGTACTGTAGTAGGCTTCACTCACTATATGAAGCTTCGCCATGAATGGGGAGTCATACAGTCTCTCCTCCGAACAGAAGAGAGGAAAGCCAAGGGGCAACTAGTGAAGTACAGGATCTCTTAGTGTACCATCATGTTGTGACTGACCTGTCGCAGGCTGCTTGCTATGATTATATCTTCTGCCAATTAGCAGATAGTTCAATCTTGTTGGAGGATCAACCTACCCAGTTTATCTGCGGTTTCACTTAGACTAAAACCAACTGGACACATCTCAAGCTATAAAGGCTTTTATTAAGAGGTGGCCCTTCAGCTCTATCCTTTCAAATGATTAGTGACACTACCCCGTATCATGACCATACAGCTTCCTTAGTCTAAATCTCCGATGAGTATCAGGATCACTTGTAACAACAATTGGCTTGTACTGCCCTGGAGTAAATATCCTCCGCCCTCGATGCTTCTCGAGTAAATTGATCTGACTGGAAACTCAATCGAGACCTGGCCACTCTACTTCCCAATTAGTTGTCGTTCCCATATTACAGCCAACGTGCGTTGTGTGCAGTACTACAGTGTATGTACAAGTGTGTATCTTTACCTGCTCAAGGTAGATGGTTATCGGTAGTTTAAACCGTTGGGCTTAATTAAACTTTGATCTTTCGATGTCTCTCGATTTTTTAAATGGGAAGTTGGCCGGAGACATATTAAGGCTGTACTGACTCCATTGCTCATTTAGCTGACCAAATGTACATTTTTCGGGATCTAATGTGACTGAGAGTGGCATGGTATTCTGTCTGGAGCCAGTCTCTGCCTTTGAGACACCTTTAGTACTCCGGCATTGCAGTAGCACTTCTAGTGTACAGCCACCACTTCCCCAGAGCAAGTGTACTAGACTTCAATTCATGATTTGAGTTGAGTAGTAACAGGTGACGTTGTCTAACCTGGCATGTGCTGGTAAGCCATCACATAAAGTCCTTTAGGTCCATCGACAGTGAGGGCCACACGTTGTACATCACTTAACCACTTTCGAGATCACTAGCAGCCAGCTGGTCTCATCATGTAGCCCTCACTTGCCAACTGCATAGTTTAGCACCTACATTAAAAATAAACGTTTAAAGTTTTGTTGCAACTCTGGTGTTAAGACGCACAGATAGCATGTTGGGAGACTCAGGAACGCTCCAACAGGCATAACTCTGCGTATTTCGGTACTTGGGCGAAACATCACCAAAATGCAAGTGAAGCACCCCGTAAAAAACACATATGTGAGGCCGGGCCACAAGCCTATGCACTGTCTTCAACGCTGTGTTTCACCTCCCATACTCGTCGACTTTATTCAACATTCCTCTGAGTTCCATGTTTTGTCGTTCCGCTAAATGTGGTTCAACGCAGGTTCATTTCCATACCTACAGAAACTTGCTTTTGGCACTAAGATCCCCATTTTTGTCGTTCTTGGGACTCCTGTGGGTCCATTGGCAGTTGGAGGCACACAACACGCTGGGCTTTCTCATTCAGGTACGCGACTTCGAAGGAGTTGTGTGTTGACACGCATACGTCAAATTTGTATGGTGAGAGCTTGTGCAAAAGTGCTACTGATATAAGCCGAGAGCTACGAGAGAGGCAGCTCAGTTGCCAGTGATAGCCCGAATATCCGAATAGAACCAGCTTTTGGATGATCTGTCTGTCGTAATTGAGGTCTCAGACACTCGCTACTACTTGTTTAGGACAGCATTACTTATCCTCTTTGGGCCATCCTTTCTGAAAAATCACCATGACCTGATTTTATGACTTTTGATCTGCACAACGGCTATAATTTATACCGTGAGATTAACGCCTGATTATGCTGGAATTTGCGTAATCAACATGGTCCCAGCTTCAACCCTATAGGTTCCATTGATACATTAGTTGCCTAGAGTCTACCTACACCATCTCAGCAAGTATTAAAAGTTCATCTGGTTTGGATATTGTTACACAATGTATAGTTCTTTTGGTCTTTGATATCCAGCATCAACGACCTTTTTAGTGGTATAATTATCAATCAAGCATTAGAATTCTTTTGTGGTTTGAGCTCTCTTGATCGGCAAGAATGTGGAGAGGAAGTTTCTGGTGTTGGTGAATCTCTTCTTACCACCATTCGACTTACGACTCTTTGTCTCCTTCAATGAATGGGTGTCTTCAATCTCTTGGATAGGTTCCTCATTCTTGTTTTGTCTGCTACCAAATTGTAAGTTGGAGATTGATCTGAATGATGAGAATGTGCTTCTTAGATTGAATGGTTTGGATCTACCATCAGCTGGGAACTTGGCCTTTGGAACAGGTTCTTCAACTTGGCTTTGGTTTGTACTGATGGTGTTGTTGTCAGCTTGGACGATGTTTGGAACGTGGTTGTTCAAGTTGGATTCTTTCCTGGAGATCACCTTCTGCTCAACATTCTGTAGGCTTTCATCTTCTCTACCAAAATCGTATTCTTGAGGCTCATTTGGAGAGTCAATGGTTTGGTTTGGATCATGAGAAATCTTGATCACTGGTGATGCAACATCTTCATTCTCCAATGCTTCCCTTTCAGCTTCTCTTTCTTTCTGTAATCTTTCTTCAAGTTGTTTGGATAATGATTCTTTTCTAGCTCTTTCTCTTTGTGCCTCCAAGATTCTCTCAACTTCTTTCTCCTTTTCTTTCAATCTCTCTTGTTCTTTCAGTTGTTCTTTCAGGAAATCTTCTTCTTTCAATCTGGCTTCAGCATAAGTTTGACCAAACACTTCCAACTCTCTCAACAGTTCAATCTTCTTCGACTTGAAATACTTTGACATTTCCAAGACATTAACAGAACGTAATAACAATTTCATATCACAAGCCAGGGCAGCAGTTTCATAAATGATCTGTAGCAAGTGATCACCAGGTGGTGGGGAGTTTGGTGAGGCCAAGTTTTCCAAAGTAGGCAAGTTCTTATCAGAGTCCAAATCTTCGTCATCTGATTCATCACCTTTAGGCTCACCTGTTTTCTTCTTCTCTTTCAATCTCAAGTTGGAAATCAAACCTAGACCAACGGCCATGTCATCTGAATCACTAGTGGTTTCTTGTTTGTTATCAGCATCTGAACTGGATTCATTACTCTTGACTCTGTGGATCTGGTCTTTGGCCAATTGGAAACGACCTTCTGGGACTTGGAACCCATCATTCTCAGAGCTGGACTTGACAGATTTGACATCCGATTTAGAGTCTGTCTTTGATGGTGATAGTGGGTCAACTTCATCATCTTCACCATCAACTTCTGAATGCTTGCTCTCAACTTCTGAGTCTTTACTTGCACCAGACACAGACAATGGATCTTCATCATCCAATTTTGAACGATCAACAACTGGAGCAGGTTCTTCCTTGGTATCAGTAGATTTCTGACCATCAGTAAAGACATTCTTCAATGGAGTTGTTGGACCAATGTCATCTTCATCCTCCAATGTAGTCTTCTTAGTGTTCTTTGACGACATTGATTCAGTTCTGAAATGCACAGGTTCATTAGACACAGTTTTCTTTGGCAATGCATCAGGTAATTTGTCATCATCTTCATCGTCTTCATCTTCATTATCAATATCATCATCAATGTTGACCTCTTTGGACAAACTGGACTTACCGATTCTACCACCGGATCTAGCAGAAGAACGACGACTCTTGGAGAAGTCAAATGAAGCCTTGGAACTACCAGTAGCACTAGTGAAATCAGAAACTTTGCTGGCCTTACGTAGCAACGACAAGTTCAAGTACCCATCATCAACGGTGTTCAAGTAGTTTTCAATCTCGGCAAATGATTCATTGACGTGTGGGTGATATTCAAAGAAGTCAGCAATTTGAGATTGATCATCTTTGAAAATAGCCTTTAGTTTCTCATTGTAAGTGGCTAGTAAGGAACCGTAGTCTTTGATCAATGCGTCCTCCTTCTTACCAATGACAGCGTACAACACTTCAGAAATCAAATCATAGAACAATGGCAACTCGTAGAACTTGGCCACTAGGAAGTTGTCTGTTGTAGTTGGATGTAGTAGCCATTTATCACCCAATTGACCAGTGAATAAGAATTCAGCAACAGCAGACACAGTGGATGTGGAGAATGGTAGGTATAATGATCTTGGAATCAACAGAGGTTCCAAAAGAACACCAGTCTCATCTTCAATTTCAACGGCAATGGATTCCATCTGTGACACTGAGTCGTGGACGGAGATTTCATCTGTACTTGTTTGTAATGAACCAGATCTGACATTAGCACCACTCACAGAACCAGCAGACCCTAATTTTCTACCAGCAGAACTAGTTGACGATCTAAGGTCTTTCAATTTGATAGTGGATGTGACAGTTGGGGCAATGGATGCACCAGAGACAGAACCTCTTGGTGAGTCTCTTAGGTATTCACGTGAGCCTGGGTTTTTCAGGATGGACTGCTTCTCAGTACCAGGTAATGGTTCAGTTGGAGGTGGTAGTAATGGTGGCAAGTTGTTGAAATCTAGGTCAGGGCCATCGGCATTGGTAGAAGCAGAAGTGATTGAACCGGCACCAGTGGAGATGACAGAGGCCTTTCTTGATGTAGGACCAGTCTGAGGCTCCAAGTTAGGAGATGGTGACACGGAGCTACCACTTTGAACTGGGGCAGTCTTGTCTTGGAATGGTAATCTGAATTGTGGGACTTCTCTTTCTGGTTGTTGTGTAGCCTTGTTCAGCACAAGCATGGACTTCTTACTTTGGGCAACTGAGGTGGCGACTGATTGAGTCTCTGTCTCAACATCATCTTCCTCTTCATCTTCAGCCTTGTTCTCTAGTTGATACACAGCTCTAGCGTAACCTTTAGCCAACAACATGTCAAAACAACGACCCCATCTCTTTCTCAACAACATCAAAGGGACATTCACTTTGTCACCTTCAGCAGTAATGAATTCAAAATCTGACAATGAATCACCAAATCTTTCAAAGGCATTTCTACCCAGTGTCACAGCATAGTTTGGAAACACGGATCTAATGGAACTGATCTTTGTGGATGGGGCAATGTACTTGGAGTAAGCCTCAAAAGAAGTGTTTTCTTTCAAAGATAAATACTTTTGAGTCTCTTTGGACTCAACTGAAGCTTCATTACTCACAGAGAAGGCATGGAAGATGTTGGTGATTGGCAGCCCCACTAGGATTAACAAATTAAATGTCTGAATGGTAGCATATTGTGAATCCTTTGGTGGTACTGGAGAGCCCAGGACAATAACCTTGTGATGTGATGACCATGTGAAGTTCTTCCATAGGTACAGTTCAGTGGCTTTCTTCTTAGTGTTGATGTTTAGACGTGTCCATTTTTGAGAAGGTATGTTGAACAAGAAGACCTGGAATTCTTTAGCATCGACGTTGGTACCACCAACGACAATGTTTGGACCAAAGACACCACCACTTGGGTATTTCAGATTAGCAGGGATGGCAGCCAAGTTTCTCTTCATAGCTGTGGCTAATGGAAGTCTTAGACCGTTGGCCTTTGATGCAATTGGCAATGATACCAGAGGGTTTGTGATGTCACTCTTTGGGTCATTTGGATGGAAGATATGAAACACATCATCGTTCTCTCTGCTGTCTGTCTCTGAGGAGCCTGAAATGACAAAACTTTTCTCACTGACAACTTTCAACTTCCCAATGGAGCCAGGGTGTAGTTGTTTTGGATCAAATGCTGAAGTGGTACTAAAGTTTCTTGTTGGTCTCAATTCGTTCAACGACAGACCATACTCGCTGTTGTCAACGTATGATTTGGTTTCCAGGTCAAAGATGGACACATGTGTCAATTCCTGGTTCAATTCACCTCTACCACCAGTGATTGCAATGGCTGGACGTTGCTTACCATCAAGAGCCTTATAATCCACAACGTGGATGCTGTGATCATATCTGGCCAGGGAGCCGGACTGAGACCCATCGTCTATGCAGACCCAGTCCTGAGTATCAATGTTGTACTCCCATAGGTCATTTGTTGGAATTAAGTCCTCTGTGTCTTCTTCAATGATCAACCCACCAAACAAGTAGATAAAGTTCTGGTGGAACGCCAGGGAATGGTAGAATCTTGGGTGTGGTTTGATGTGGTTGTTCTCTAGTTCCACGCGGGACCATTTTCTGTTGATGATGTTCAAGTAGAAGATCTCATTGGATATTATCTCTCCCAGGTTGGCACCGTCAAGAGATTCCAACTGCTTCTTGATTTCAGGGATGGTGATACTAGGCAGACCTAGACCCACGATCAGACCACCATGGGCAACAACACTGGATCTGGTATACGTCAGAGCAGCACCAGTTCTGACCTTCAAATTGAAACGGTCGTCTTCCACCTCGTCCGGCAAGGTGAGCGTGTAGGCAGCACTCTCAGAGGGCAGTAATGGGGCCATGGTCTAGAGCTTAGCAAGGTATAACTCGACGAGCAGACAGGCAAAAGCAGCGAGCAGAATTGATGAGGCCGGAGCTCGTGGGACGCTGCGGGGAATGGCACGGATCAGGGACCTTTGCAGGGGCTTTCCAGTGGAGTTTCTGGGGGTCTGATCCTGTTTTCGATGGTTTTTTTCACCATCTTTTTCCTCATTATTTGCAACACCCGGACACCACCACGCAGCACCTCCAAACCTGCGTCAGAACTCTCGGAGTTAACGCGCCTCGTAAAGCAGAAACTGTGGAAACGGGGCATTTCGTCACCAGTTGGTTCGAGTTTGTACTGCATTCTTCGGAGATACTGCGCGGCTTTTCGGGATCTCTGCAGAAACCCGCATTTCAGGAAGATTCGTTCTGGATTTGGGGCGTCTTCGGTGTGCGAGAGAAGGAATTACGTGGGAGCAGAGGGCAAAAGGAAGGAGCTGGAGGGGACTTCTTCCTTTGTCTGTAGAGAGCCACAGCAGTTATTGGCTTCCCCTACGGGTGCCTCTTCAGTAGTAATATCACATTCCCTCCAGGCTGCTGTCCAAGACCCCTGTAAGGTGGCCACTGAATTTTAAAGCCTGGAAAAGCACCCGTCTGTAGAATAATTTACAGGGGGACCATTCCGATTCCCAAAGTCCATGAGCTGCTGGGCCCACAAAATGACACTGGTGTGGCTGCCATCTGTGCCTAGCCGGCTGTCTTATCTGCCCGCTTATTCCTGCTGTTGGACCATGTTTCTCTGCTAAAAATCCCTGCACTTTCTGACACTTTCTGGCCTCTGTGCCTAAAAAGTGCCTCGTCCCTGAACAGGGAGGGTTTCGCCAAATTGTCGTTTTGGGCCTACTGGCACACAATTCCTGGCGCGAATTGACGAAACTTGACAGGTTCTATTTTGAAATTTCCGAATTTGGCCACAAATTTGCTGAATTTGCCGTGAAATGCGAATAATTATCCCAAACAGGAAAGCCTATTGCCACTTTCGGCGTTTGGCGGGAAAACCAGAATTGTGATGTTCCGATGTTTTCTTCGGTGTGATGTAAAGCTGCTATAGCCTTGTAGCAAAAATAAAATGTTTGGAATTTCATCAATTGCTGACACCAATTGACACAATTCTTCAGACCAATTCCCGCCACCATGTCCCAAGTGCTTGACGAGGAATACACACCTGACAGAAAGACCCTTGCGGGCTTCCGTTCCACTGTCAGCTCTGCAAAGAACAAAAAGAACTGGGTTTCTCCCTTCAGAAAGCAACAGAATGATGAGGAGACTGCCACTGACAATAAGGCTGAAATTGCTGAGGCCAGAACCTCCCTTGGTGAAGAGAAGGAAGAAGTTAGAGGCGATGCTCCTGTTGATGAAGCTTCTCAACCTCCTGCCACTGACTCTACTTCTACCTCAGAAGAAGCTGCTCCAAAGTCCACCGATGCCACAACCACAGACAAAAAGCCAAAGAAGATTGTGGAGGAAGTTGTGGACCTAGGTGGTGGTCTTAAGATGCCAAGAAGTGCCATTGAGAAGATTGCCAGAGAGAGACTAGCCAAAAATTTCCAATCCATCGATGAGAAGGCCACTGAGCAAACTAAGCTAAGGGACCTAAAGAATGAGAAGAAGCGTGAACTGGCTGAATTGAAAGACCAAAACAAGGTCAATTCCAGATTTGCCAAGTTCAAGAAGAAACTAGACTTGGAGAATCGTAAGTTCACTGATTCACACAACAAGAAGATCAAGGACCTTGAAAACCAGATTGCTGCCATTGACAAGAAGATGAAAGTGTTTGGCAAGCAGACTATCAAGGAGATTGAGGATGCTAAGAAAGAACATGAAGAAAAGACTGAAGCTGCTGATCAGAAGTTGATTGAAGACAAAGAACAAACCATCAAAGATGCCGATGCTCTTGAATTACAAAAGAAAGAAGAGATCCGTGAAAGTCAAGTCGGTCAAAAGAAGCATGAGATTGCCACTAGGGTTCTACAAGCCAAACGTTCAGAGTACGAACTGACTTTAGAACTGTTGGAGTTACAATTGAAGCAAAAGACTCGTGAACTTGATGAACAAAAGAATGTCAGTGCTGACCAATTGGCTGTTAAGACCGATTTGGAAACCAAGATCAAAGAGACTAATGAATTGATCACTGCCAACAATGCATTGATTGAGAAAGCCCAAGGTGAACATTCAGACTCCCTCACCAGCGTGGACAAGTCCCAAACTGAATTGGAAAACTCCAAATCTGCTGTTGAGAAACTAAAAGCTGAACTTGCCGCCTTGAGACAGAACAAGGCCTCCAGAGCTACCAGACTTCAAGAAGCCAAAGAAAAGCGAAGACTCTATGATGAAGAACAAGAGCGTTTGAGAATTGAAGCTGAAGAGAAGAAGAAACGTGAAGAAGAAGAGCGTATTCGCAAAGAAGAAGAAGAAAAGGAAAGACTGAGAATCGAAGCTGAAGAAAAGGCTAAGCGTGAAGAAGAAGAACGTATCCGTAAGGAAGAAGAGAAGAAAGAAAAGGCTAGAATCGCTGCTGAAGAAGCTGAAGCTAAGAGAATTGCTGAAGAAAAGGCTGAAGCTGAAAGAATCGCTAAGGCTAAAGCAGATGAAGAAGCTGCCGCTGCTGCTGCCATCTTGAAAGCTGAACAAGAAGCCAAGGCTAAGGCTCAAGCTGAAGAAGAAGCTAGAATCAAAGCTGAGGAAGAGGCTAGAGTTGAAGCTGAACAAGAGGCCAAGGCTAAAGCTGATAAAGAAGCCGCCGCTGCCGCTGCTATTGTCAAGGCTGAACAAGAAGCTAAAGCTAAAGCCGATGCAGAAGCTAAAGCTGCTGCTGCAAAGAACGCCCAAGAAGAAGAACAAGCCAAACAAGCTAAGCAAGCGCAATTGGAACAATTGATTGCTGACAAGGATGCTGAGATTGCCGATATCAAGAAAGAAACTGTTGCTGTTCAAGAAGAAGACTTCATAGAAAATTTCAAACCAGTCACTAAGGCTGCTGTTGTTGCTGCTCCTGTCACTTCCGAAGCTGAAGCTCCTTCCACTGTTGAAACTCCAGAAACTAAGGAAGTTGAGCCAGCTGTTGAATCTGAAAACAAGAAATCTTCAATTCTTCCAATTGTCGCTGGTGGTCTTGCCACTGGTGCTGTCGCTGGTGGTGTTGCCGCCGGTACTACTTCCAACAGCGGAGCTTTGTTATCTGAAGGTGTCTTCAAGAGTGTTGTTGCCCCAGGTTCTTCCAAGAGAGCTGCTGATTCTTCAAGCTCATTGCCTAAACCAGAAGTGAAGAAGAAATCCAAGGCTGCTCCATCTTCCACTAAGAACACTCCACAAGATGCTAAGAAGAAGAGAAGAAGCTCTGGTTTCTTTAACTTGTTCAAGAAGAAGGAAAAGGACACTACTCCTCCACCAGCTTCTGGTGCTGCTGTTTCTAAGAAGACAAAGGATGCTACCCCAACTGAATCAAAGTCCAAGTCTAAGGCTCCAAAGGCCGCTGCTGCTGGTGTCGCTACTGGTGCTGCTACCGGTGTCGCTGCTAATGAATTGTTGACTCCAGAGACCACTGAGAAGACTGCTGAAGTTGAACCTGTTGAGAAATCCACTGTTGTTGAACCTGTCACTTCTGAAGTTGCATCCACGCCAGCTGAAGAAGTTGTTAGCACCTCTGCCGACAAAGTTGAAGAACAAGCTGCTTCTCCAGTCAAGGAAACAGAAGTTGCATCTCCAGAGCCTCCAGTTATCGCTGACAAGGACTCTGTTGCGCCATCCACCGTTGCTGTTGTTGATGAACCAATTGCTACTCCAGCTGTTGAGAAGCTAGAACCTGAAGCTGCCCCAGTTGAAAAGACATCTACTGCCGCTGCTGTCCCACAAACCACTGAAACCACTGAACAACCATCCGGTGTCGATATTGAGAATGTTACTGGTTCTGAATTCAAAGCTGATATCATCGAAGGCGGCGAACACCCAGTGATTGCCGTGCATCCATTAGATGAAAACATCACCTTGGAAGAAATCACCCCAGAACAAGCCAAGACCGAATCCGATGTGTTAGCCGTGGTTGTGGATGACAAGGACACCGTTGTGAAGACTGTTGATAAAGTTGCCACTGAATTACCTACTCCTCCAAAGACTTCTGATTCTGAATTGCCAAAGGGTGAATACAGTGAACCTGCTCCAGTTGCTATCCCAGAAGACCAAAAGTTCTCCGTCGTTAGTGGTTCTACCCCAGGCAAGGACATTGATAATGTCAAACCAGTTGAAAAAGAGGTTGCTGATCCTGTTGTTCCAACTGTTGCCACTACTGCTGTTGCTTCTGGTGTCCCAGTCGTTGCCACTTCTGAAAAGAAGGATGTTGCTCCAGCTGAAGATCTACCAAAGGGTGAATATTCTGAACCAGCTCCAGTCTCTATCCCAGAAGACCAGAAATTCGTCCCTGTCATCGCTGAAAAGGATACTTTGAAACCAACTGCCAGTGCCGGTGTTGACTCCACTAGTGGTACATCTAGAGAAGCTACTCCGGAACCAGCCACTGCCGCTGCTGCTACTCCATCCCCAACTGGTGGTAAGAACGCTAAGAAGAATGCTAAGAAGAGAGCTGCTAAGAAGAAGAAGAAGGCTGCTACTGCTACCACTGGCGCTACTACTACCACAAGCGATAGATCCACCACTGTTACTCCACAAGCTTCCAATTCTGACCTAGGCGCCGTTGGTACTGCTGTTGGTACCGGTATCGTTCGTGCTGGTGTCGGTGCTGGTCTTGCCTCTGCCACTGATGACAAGGCTGTTGATGCTGCTACTCCTGAACCAAAGGGTGAAGAAAAGCAAAACATTGCCGTTGTTCAAGCTAAAGAAACTGAAGGCTTGAAATCAATCAACTCACCAACTATCAGTTCCGCTTTTGGATCCACTGCCTCATTGGCACCAGAGGCTGATACCGCTGCTGCTGTTAAAGATGTCAAGGTTGTTGACGATTCAGAGATTGAGGCTGCTGCTAAAACTGCTGCTGAAGCTCCAGTGGAACCACTAGTTGTTTCTGAAGCCACCAAGGACGTCACTACTGAACCAAAGGTCATTGATACCCCATCCAAGAAGTCTGAGCCTAAAAACCCAGTCACTTTGAAAGATGAAGATGAAGATTTCCATACTTTGGACCCAAAGTTTGCTAATCTGAAAGCCCTAGGTATCACTTCCAAGGATGCTGATATCGACGAAGACCAAGCTAGTGAATTGACTGCTGCTGCTCCTTCAAAGACCAAGACTTCAGAACCAACTACCCCATCAAAGGGCTCCAAGAGAAACTCTGTTGTTGAATCAAAGAGAAACTCCGTTGTTGAAGGTGAAAAGAAGAGAGGTTTCTTGAAAAAGATCTTTAGTAAAGATTCGGCCAAGTCTAGCAATGAAGCTTTGCCAGCTACTGCTTCTGCCACTTCTACTAAGGCCCAATCACCAGCTAAGACTGAACAATCCAAGTCATTAGTCGATGCTGTCGTTGACACTCCAGCTCCAGCCAAGGACACTGAGACCCCAGCTGCTGCTACTACTGAAAAGACAACTTCCACCGTCCCAGGTGTTGCATACCCAAAACCTTCTTCCCATGACGATTCCTCCTTGTACTCTTACAGAGAAGAAATCACCACTGAAGAATACACCAAGGAGGAACTGGAATCATTGTACTCCAAGCTTAAAAGCAAAGTGAAAGGTGCCTTGAACTAGAATTGTCATGATTGACGTTTATCGTGTTGTCATATTCGTTTATTTTGTGTTTTTTTTTTTATTGTTTGGTTTTACTGTTAAGGTGATGATCCAAGGATTGTCAGTGTTACATTACTAGTTGTTTTTTATAACCCTAATTTTAATTTAATTGATGAAAGTATATTTGATCTCAGCTGTAGTTAACGTTGTTATTACTGATACGTACGTATAGTCTTTCCTACAGCCTTTGACGTAAGATTGTTCATTGAATTCATAAACATCACTAAGTAATGACACATAGCCATCCTAGAGTAGCATAGACCAGCCCAACAGGGTAAATGGCCAAGAAGATTCTACCTGGCAACACACCATTGACTTTCAAATTCACAGTGGCTGCATAGACGGCCCAAGCAACGAATATTAGGTATAAGATAAATCTGACAAAACTCCATTTCAAAAAGATGGAGATGGTCGCTAGCAACAACAATGGGAACAAAGCATACCCCGTGGTTGATAGGGCGTTGAAGAAGGAGATTGTACCGCCTAACAATTGGATGTTGATGGCAATGACTGCTAAAGTTGTCCATGACAGGGCAAAGACACTTGAGAACACCTCAGAGCTGTTGGACTTTGGAGATAGGATCCCCACGATGACAGAGAACGCCAGGATGAAGATCAAGGGACCCCATAGATCCCAATCTAGCTTCTTTAGTTCTGAATCGTCTAGTGGGGTGTTGGAAATGTCAGCTTCCAAGTCCTGTTCGATTTGATCATAGTTGATCCCAATGTTGATCCCTGAGTTTCTAGCAGCAATCAACAAGTTGTGTTGTTGGACCTTGGCCAGTTTGGATAATGAGGCAGGCCATATGACACTGTACAGTCTATGTCCAATGGCCTTCAAATCCCTCTCTAGAGTCTTCCACACTGGTTCGTCTAGCGTGTCACCGCCTGAGAACGAACGTTCCTTGACCTGTTCATTCTGTAGGATTGGATTCAGCGAGCTTGACAGGTCGATGTTTGGCTGTGTGAAGGCAGAGAAGTTGAAGTAGGAGGAAGCACCCTGCTGGGAGGAGGATGTGGCGCCGTTTGATGGTTGAGACTGTTGTTTCTTGGTGATAGGGGTTGTCTCGACGTCTGGCTCGATGTAGTCTGGCTCGATGTCGAACTCGGATGCCTGCTGTGGGTCCACGCTGACGGGTTTCCACTGGCTGGACATTGTGTGTGTGTGTGTCTGGTGGTAATTGGAGTTGTCTACTGTCTCTTTTCTTAGAGTGTACACCCACAGTGTTGTAGTTATCGGCTTTTGCCAGTTGCAGGCTGTGACGGTAGGGTGGCCTTTTCTGGTGGGGGCACGCGGGCGGACAATTTGGGACAATTTGCTCTTTGACACAAAAGACACTTTATGATTTTTATCAGCTTGCTCTTCAGTTCTTGGAAGTGTGATTAAAGATAGGTTTTATCTACAGCTTTATGCCAATATAATCCATTTAGGAAGCAGTTTGATTCCATCAGCATAGCTTCGGTGACTTCACCGATTGAATCGTTATGGTGCACTGCAGTTGGGCGTTCTTAGTTGGGCGTTCTGCCTGACTCTCGAGAAATTGAGATGTGTCCTGATCTCAGGGAGCTCTCTGCCTATAACTATTCTATTCGTGTATAGCGGCGAATCATGTGCTGTATAATGATTACACACGGCCATCCTGCCCGCCATATCTTCTGCTCGAGCCTGTAGTCACCCCGTGCCCATTGTGGGCCCACTTCCCTCCCAGCGGATTCAGGTGTCTTCTATATGTACACCCATCTGGGGATAACAGCGCCTTTACCGGGCCTATAACGGTGAGGGGAGGCTTCAGTAAGCCATAACTGAGTAGCCTAAAGGTCAATTGAAAGTCCAAAGGGACCATTGTACGGCCCATATGCTGCTTTTGGCTCTTTAGTGGCGTATCACTTCTTCATCTTTATTCCTATACATTGTGGCCCTACCGCTCTTGAAGCACGGACATTGCCAGTTTCTGCAATCACCAGGGCATCTGAGAGCTTTAAATTGGATATGTAGCATCTGTGTTAGTACTGTATTCTGTTTAGCTGCTTAGTCGTCCACACTTCCCTCTATTACAGCCCCTAACAGCCAAACTCCCCATTTTTATTACGTTCCTCCGCTCGCTGATTGGCCAATTCCTGTGTGTCCCGCAACCGGCGATTTCTTTTGCCAGTTGAAAAAAAAAAATTCGAAAAATCAGTCAGACACAATCATCACCAAGAAGAGCTCCATCTAAACACAGTCGCCATGGGTGTTCTACAATATGCCGCTGCCTCCAAGCGTGCCTTCTCCTCCTCTGTCAGAGTGCAGGAGAAAGTGCTGAACAAGTACTCCAGAATCATCACCCAGCCAAAGGATCAAGGTGCTTCACAAGCGATGCTGTACGCTACCGGTTTCGAAAAGGAAGATTTCAACAAGGGCCAAGTCGGTGTTGGGTCTGTCTGGTGGACTGGTAACCCATGTAACATGCACTTGCTGGACCTGAACTTCAAGTGTTCCGAATCCGTCAACAAGGCCGGTTTGAAAGCTATGCAATTCAACTCTGTCGGTGTCTCTGATGGTATCTCCATGGGTACTTCCGGTATGAGATACTCTCTACAATCCCGTGAGATCATTGCTGATTCCTTCGAAACCATCATGCTTGCCCAACATTACGATGCCAACATCTCAATCCCATCCTGTGACAAGAACATGCCTGGTGTCCTGATGGCCATGGGTAGACACAACAGACCTTCCATCATGGTGTACGGTGGTTCTATCAACCCAGGTTCTCCAACCTGTGGTTCAGCCAAGATCCCAGAAAAGATCGATTTAGTGTCTGCTTTCCAATCCTACGGTCAATACTTGGCCAACGAGATCACTGAAGAAGAAAGACAAGACATTGTCCAACACGCTTGTCCAGGTCCTGGTTCCTGTGGTGGTATGTACACTGCCAACACCATGGCTTCAGCTGCTGAAGTTTTAGGTATCACTCTACCAAACTCCTCTTCTGCCGTTGCCACGTCAAAGGAGAAACTAGATGAATGTGCTGCTGTCGGTGAAGCCATCAAGAACATCATCGAACTAGACATCAAACCAAGAGACATCTTCACCAAGAAGGCCTTTGAAAACGCCATCACTTACATCATTGCCACTGGTGGTTCCACCAACGCCTGTCTACATATGATCGCCATTGCTCACTCTGCTGGTGTCAAATTGACCCTAGATGAATTCCAAGCCATCTCTGACAGAACCCCATTATTAGCTGATTTCAAACCATCTGGTAAATACGCCATGGCTGAACTGGCCCAATACGGTGGTACCCAAGCCGTTATGAAATACTTGTTGAACGAAGGCTACTTACACGATGACTGTCTAACTGTCACCGGTAAGACTATTGGTGAAAACTTGTCAACTAACCCAGGTCTACCAGCTGGCCAACCAATCGTCAGAACCGTTGACAACCCATTGAAACCAAGAGGTCATTTACAAATCTTGTACGGTTCTTTAGCCCCAGGTGGTGCCGTTGGTAAGATCACCGGTAAGGAAGGTACTTACTTCAAAGGTGCTGCTAAAGTGTATGAAACCGAAGATGATTTCATCCATGCTTTAGAAAACGGTGAGATCAAGAAGGGTGAGAAGTCCGTCTGTATCATCAGAAACGAAGGTCCAAGAGGTGGTCCAGGTATGCCAGAAATGTTGAAACCTTCTTCTGCTCTGATGGGTTACGGTCTAGGTCAAGATGTCGCCTTGTTAACCGATGGTAGATTCTCCGGTGGTTCTCACGGTTTCTTAATCGGTCACGTTGTTCCAGAAGCTGCTGAAGGTGGTCCAATTGGTCTTGTCAAGAACGGTGATGTCATTGTCATCGACTCAGACAACAACAAGATTGATCTATTGGTCTCTGAGGAAGAACTTGCTGAAAGAAGAAAATCATGGGTCAAGCCAGCCCCAAGATTCAACAGAGGTACTTTGGCCAAATACTCCAAATTAGTCGCTGATGCCTCTCATGGTTGTGTCTTGGATTTGGACTAAACTAGCTAATTCAGATCACAAATCTTCATAATTCATCGTTTCAGTTTCAGTTTTTTGGATTCTTAATGTTGTTCTTTAATGCGCATTAGAAAGTTTTAAGTTTTATTTGTTAATAGTGGGAGTTTCGGTTTGTCCTAGAAGGGATATTGTATATCATTACTATTTATTCTTTTATATTTTGCATTGTTTTGGAAAGACGATTATATCATTTACACATTGGCCCATGAAGTGGCGAAGCCACTCAGGTCACATTAATATGAGAAATACATACACATAGTCTTGAATTTTGCCTGTAGTGACTTATCTAGCTATTGGTCTGGGTGACAATGGGTGCAATATCCCATAAATGTGTTCACAACCTACACATTGTTGCTATCCTCCTAAAAGAGTTTATTTAACCGCGCCTGTTTTTCATTCACCCGAAATCCGATATTGCCCGTTGAAAAATGGCAGACGTTTTTTCAAAATATCTGGCTGTAGTAGATCTTGAACAATCGTGAAATAATCACCAAACAAGGCTTTTGCTATCGCGTTTTTCCTGCTGTTGACTGGTGGCAAGTGCTCAGATACTATACATCTCCACATAGAGAACAGACCATACTGTCTTGAGAACCAATTGCAACACTACAGGACGTCTCAGATTCCAACGATTACTCAGGGTGCAGGCACTTTTTATGATTCGTTAAAACACAGCACGGATGACATACAGAATACTCCCATCCTCGGTGTATCACAAGTTCAGAAGGGTCAGGTTTCTGATCATCATTGCTGCCACGGTGATCTTTCTGTTCTACTATGCCTTCACCAACGAGGAGTACGAATTGAACCATATGCTACAGGAAGGGAACATGCCTGGGATCACGGTTGCTAAGGACCATGACGATGAAGCAATCGACCTACATGATCCAAAGGTGTTACTAGAAAAGAACCGATACTTTCCTATCGTCACTCCTGAGAGCAGTAAGTCCAAAGTTAACATTAAGTATCCAGACGATTATTTCAAGAACCAGAATAAGATCAAGCTAAGGAAATTCAAGAAGGAGATCAGATACGATGTTGGTCATGAAAACTATTACAAATTCCCACACTTGAAGACCCCAGAGGGGTATCCTGGCGTCCAGTCCACTTATTTCAACGATGGTGGTCGTGCTGATAAGGAGAAGTTGAAGAGAGTGAAAGATGCCTTCTTGAGTTCGTGGAAGACTTATAAAGACCACGGGTATGGTCATGATGAAGTGCTACCATTGTCACATTTACCTGATGATCCATTCAACGGCTGGTCAGCTACGCTAGTGGATACTTTAGACACGCTGCTTTTGATTGGTGAGAAGGAAGAATTCGCCAAAGCTGTGAAATACATTGAAGGCATCAACTTCAAACAATCATTCAGAGAGGATATCCCAATCTTTGAAAACGTTATCAGAATCCTTGGTGGTTTAATCAGTGCTTACGACCTTAGTGAAGAGAAGATCCTACTGGTCAAGGCCAAAGAATTCGCCTCGTTACTGATAGAAGCCTTTGACACTCCAAACAACATGCCATTGTTGTACTATAGATGGAGAGACGAATTGCAAAACAGATATGCCTCAAGAGATGCTGTTCTCTCTGAATTTGGTTCCCTTTCACTAGAATTCTCAAGATTGACCCAACTGACCGGTGATAACAAATACTTTGATGCCATCACCAGGATCACTGATGCATTTGTGGCCTCTAAGGATAACTTCCTGCTTCCTGGTTTGTACTCCAACAGGGTCGATATCTCCGGTTGCAAATTGTTACAGAAACAAGACACAGTGGATGGTGTTCAATTAAACAACCCAAATGCTATCAAATCAATATTCACCGGTGTCAATGGGATCAACTACTTCATCTATTGCTTAAAGACTGGTATTTTTGAACCTGCCACTCCAACAACCCAGAAGTACTCCTTAGGTGCCCTTGGTGATTCCTTTTATGAATACCTACCAAAAATGTTCCATCTATTAAGAGGTAACGAGAAGTATGCAACGGTGTACAAGGATTTATACTTAGCTGCTCGTGAACAGATTGTTGAAACAATGCTTTTTAGACCAAAGATTCCAAACAGTGAAAACATGCTATTTGCCTCCTCCATTTCCGTCATGAAAACCAAGGATGCCATCACAGTGCATCAGGAACTAGACATGCAACACTTGACGTGCTTTGCTGGTGGTATGTTCGCTCTAGGTTCAAGACTTTTCAACATCACCGAAGATATGGACTATGCTGAGAAATTGACCAATGGGTGTGCTGAGCTGTACAAGCGTTTGAAGATCATGCCTG
Source organism: Taiozyma rabaulensis (assembly GCA_030574855.1). Taxonomy (NCBI): domain Eukaryota; kingdom Fungi; phylum Ascomycota; class Saccharomycetes; order Phaffomycetales; family Wickerhamomycetaceae; genus Taiozyma; species Taiozyma rabaulensis. The sequence goes on from JAJMFP010000165.1 coordinate 156,835, forward strand.
AAGAGATTTTTGTTGATAGACAGGCTTCGAAGAATGATATCTATGATGAGAAGGAAAGAATCGAAAAGATCCAGTCCGCTGGCGATGGCCCTCCAATTCACAGACGCCCAACTAAGAGAGACTCCGCTGAATCAAAGAAGGCAAAAGAGACGCCAGTGTCTAAGAAGTTGCCTATTGAGTTTGTTTACAGTGAACACCAAGCAGTGTCCCCGTTGTCGATTGATGCCAATGGTGATTACAAATGGCCAGTGGGGAAAGTTTCCAACCAACCAATTTGGGTGAATCAGATGGACGGGAGATACATCTTACGTCCTGAGGCCATTGAATCCGTTTACTACATGTACAGAATCACTGGTGATTCCAAATGGAGAGAATACGGCTGGATTATGTGGCAAAATGTTGAAAAATACGGGAAGAACTCCAAGGGTGAATATGCTGCTTTGAACGATATCACCAATTTGAACGATGATACAAACTTTAGCGACTCTTTGGAATCCTTCTGGTTCAGTGAAACGTTGAAGTATTACTATTTGCTATTCGAGGACATTTCAGTTTGGAGTCTTGATGACTACGTCTTCAACACTGAAGCACATCCTTTCAAATTGGTTCAATAAATGAAATTGACTACGAGTTTTTAACAAACCAGTTATGTACAAAATGTAAAAGGTGGTACTTAATTGTCAACTTTCCAAGTCTTTAGTAGTTTCAAGTCGGCAAAGTCCTTGTGATTACCAGTCATACCTTCATGGAATGGAGCGTAGTATTTATATGTGAAGATCAAGGAAGCAAATAGGGCCAAGTATGTTGGGTATTTGATATAACTAGCCCTGTTACCAACTGTCAACTCAACAAAGAAACCTAGGACAAAGATGGCAAAGAACAAAGCAGGCACGTAATGATGGACATAAGTGACTCTACCCATGATAACAAATGGCAAGAAATGGAACACCCAGCCCAAGAATGGGTAAAACCCTTTGATCAAGAAATTCCAGAAATCATCATAGTTCCAATCCAGAGTTTGTCTTTGGTATTTAATAATGTAGATCCCGACAAGGACGATGAAGGCAAGCACAGCGACAGTTGAAGCCCAAGTATTGACTGGGTTACCGATCAAGAAGTATCTGATATCATTGAAACCCCAACCACACATTCTCAAACCTTGATATAAGGTAGGCCATTGCCACCAACTTGAGGCCAAGTGGTCGAATTTGTCTGGGTCTGGCACTAGGGCATTGTTAGAAGAGGCCATCGCAAAGTTGATCAAGATGAAATCAGCCCAGAATGAGGATTTTGGTGGGATGTAAGTTGGGTCAATCTCCAATTTGTTGTTGATGTGATCTTCAACGTTCCACCAGGTGGATTTATCACGACTGGACCAAGAATCTTTACAAACAACTTCTGATTGTTTGAACCCCCAGGCTGGATAGGCCATACCGGTGGTGGCTAAGTAACAACCGATATCAGCGTGTCTCAATCTGAAACTTGTAGACAATGGATGGATGGTGGATTGGTTTTCCTTTGGGTAAGTCTTGTTCAGAGATGGCAGTTGCTGGACAATTTCAACGACCCAATCATCCTTAGAGTCACCAACGGTTTCAGAACCGTAACCAGCAGCTTCTCTGTGTTTTGTAGTGACGTGGGCTGGGATCTCATGGGAGTGTAGATTGACACCTGTGAATTTGTGACTTAATCTAACAATGTCACCATCGGCAACAGGACCCAATTCAACATTTGGATCTTCAATCTTTAGGCCTGAACGTCTAGAGTACTTGAAAACCCAGTTGTTGTTACCGTCAGAATGACCATAAGCTGTGATTTGCTGTTGGTTAGAGCCACCTGGGTAGATCTGAACATGGGAATGCAACAAGTTTGGCGATAGACCGTGTGATCTGATCGTGACTTCAGAACCGTATAGAACGTCTCTTGGTGATGGTTTGATCTTGTTGTTCTCCAAATTGACCTGGAATAAAGATGACGTAGAAGCATCACCGGTACCAGATTTATACAGCAGAGCGAAATGGACCTTGAAAGAGGCTAAGTAGACTAGGAATGGGATGAAAATCAAAGTGACAATACGCACAGACCAGTGTTTAGCGTATTTGGCCCATGAGATCTTTTTGTCAAAGAACTTCTCGATCAAGTCTTGAGCCGTGTATAGACCAACTAGGACAGTGACGAATAAACCAACCCACTTCACAGAGCAGACACAACCGATAGATAGACCAGTCAATGTCATCCATTTGTACCAAGTGTATGTAAACTCTTTAGCTTCGTTTCTCAGACTGTGCACTTTGATGAAACCTAGGAACGTGGTAGCAGTGAAGAATAACAGGATGGAGTCCAGTAAGATGAATTTACCAAGTGCGATATATGAACTCTCCAAAGTAATCATCAGGGTGATCAAGTAGGTAGTGATCAATTGGAAGTTCAGTAGCTTCGCAGTGAAGTAAGCGACTGGAGTGACAGCAGCACTGAACAGGGCATTGAAGACTCTCATTGTCTTGAAGTCACAGCCCTCAGGGAACTTGAACCCAGACTTGAACTCGAAGTCACCATCAAAGCCAGCTAGCCACTCTGAAAGACCAATTAGCATCTTACCAAGTGGAGGGTGCACATCGTGGTAGAACTCATGCTTGATGTAGTAGGAGCCAAACTTCCCGAAATGGGCCTCATCCCACACAACCTTTGGCGACCTGTCAATCAGGTGCAGTCTGACATAAGTGGCCAGCACAGTGAAGAGCACAGGACCGACAAACTTCTCAATCTGGTAGAATATGGCACAGTACTTGGTGGACTTGGTCTTTGACTTCTCTTTTTCTTCCTCAGCGGCGGATTCCTCGATGATCTCCGCTTCTTTTGGGTCCAGACGCTTTCTGAGGTCTGCACCCTCGTGGGACTCGACACCCGAAGCCTTTGCTGCCATTTTGAAGGTGATTTTGGGTGGTTTGGTGGAGGTGATGATGTTTCATTCATGTCGTGCTGTCAAACTTGGATACGCGTTTTTTCTATGTTACCCGCAAAATTTCGTGTAAGGACAATGGGTAGAGAGTTTGGTGAGTTTACCAGTATAATGAAGGTCAGTAATAGCTACAAAGTGTTGGTTCTGAAGCCAATTGCATTCTCTGATGGCGTTTGTACAAATGTATCTAATTTTCATCTCGCCAATCACTGTAGAGCCTGTGCGAACTGGTGAGCCAAATCAACGACATAGTTCGGTTGTTCGTTCAATAAGCCATCGCTCAGCTTCCCAGTTGGCAGTCCAAGCTCTTCAATCAGCTTCTGTGTCTCCTCTTTGTAGTCCCCCTTGCCGTGGTACTCGATCACGACCAAGAATGCCTTCAGGTTACCTTGGACAAACACATTGATGGTTCTTACTATGAACTTCCCACTCTGTAACTCGTAGGCGTTCCCATTCTCGCCCTTCAGCGTCTGCCTTAGCAGCCACAGGCTCTGCAGCTTCGTCTGCAGAACGTGGTCGAAGTTGTCGTTGATGGCGTTGGAGCTGGCACTGTCGATCAAATGGCGTGGGATCTCACGGTTCGTCACAATGGCTGACTTGTTGGCTATCGTGATGGACTTGGCAGTCTCGTGGTCAAAGGCAACCTCGTAGAGGAAAGAGGACTCTGCGATGTTCTGGGAGTTGTTCTTGAAGATCTTCACCTCCAGAGACCAACGGTTTAGGATCTTGGGGATCTCGCTGGATATCAGGTCGTGGAAGTTTGTGATCGAGGACGGGGTGGCGTTTGGGATGGAGAAGACGCTGGAGACTGTTAGCACGTGAGCTTCACTGAGCAATTGTTGGTTCACTTACGAGGTTCGCACCATTTTGTGTTGTGTTTTGTCGTGTTGATGTTGGAGTGTTCAGGTAGGTTTCCTATACCCTTTTTCTTCATTTTGCCGGCTACAAAAACCCGATGAGCGACAAGCCTACGACTGTGTCATAAATAACGACAATAAACTAATACACATCAATAAAGGTTGAATGAGCGCTCTTCTCTCAACCCTAGAAAGATTTCCACCGTCTCAATCTCATACTCAAAGGCCCTAGGAGTTATCTTCTGGAGCTCCTCCTTAAAATTTCCGACAGTTAGCGAAATCAATCAAGTAAAACTCAGCTTTAGGATAAAGCTTCCAAGGGTCCAAGTAGATCAGGATATTATCAAGCTTCAAATCACAGTGCACAAGTCCGGTAACTTTATGGAACTCCTTCACGATGTTGACGATCTCTTCTTTCCATGATGGTTTCAAATTCTTAAGCCCATATTCTCGCAACGTTTCACCTTTGTTCTCCATCAAGAGAAAATAACCATTCAATGCGGTATAGCTCAGATGTGGAACAAATTGGTACCCTGTGTCTACCAAGACCCCAGACAGGAGCAACTTTGGCACGTTCTTGAAGCCTGATTCTAAGATTTTCTCATAGTAATCGACCTCTGCATTGAAATTACCCTAGCCGATATCTAACAGATCGCTGACTTCATCTTGGCTTTGAAATCATACCAGCTCATGCTCGGACACCAGTCTTGGGTCCCAGGACAAAGGGTCAATAACCTTCATGAAAACATCAACACCATCCACCTCTGTCATCATTTCAAGTTCTGACATTGACTTGAACCCATCACAGAGACAGCCCCTGTGCATTGTGCTGGTCTGCGAGAATCGTGGTTCTGATGAGTCAACGAAATCTTCAATCAGGAACTTGTTCACATTGACACAGAATAGTCTCAACTGGCCTTCGGGGTCATAGCAAGTAAGCTTCTGCTTTGTATTAGATTCTTTCAAAGTCAAAGTAGAGACCAGGTGTTTTGGGATTTTAATTCCCTTCAAGTTTGCAGATGGTTTGTCAACTTTCTTTCCCTTCTCTTTCTTTCTCAACGATTGAAAGGTCTGCTCTTTAGGTGCTTTATTTCTCTTACCACTTTTTGACAAGGCACTGTTCACTTTGTTCAGGCTTGATCTTTGGTGCATGTTTGACATTGGAATGACTAGGGCCTTATCTCTTTGAGAGAAGATGGCAGCTCTCTTCCCATCGTGTACCTCTTTAGCGCTCTTCGTTTTTTGCAGGTCTTTGATGTCAAAACCATCAAGGTTTGATTCAATGTTGGTCTCAGCCATGAATAGCGCCAATAGCAGACGGAAATTCTTGGTGTCATGAGGGAACTACGATACAACCACCTCAAACACTTTATCATTAATCAACTTACCTGTCAATTCAACAAACACGGCTCCGTCTTTGGTGTAGATAACGCCCTTGGATATTCCACAAATGATTAGTTTGAAGACCAGGGTTTTATAGATCTTGCTGAAGCGAGTAGGTCCAGGATGGATGGGATGGTGGGCATTTTCGAAGAACTCTCTGATCTCACTCTCTGAAATGTTCCTTTTGAACTCAAATACCACTGTAATGAAACCTTCGTTAGACATTTCCTTGGGCTCAAGATAAAGTACAGCGTCTGCAATGATCAACTTTGAGTTCAACTCATCCACTTTGCCCCCTGTTTTACCCTCTTTCTGTTTCATCTATCTTAAAACTCTTGAATCGCCTTTGACTTCAGCATTAGTGGATGGAAGAGTTTGTTTATCGATTATCACCGGCTTGTATTGATCATTAACGCCACTTGTCCTCTCTTTAGAAACAACTTTTTTCCTCTTTAAAAGGCCTAGGGTGTTCCCATCCTGTGGAACGTTACGCCCATACTCGTTTACGAACTTCGTGATCCTTCTTGCAGGATTGAGCACGTTATCAATGGAATAATAGATCACGGAGTCCTTAGAGTTCAGTCTCTTCTCAGCTTCAATAATCTCACGGTCTCCATTATGTGACATAATGTGGATTATATCTTCTTTCTCTCTCCCGCTCAAAGTGTTACCATTTTCCGTGATCTCAGTGACAGCCTTTCTGAATGCACCGTAAGTCAACCCTTTAGGCAAGTAACGACGAAGGAACTCATGTGTGTTCGTGATTAATCCGGAAGCATCACCTTTGATGTTGATATCAAACTGCGTGATGTAGATAAGCTTCTCCTTTCCGGAGTCTCTTATACCTCTATTAACATCGACAATCTTTTCTTCATCACCCCCAGTGATTCTGAAGTGTTGGGAATCTGTACCGCCCGAAGTATCACTCTGGCCACCTTCTTCGAAATCCTTGTCCTCCTTGTACTTGGTAGGAGGATGGTGAACGAGAAGCAACTGGACTTCAACGATCGCATTTCTCAAGAAGGTAGGATCAAAGAGGTTAGTCTCAGGGTCGTAGTACTGTTTAAGCTTCCTGTCGTCAATCTTGGCCAGAACATCAGTGAGAAGTTCTTCATCCAAGGGCCTTGGTTTGGCATCGTTGAAAATAGTGGACTGGTCCATTATGCTAAATTAGCCAGGGTTCAGTGCCTGGAAGGTAAATGCTAAATTTTGGCCTTCAAGTTTTAGCGCCAACAAGGATTCTTTGCGAAAGTCGTGCAGGTAGGTACCCGATTTCCAAGTTATATAACGAAGTTCCTACAAAGTGAGAGAAATGGGAAACTTTCGATTGATATTGGCATCATTTTGATTACCCATAGTTTCTCACGTTCACTGATATCCTCAACAAGTGGAGAGACGAGTGATGATCTATGTACCTACAGCCACCTCTCATAAAATTACAAACGTCTATTCATCATCAGCAAAGCGCAGTCTCTTCTTAGGAGGTTCCTCTGTTTTAGCTTCATCCTCCCCTTTTTCAGCATTCTCTTTGTCACTATCTTCGTCAGAGTCATCGCTGTCACTATCACTGTCGTCATTCTCATAAGTAGGCAACATATTCAATTCAGCCTGGGTCTTGATATCATCAATGATCTTCTGTTCTCTGGCTCTCCTCTCCTCTTCGGCTCTTCTCTGTCTTTCTTCAATCTCTTGTTTTCTCTGTTCAATGGACTTGTTCTTCTGCTGGAGGTTTCCCACCTCGTTCTTGATGTTATCTTTCAAATCTGTCAATTGTAACAGCGTATCCTCAATGACCGATGTCAGTTTCCCCAATTTGTCCAAATGGTCTTCTTTGAAATCACCATGAGCCGCAAGCAGCAGTTCATGCCAGAATGTATTGAATCTCTGTGGTGTAGCGGCCAATGCCTTCAGTTTCTCCTCTGGGGTCTCTGTTTTCTTTGGAGCACTGGATGGTCTTGAGGAGTGTGATGAGCTTGAAACAGCAACACTGCCAATGTCAACACCTTCGATCTCAACAGGGGTGCTGAAGATCTTTCTATCCCTCCAGATCTTGATAATTTTGACAATCTTCTGCTTAATTGAATCAGATACACTGTCATGAACGCTCTTCAATGTGGATGGCAGCACCTTGTTGAAAGCGTCGACAAACTCCAGTCTCTTCTTGGCTCTCGCCTGCTGGACGACATCATTGCACAGATACACCAGTGCTAGCTTCTTTCTCTCTGGACATTTGGACACATAAGCGACCCATTCTTCCACAATCTTATCAGCGTGACGGTAGTAGAACAGAACCCATTGTGAAGTGGAGACGATAGAGTCCTGTGTCTCCTCCAGAGCATCGAATTTGTTCACGAGACTTTCCACAGAGAAGGCCATGATAAAAGGTTCCCAGTCTGCGACTTGATTGAGTAATAAACCTCTTTGAAAAGCTAGTCGACCTCCCAAAACAACGTTATAACGCTTCACGTAATTTTCCAGTTTATGCTAAAATTATGTGTTCGCGAATATTTCCTCTTTCAGCTAAAGGGGTTTCCCTACCGTTTTTCGATCAAGTTTCGAAAATCGACAAAGGCGAGAACAACACAGCAACAAGTGTCCCGACTAAACGTCAAAGCTACCCCAGATCTGTCCATTTTCACGCTTTTGTCACCTCTGATTCGAGATAGTTGTCCAATTTCATACCAGGCCACCGACTTACAGAGATACACAACGTCAATTGTTCACAGAATTGACTGACTTTACAGATCACCGATATAACCCCTTTACACAATGGCTGATAAATTCCCAGAACTACAAGACACACAAATCCCTAACGAGGAGCTAGAAGAAGACTTCTTGGCTCGTGAGAAGGCTGCCCTTGGTGACGATGCTGACCAATTCACCACTGAACAAGATAACGAGGTTCTAGAGCAAGAGGAAGACGAAGTCAAGAAGTTTGAACAACAATTCCCAGACGTCGAGGATGAACCACAACAAGTCCAACAGGAAGAAGAGGAATTTGATGAACCAGCTTTCAACCCACCAAAGACTGAGTCTGATGCTGTCAAGGAATGGAGAGAACGTTACCAATTAGAAATCACCAAGAGAGACGAAGAAGATGAAAAGAAAACCAAAGAAACCAGAGAAGCTGCTGAAAAGCAATTGGATGACTTCTATGAAGATTACAACACCAAGAAAGAGGAAAACATCCAAAAGGCCAAAGATGCTCAAGCTGATTTCTTATCCAAGAGAGATGGATTCTACGCTAAAGGTGATGTCTGGAGTAGATCTCTAGACTTGATCAAAGACGCTAAGACTAACAAGAGATTCAAAGAATTGTTGGAAGCTAAGAGCAGGGCTACTCAAAACTAGACAATCCATTCCCAACTCAAATATCATGTCGTTTGTAATTTTAGAATAAAAGTGATTCAAAAAGTTTGTGCTTTGTAGTAATTGAGTTATAAGTAAACCAGGGGTACGGTTGCTAGTGTTGCCGACAGTGTACGGTATACGGTATATGCTATTGGTGTCACCGTTGCTTTCTTCCAATTTCAAGGAAGCTGTACATCACTGGGAATTTTTCAGGCTTTCTTTAATTAGCCCATTAAACTGCGAGTCCTTCTAATTATAGGCACCGCCTCTTTATGTCATCCTTTGACACGCAATATATCCTCACACCATAAGTAGCTAGCTAGTGAGTCGTACTTATTATTTGACATTAATTAAGTGAACTTACTTCTAATTAAGCATACTCCTTGTCTCTACACCTCTTTTTCGACTATTCGGGTTTAGGCTTGGAGCCAGTTAAGAATATATCCCTGACCTAATTCAGCTCTAAAACACTTATTTCTCGATCTTGAAAGCTTGCAAAGCTTCCAGTACCAAGTAAATCACCTTAGTGCACAGAATACTCGATTTATTAGGGTTTCAATTTTTAATAGTGATTTTGAAATAAATTTGAGGACGATCTGCTAAATATTTTTACCCAAGCCTTTTTCTGTAAGCGAAAAAACCGCCGTCGGAAATGCAGTTGCCGCCAAAGGTAACGGGTGTAATATATTTAATTCCTGATCGACATCTGAGAACAGCACTGCAATATTAACAGCAAGCAGCTAGTGCTGTCAATCTGCCAAACAGGCGCTAATAATATATAGACGTTATAACAGTACGTCATTAATCACATATCATGATGTGTATACGTCGCCAGTAATTAAAAATACCGACTGACTAAAGAGTTCTAGCAGTATATTATGGCATTCTAGCGCCCAGCCAGCCAAAGGAGATTGTATCAGCCTTGACAATATATCACGTCATGCGGCCAATTAAGCCACAAAAGGCAGTTTGGATTATCGTTGGTCATCGCATTACGAGTCACTGAGGAAGGCTAGAGAACAATTTCAGGATCAACATCTTGACACATTGCGAGTGAAGACACACTTAATTTTTAATGCCAATATGCCACAGCTTAGGGAAGCCTGTCAAGACCACATGTGTTACCTATTACTGATTTACGATCGTACCATCATCCCCCCCTTTCAAGGGCCCCAATTTGTTATCTAACTTCCGATTGTGACAGGTATTCTTTTCTGTGGGTATTTAATGTGGCGCGTGCGTGCTTGCATTGAGCTAAGACAGCGGGGCCTCCCACGTGAAAGGTCGCTGCAGCCTGTCAATAAGCCCTTTGATGACATTCTTTAGCATCGTGATGAGATGTGAGGTTCCTAAAGAGAAGTACCACTCTGAACGAAGTCTCATGACTGAAAAAGTGGACCTGTAAATATTGAGGGTACAGTTTGCCAGAGAACCAAACGCTGACTGTATCTGTTCCCAGTTTCCAGTCCTCCAATATGCCTTTATCTGTGAAGTTTCCTGCTTTCAGATACGATCGACTCTTCAACAGAGATTCCGAAACGGGGTTAGCCCCAACAGTTAATTAGCGTGAAACTCACGTTGATTGGCTCCATCTAATAGTTCATACGTTTGTAAATAAGGTGACTTACTTCTACTTCACAGCAGCAAGGTCACTCACTCACTAAGACTCCAGAGCTGAAATCAATAGGCGTAGCGGCTGTAGGAGATCTCTAGATATCGATACGCATGGCTACAGATTACGGACCATTGTGATAAGCATACCTAACAGTTGAGTAACGAGGTCCAATTTGCAGGTGGTCTGAAAATCAAGGTCTTAGATCCAGAAGGTTCTAGTCCCACTTAGAGTTTTTCTTGTAACTTAGAAGCTGGTGATCTCGTGTGTGTTGAAATAACCAAAAATAGGTCTGCAGCCGATATGGAAGTTGGGTTAATTAACGATTGCATGCAGAGAACGTCCCGCATGATAAAGCAAAACTTAGATCGCATAGTCCAAAATACAAATTTATCATCAGCTGAGTCCCAAAATCTAAAATGGAAGAAAATATCATATATGAGTCTCAGGAAAAGCTCCATCATCTTCCATGGTCAACTGTCAAACGTTAAAAGAATGGAGACTTTGGCTATAGACCATGAGATCTTCGTATTTTGTTCTTGTGACTTTTCTCGGTCTAGTCACTGAAGGTAGTCTGTCAACTTCTACTATGAAGTTTAGCGCATCGATCATAAAAGGCTATTTCTAACGAAAGTTCTCTCTCTTTGTTCTCGAATCTCTAAGAGAAGCAGCTGTTCCTAGAAGGTAGAATCTTGCGTTTACTTCGATCTTGTTAGAGGATAAAGCGCCTAAACCTGTCAAGGCCCTCGACCAAGTGGAGTACAGCAGTAGCTCCGAAGTTTGAAAGTAAGTGAGATTACGGAAGTGACTGAGCATAACGTGTGGCAGTTACTAATTTCAAGTCAGCTTAGCATGTTCTATGATTGTACTGCAGCTTAAAAAATATTTCGAAGGAACTAATTCTAAACCTTATTTCCAACAACATCGCAGGACAATGCACATGTGAAGTCAAACTTCAAAATATCTACGCTGAACAAATCTATACCCCCACTTTGATTCTCAAACCTTAAAGTTTGGAAATTCTTAGCTGAAAGCTAATAGATCAAGTGACAATGTCGTGTATTTCTTTTGTAAGCGAGATTTCAATTTAAGTTTTGCTCACCCAGTTGGAGCCCAGATCAACCATTTTAACTCAATTGGGAAATTATCCTATCTTCTGACTTGTGGGGTGTGAGGGTAAAGGGGTCCAAGGTCCCTAGTTACTGAGGTGTTATTTCCTCCCCTCTTGAACAGTAGCCATTGTTTGGTTGCATAGAAGATCTGTAGGATCCACTTAGGAAATCCCCAAAGCGAACCCGAAACAGTGGTTCCAAGAGCATTCCTGGATAAGAAGCAGCAGGCCCAGCAGGGGCAGCAGTTATGCCTAACTGTTAAGCTAACTTCTTTGAAGTGCAGAGAATACCGGGCCGATCACGCGTAATCTGAGTAGATCTCGTTCTTCTACGTGCATGACATATGTAGTGAGACCATTGGCTACCAAAGACTATAGGCCCAAGTAAGATCAGAGATAGGGGAAGATAGAGTTCGGCCTTGTTTCGGACTATTGGGGTGCGTCTAAAAGTTGGACTAACTTCTTGATAAGACGAAAATTGGAAGTCATCGAAAACTGTAAGGATTGAAGTCTTCCAGTTTCAACTTCCAAGACCCAATCCTCAAACTGGTGACAGCCAGTCCTACGGACAAGCGAAATTGGTGCTCTTGTGTTTCGCTTGTCCCTCCGGCTAAACGTTGTGGAGCACTGACCTCAAAATTTCCCGACCTGTCAACGTTTCAATAACGTTGCATCAGAATCATGCAAGCTTTCGCATAACCTTGAATTATTCTCATTCAGGGGCTGCTGCAACTAGCGAACAGTACACTAAAGCCGGAGTTTGAGCCGAACATACTGACTGGTTCATTTCTAGTGCTCACTGCTCAGTGGCCCGGAAAGAATAAACGGCTCTGAAACTTTTAGTTTTTCAAGCACCTTACCTCTAGCGCTTCGAATTGAGTTGGTTCTTCTATGTGAAGACTGGTGCCTATCCCCTCAAAGTTGATCGACAAACTGTTGGAATTCTTTAGCTGTAACTGTTAACATTCGGGCTACAGTTAAATTAACCACGACATAAGAAAAATTATGAGCTTATGTACACAGCCAGGTTTTAAGTAGTTTGAAAAGTACGGCGGAGGCAGATAGACTAGTACAATTACAGACCTGAAAGTAAAGAACACTCACTGATGGGAGCTTCTGGAAATTTGTGTACTAGCTTTTCCGGAATATATTGCGGTACCTGATATCTTCGAAGTTGGGCTATTTTTATGATTGGCCGGACAGTATATGAGAGCCTTGATGAGAGCATGTAGCCTATAGGACATCATGGCTTAGTTTGTGGCTAGTTGGGCGATCATGGCCCAATGAGCGGCTGATGAAACACCCGACTGCACAAAATAGTGGCTTTCGGAAAACTCTGCACTGTTCGCCGGAACACTGTAGGTAGAGTTTGGAGAATAAACCCGTCTAAACCCTCATCTACCAACTCTATAGACCCTCACGTTTCATTCAAAGATCTGAACAGTGGGCAATTTACAGGTCTACTATCTTTCCAAAATTTCCATTTACTGGAAGTTGTTGATGAAGTGACCAAAGCTATATTTCCCATCCGAATTAAATAGCTAACTGTGTGGTAAGTTTTGCTAAGTGAAATATCATTGTGGCACCAGTACCAGAGCTTGGGGTAGGAGGGGAGGACTCAAATATAGAGCTTCAAACCTCATGTGTCATGTCATATCTACGAGGCCCCACATTGGGGTTTCTTTTTGATGGAGCCTGTCATATGGAGTTCAATAAAGCAACAGCTGGGTAATGATTATAGTGATTTCAGAGCCCGAATATCTCCTCTGCTCATGAGACTTACTTAAGCGTACAGAATATTGCATTCGACATCTAATTGGCCGTTGGAACCAGGGACAGCCGCAATGACTTTCCTCTTCGACGTCTGCGGAAGTTCAGGATGGACCTTATAATTTTGAAGAAGCCTGACAGAAAGCTTTCCCTATATTATTATTTCCCCAAGGTATTCCATAACACACATTCACCTTGTGAGGTAGTGCAACAGTGAACAGAGATCCAGTAATTCGGTATCTTTGAAAAATAATATTATATATTACAGTCAACAGAGTTTATGCAGCCAATTTAAACGAACGGGAAATTATAACGTTATATCTTTGAACTTTCAAAGAAGGCACTCAGACGAGAGTTGGCTGAACTGAGCTACGTGGTTGTAGTTCTCTCCTTTCACTAGGGATGATTGTGCGCAATGAAATCAATAGACGGCTCAGTTCTTTAGATAGTCTAATTTACATCTTAGAAGGGCTTCCGGGAGTCTCAAAAATCTTGTGACAGATCACAAAGCTGTATGCATACTCTACGATAATTGATAATTCAGTTCAAAAAGGTAAAGCGCAGAACTTGAGATGAAGAGGTCGCAGTTGGTGATGTGCTATTTCTCCCAAGTGATTGAAATTACGAACTTGCTCACTGCATGAGATCAGATCCAGATGACTCTAGGCCATTACCGTAGCGCCAGGTCGTGGTTATCACTACTATACGAAAGGGTTGGCAAGTTCACTTTAGGAAACTGTAAACCCGAAACATACAAACGTTTTGGAAGCGATGGCTTGACATCTAAGATTTCCGATTAATTGTTTCATCGTAAGATCTGTTGCCATGGTAGGCAAAATATGCACAGTAAAACTTTAAAAGATTATTCTTTGAGCTTGAAACCTGAAACCCAAGCTAGGACAGGTGATATCAGAGAAATCAAGGAGGTTGTCGAAGCTTTCTAGTTCACGCATGTGCTTAGTTTTCGATGGTGATGCTTTTGTGTGCTCGGCCGAGGTTGGCCGATATCACTGCACAAATAAACAATGAGGCAGCCGCAGAGATCCCACAAGAGCATAAGCAGGCAGCCACCATCAGCAAACTGTCCAGACTCCAGAGTAACACCATTACCGTTCCTGTTTCAGGGAGACCGCTGCTGTAGCCACGGTGGCACCCCGCATCCCTCATCAGGCTTTGAAGGACAGGCGTGAAGTCCCCGTAACCAACACAGAGACACAGACGCAGTGAAACAACGCAAGATGTTGTCAGAAGGGATCACAGACCTAAGGTTCGGAGGTCTCCAACCTTTGATGTGATATAATTTGACAGGTCATGTGCAGAACCAGAGGCTAGGGGGCCTAACGTGGCCAGGCCCTTCTTACGCGGAAAACTGCAACCAAGCGAGCTTCCATGACAACGGATGTTTCAAGACGGAACAAAGGCTTGTTAACGTTCAACGTATGCAAGTTTAGCTCGATTGAGGGCCCAGTTTCTTGGATCTGCCTTGCCCACCTTTGTTTCAGATCAGCTTTACAGGTCCCCTTTATTGACACATATGCATGCTGCAGAGCCTTCCTCGGGTAGGCAACAAAAACTCAATTTACAAAAAGTCAATCGCTCTTTGAGCCACTACGCAACATCTGTCATAGAAGACCAGACATGTGAAACGTAATTAGCCGCCAGCTATATCCAGTGGAAAAATCTGTCAAAAACTTGAAATGTATAAAAACACAAAAATTCCCACTTTTCATTTCCCCGTCTTCAACAACGCTTATTCACAAAGTTTTGCCTTCTTAGTCCAAGCTCGTCACACCTACATCTTTCTACCTAGTATTCATTGATCTTACACTCATCTACCTACTGCATCAAGATCATTTCACTCTAGATTTCCAGATTTCCCATTAGCCGCCCAGCTCCAGTCTATTAGCCACGACAACATCTGCTAAAACAAAGAGCTATACAGTCCCATTCAAAGATTATAGACTATAAAGAAGAGTGCTCTAACAACCTAGATTCAAAGATGACCGCAAAGACCCCAGTTATTGCCGTTGTTGATTCCGCCACCGGTTCTTCAAACCCAAGCATCAAGCCTTATAAAGACAACAACTATGACCAGTTGAATTCAACTTTGGTCGCAACCACACTAGATGGTCGTGATGCTGGTTCAGAGATTGGCGATGACGACGTTTCTGACTCTGATAGTGATAACAACTTGGACCCGATCGAGGACGCCATCGATCCTAACGACACCATTGAAGTCAAACGTGAGACCCAAGAGGACAAGAAGTCAAAATCCAATGAAGGTTCATTCCGTGGTAGACCATCATCATGTGTCTTTGTTGCTAGGTAAGTTTGAGTTTGAGACTTCAAACTTTTTGAATAGCAAATTACTAACAAAGCGAACAGTTTAGCTGCAGTCAAATCAGATGACGAATTATCCATCTCCGTCACTAAGCATTTCCAAAAAGTAAGTTACTTGGGAGCCTCTGGGAGTTTCAAAAGAACATATACTAATGACAACCACAGTGGGGTGAATTAGCCTTGGTCAAGGTCTTACGTGATCCATCCAAGAGACCATATGCCTTTGTTCAATACACTAACGACGCTGACGCTAGAAACGCCCTAACACATGCCCAACACTCAGTCTTAGACGGTAGAACAATCCGTTGTGAACCAGCCAAAGTCAACAGAACCTTATACTTAGCAACTAGTGACGGCAACGACATTGGGCTGAAAGAAGTTAAGACCATTTTGGCCAGTTTCGGTGAAGTTGAGCAGATCATTGGTAACAACGATTCAGCTTTCAGAAAGTCCAACTTGAACAAAGCCTGGTTCTGTAAGTTTGCCTATAGGGATGATGCTATCAGAGCTTATGCCAACTTGAGATTGAGTCCAGATTGGATTGTTGAGTGGGCTCAAAACATTGAACATCCATCAGAAGTCACCGAAAGACAACAAGAAAACGAAGTTGTGATTGACAATTTCTCCATTTTCGTTGGCCAATTGGATGACAAGGTGTCCAAAGAGAAGCTTGAAGAAAGATTTTCAAGACATGGTAAGATTGCTGACATTGTTTTGGTTTTGAGACCTGGTAACAACTTTGCCTTTATCAAGTTCGACACCGAACAAGCTGCTGCTGCCGCTGTTGAAAGGGAGAACCATGCTGTTTTCTTAGACAAGACCATGCACGTTCAATACCGTGAACTTCACCACAAGAGGTCAAGAAGCTCCAATCCATCATCGGTCTCACCACGTCTTAACTTAGCACCACCACCAGTCAACTTACCTTACAGAAGAGCCAGTACCGGTTCAGGTTTCAACTTCCCAAAGAACCTAGACAGACAGTATGAATTGTTGTCCAGTGTTTACCAAGGTTCATCAGCTAGATCCACCACCCGTTCTTCAAAGTACCCATTAAACCGTTCAGGCTCATACAATACAGATAGAAGTGGTTCCAATTCTGGTGGTCAATTGAGATTCCACACCCCGGTTTATGGGTTCTCACCAACTATTGAAGATGAAGATGACGAAACCAAACAACAAGATGATAACAACTCTGTTGCTTACAGTCCAAACCAAAAGAACACCCCTGTTTCATCACCAAGCAACCACACTGTCAACTCATCTCAGGCGGAATCCAAGTCAGTCTACTCTTCTTCCACGGTTTCAGGTTTGGCCAATGATGATGCCACTGATCCAACCACCTCTGGTTATGCATCCAAACGTATCCCAAGAAGAGCATACAGCAATGCCAACATGATTCCACAAAGTAACGGTGCTCCACTGATTCAAAGACCACCATCATCATACTATTACAACTATCTTTATGACCAGAATCAATACCTGGCATATGCATCATATCCATACTACTTTGCAGACTCCTCACTGGTTGATTACCCACAAACAGCACTGAGTTCATCCGGTTTACCACCAGCTCCATACTATATGTACTATGGTATCCCACAAGCATCTGCTGGTTTCAATGATCCAAAGAAGCCAATGCCATATGAACCATTTGATCCATCTGCTGGTTTGCCAAAGGAAATGGATTATTGAACCACACAAAATGATGACAGCATTAATGAAGTTTGCATGCGTTCATGAGGTTTGATACTTCAGAATTTGGGCTATTATCCATACATTCGTTTGTTATTTGATTCTTATTCGTTCCACGTTTCCTTTTATTCCAGTTTTCATTTCGTTAACTTTTGATCCACTTCTTTTATTGTTCAATTCCCGTTGATGGTTCCTTCTAATGATTGTTGTCACTTTTTTGAGCTGGTTTCAAGAAGGCGAGGTGCCCATCCCCTTTGTTATTAACTTATCTTTATTTCAATCCTTCATTTCAGTAGGATACGCTTGAGGCCTATGTTCTCCACTCTTGGTCTTCTGGTGTATATGTTTGGAATTTTTATGCCTTTAAATGATTTTGATGTAAATTTCAACACGACTTTTCTCGCACTGTCCTAGAAAATTACCGCTTTGAGCTTAACTATGGGCCATGATCAACTCGAACATAATTTATAAGCTTTAAAAATGCATGGGTGGTCATGTACATTGTATAATGATATGTATAATGTCATCACTGCACTGTAGCCTGTGATCGCTAAGTAGAACACCCTTGTTCTATTTCCGTCCCAGTTCAAGGTGAAACAGCGGGTGGCCATTGGAAGTGAGGAGTGTGCTTCCATCAAGACAATCACTGTCGAAATTCCTGCCCAAAGTTCGTACGAGTAGCAGAAATTCTGAACTTAAACGTTATCCTCGAGTACCAGTCACTGTAGAATGTGCGCTTAGGAGGTCAGTGGCGTGATAAAGGCTTGGAAATGTGTGAGTTTTCTTGTAAGCGGGTAGAGACAAAGTTAATTGTCCTTGACTCTACAGTGGACTATCAAGATTCAAGGTACGAACCGATTGTCCAGGTCTACGGTATCGGAGATCGAGTTCCTATACAAAAGGAGTTTGTACTCAAATCATTCGGTAAGTACCTTAATATTTTTACCAAAGTGGAGATCAAAGGTTACGATGAAGATCAAATGTTACGCAATACAACAGACAATTCGACTTAGCTTCCACAAGGGGGCATATGATTTATACTATACACTATCTATCAGCTGTGAATTCAGATCACAAGTTAGGCTTTTCTCTTTTTGGCTTGAGATCTAGTCTTTGGAGTAGCAGTAGATTCAGCCTTTGGTTCAGCCTTAACAGCAGTGGTCTTCTTAGCCTTTGGCTTCTCGGCAGTTTCAGTGACCACAGCAGTGACTTCTTCAGCTTCTCTTTGGGCTTCTTCTTCATTAAAAACAGCCAATCTTTGTTGGTAGTCCCATTCGGCGTAGTATAAACCACCTTGTAAGATAACAATACCACCTAACAAGAAGACAATCATGTACTCGGAGGCAGCAATGACGTTGATACCGGTGTGTTCGTCAACTTCACCCCAGACACCAGTTAGGGCAGCTTCGGCACCAGTCTTCAAGTTGGTCAAGTAGATACAGACAGCAATAACGTATAGGAATAATGACCCGTATTCAAAGTACTTAGTGTCGTTTGGTGGGTTGTAAACCTTGATCAACAGACCTAGGAAACCTAGACCTAGAAAGCCGTGTAGGATCCATAGACCGACAGTTGGGATGGAGTACCAGGTCTTGTAATGTTGCAATGAGTTGGCAAAGGCCTCAGCAGTGGCATCTGTGGTGAACAAAGTGTGGATGTCGTAAGGCAAGTTACCAAAGATCAAACCAAGGAAGAAGAAGACACCGGCAAGGATAAGACCGGTACCGATTGGCTGCACGTCTTTGTATAGGATAGCCATGTTTGAAGGAGGCAATTGAGTGTGATGTGGTTGGTGTTTACGTACTACTAGTTGTCTTGATCAAATTCGGAGATTTCTTTTTTTTGCGCAAAATTATCATGGTGCCTCGAAAGCCCTCAAGAGATAACAGAGAAAAATTAGGACCCTTCTACAGAGTAAATTAAGTTTGCTCAATCAGCTTATTATAATTAGGGAACTATAAACAAACTTAAGCTTCAACTGGAGCAGCTTCTTCAGAGGCTTCTTCAGCTTGGGCTTGAGCTTTTTGGATGTAGACCTTGACAGATGGTTCTGGGATTTCTTCATCTTCCTTTGGTTCGATGACCTTAACGTAATCTGGTAGGGAAGTTGGACCGTTTCTGTTGGTGGCTGGGTCTCTCATGATTTTGACCTTAACACCTAAGACACCTTGTCTCAATAAGACGTGACGGGTGGCAGTGTCAATGAAGTCTCTGACTGGTTGACCAGAGTGGATCAAGAAACCATCTTGGAATTTCATGGATTTAGCACGGGCAGCTCTTAGTTTACCAGAGATGACAACTTCAACACCCTTGGCACCGGATTCCATAACGTATCTAACAACACCGTAAGCGGCTCTTCTGATGGCTAAACCGTTCAACAATTTGAATTTCAAGGATTCAGCTTGGGCAACAGCAGATAGACCACGGTCTTGAACTCTTTCGGCGTATAAGACGATTGAACCTGGGGCTAATCTGAATCTCTTTTGGACCAAAGAGGTCAATTCGTAGATTCTTCTACCGTTTTCACCTAAGACAGCATTGGTTTGGGTGGCTCTGATGATAACTTCAGTCTTGGTTGGGGTAACTCTGACTTCGACACCGGCGTAACCTTGTTCAGCTAATTCTCTGGTGAAGAATTCGTTTAATTCGGCGTAGAAAACACCGTCAGCGACTAATTTTCTTTTCTTGGAGATAATGCTAACCATCTTGGATATTTGTTGATAGATTTGAAGAACAGTTGGTTGTTGATTAAAGATTTTTCAAAAATTTTTCACTTCTACCCAAGTCAAAAAATTGTTTGTGACTGCAGAGTTCGCGAAATGGTTGGGCCAGAAAACACCCGGACATCAAAATTGAAGCAAATCCGAGAATCTATATCACGTGAAAAAGAGTCGGAAGTAGCAAAAATGTACAGCCCTAATGCTTCAGATCTTACAGTTAGAGATGAAAACGCGCTTGAATTTGAAGAGCGCGTCAGTCTCAGATGGAAATGATAAGATGGTGCTGACTGGCTAGAGCCTAGAGTCTGAGCAATTGGAGCTACTTGCGAGTAGGTCCTAGGAGGATCGTACCCTCCACACTCTCTTTGTGCCCTGGTCCATATCTCTCGTCTGGCAAGTACCTTTTTGTTTTCATTCCGATGCAAAGGCTCTTCCAAACAATAAACAACTCCTTTCGTAACCACAGCAAACGCGTTGCAATAACAATTGGTTGCCCCCTCAAGTATGTCTATTTTGGCACGGTGCACCGCCGAAAACCTTATGATTCGTGGTGGTTATGGTTACGATGTTTACGTATCAAAAGCGAAGTATCTGTTGGATGTTCTTTGAGGCTTTTCCAAAGGGCTGGTGGACTGATTGTGGGCTTGACAATACTGTGCTGGGTAGTTCGAAGCTTGCCATTTGGAGAGTAGCTCGTACTACAGACACAGTGGTTTGGAGGCCATCCTCTAGCTGGTTTCACGGTGCCTCCAGACTCCAGACTTTTGAGTCTGCCAAAACACGCTCGAAATGCACAGTGCGCGTCATTCTGTAAACAAAAGAAAAAACACAACAGCAACGGAGGCGTTACTGTAGCAAAAGAGAATCTGGACTCAGCAAACCATTCGAGTTTGGACCATACGTGCGGTTGTCTTTGCAGTTGGCAGAGCGTTCATGGTCTGGAATTTTAGAGCTTTGCTTTGGTTGAAGCAGAATTTGCAGCTGCCCAAATGCGAGAGTGCGCGTGAGGCTTTGGGTTTGAGCAGGGAATACGAGAGCGATGAGCCCAGTGCAACCCATGATGGGAGCCACTCGCCTGCTACATGTTCAGCTGGTGGACTATGAACTCACCCACAAACCACTTCGATGACTCTCATGAAGTGTCACCGGTCCCATAGACCCGCATTCTTGCATACACAAATCTTGAAGATCTGTGTTACTTTTGTGGCCCAAACCTCGTATCACTTTGTAAGCATCTCCAACGATCCACGAATTCTCGAGCTCTACGTGCGTCAAGCACCACAGTTTGAGAAGTTTGTACTTGCAGCTTGGACCAATCAGGTCTCTACGAGAGCTCGGTGGAACAAAGTTTGTCATGGATGGCATGTATCACAAGGCATCATGCTGCGCAGCGTCCAAGTTGCTCTGACGCCCTGACAGCCGTTGCAAATGTTCTTGGTAGAGTTCAGTTTGGGGAATGAGAAAGACTACGAACCACTTTGAAGCTCAACTTCCACGCAGATTTCACACTCAACTATCACAAACCTTGGTGCACATGTATCGTCTCTGTGAAAATTTTTCGCTTGTACAACCCATACGTCCCACCATAACATTCCCAGATTACTGTTTTCAGCGTGTGCTGATACGCCTGTGTTGCCTGGATAACTGCGGCAACGGCCTGTTTTCCACAGTTTGTTTTGCAGCGGCGTTCTGCATCTTTTTGTTTTTTTCCATATTTTTTATGCCCAGGTCTGCACCTTGGCATGCACGTGGAGCCCGATCGGGCAAATTGTGAGATCTCTGTTGCGCCGACCGTCCCAAAACAGCAGCGATTCGCCCCAAAAGGGAAGGCAGAAGATCTGGCCCGTCTGTTTGAAACAAATCGTGCAGATCGAAGGTCAACCATGTCTGTAAACAACCGTTGTGACTCCGAAGCCTTGGCCAAAATCAAAACAGAGGAATGCTCGCTGCTTATCTCTGGGAAAATTATAAATAGAGGAGCTTTTCCCACCTATTTGCCACTCTTCTTCTTCTCCTTTCTTCATTCACTTTTCACAAGTTCAATCAATTCCAACTTTAGTCACTCACTTTTAACAATGCAATTCTCCGTCGTCGCTCTATTAGTCTCAGTCGTTTCTGCTGCTTCTACTCTAGAAACCTCCACCGCTGTTGTTTCTGAAACCTCAACCACCACTTCATCTGTCATTGACTGTGGTGCTTCAGTTACCAACTGTCCAGGTGCCTCCACCGTTGTCTCCAACGTCACTGTCTCCACTGTCGCTGAAAACAACTCCAACGTCACCACCCCAACTATATCCACCTACTCCGGTGCTGCTGGTAACGTCTACGCCCAAGCTGGTGTTGCTGCTGCCGTTGCTGTCGGTGCTTTCTTATTATAAGTTGTTAGCTTTTGATAAGCTTATAGAAATTTATACCACATTTAACAATTTAGAATAATGGGAGTTTTCAGGGTTTACTGGTTTTAGAATGGTTTAATGGTTAATCATAATTTACGTTATATTTGAATTCGACTTGATGTAGCTTCGTTCTCTAGTGCACTTCAGTAGCTCCTGCATGTGAAGTGGTGTGAAGCGATGTTTGGTGTGATGCTTGGTGATGAGTTGGGGTATTGCAGTCGAACTGCTAACTGATCAACATCGCCAGAGACAAGCTACGTCCAGCTAGAGGTACTCATACGTCGACTACTTCTGAAGTTCAAGAGGGCTTTTCACTACTAGTGGCCTTGCTTTCTCTTTCATGATAGCGACGTTAGCAGGAGACAGAACATTCCCGTATACGTTTTTGAATCAACTATAAAGTGATCTGCGATTAACGGAGAAACTTGAAGCCTCAACCACATCTTGGGCAAATTAGGTACAGGCGTGCCTGATTGATACACAGGAACAGCGTTGTAGCATTAATTGAGCCTGGCCAGAGTTAACAGTGACTGGATTGCACGACTGAAGGGCTATGCCCTGGCCCAGGCTCCAGCCACCATCGAACAACGAAGGCACAAAGAAGGCAGCAGGAAGGGAGCAGTAGCTCGACATGGCAACTATCGTGCACTGCACTGTGGGAGAAATCGAATCGGGACGCAGCAGGTGCTAAAATCACCTCGCTTCTGTACAGGAAAAAAAGCTGCTGTGCTTTGTCACCTATCGTTATAGCACAAGTTTCGCCTAAATTCCACGGGCATATGGTTGTTCAGTTCGAGGTTATCTCTTCAGATCAAGGCCAACTAAGGACACAGAACCACTCACACGCGGTAAACAGGCCACTTTGGTGCCACCCAAAGCCTCCATTTCCACTCAAAACTGCTCCCTGACGCTGCTCCTCCCGCAAGAGCACCTGCCTGTTCCCACATTCCAATTAAACCTGCATACAAGCTAATCTGCAGATTATTTCGCCCAATGAGGCAACTTTCGCGGACTTTTCCCATTCACGGGCGAAAAGTTTAGAAATTTTGCAAAAAAGATGTGTTAGAGCCCAAATCCAAGCTGCCTTTCGAAAAAATTCAGGTAAAAGTCTCCCTTCTTCTCCTGGATTCTCTGCAATTGCCAGCCCAAAATGAGAAGTTTCAAAGTCGTCGTTGTCGGTGATGGGTGAGTGTCGCTTTCAGTCCGGGGCCCGGTGGCCTACTCCCATGAATTGGGGGCTTGCTCAGGGTTTATGTCCTAGGGTCAGCTAAGACTCGGGTATGGAATATCCTTATCGTGGAACATCAACTTTGGCAACCGGATCCTTTATTAAAAGACCATTGTTTTACTAACTCAAACACTAGTGCCGTCGGTAAAACCTGTCTATTGATCTCATACACATCAAACACTTTCCCACAAGATTACATTCCAACAGTCTTTGATAACTACACCAAAAACACACTATATGAAGGTGCCCATTTCAAGCTGGAGCTATGGGATACTGCTGGTCAAGAAGATTACGATCGTCTACGTCCCTTGTCATATCCACAAACCGACATCTTCCTTGTCTGTTTCTCCATCGTGGAACCTTCTTCATTCAAAAACGTCAAGAACAAATGGATCCCTGAAATTAGACACCATTCTAACGATGACATAAAGATCATCCTGGTGGGTACCAAGGCCGATTTAAGAGATGACCCACACACATTGGACAGACTAGAGGAAGGTGGGAACGAACCTATCTCCAAGGCCGATGCTAACAGACTGGTCAAAGAACTAGGCCTGTTTAGCTATGTGGAATGTTCCGCAGCTACCCAAGACGGTGTCGAGAACGTGTTTGAAACAGCCATCAAGTCAGTGATACAATCCGAATCTGACATCCTACCACCTAAACCAGCTGCATCCAACAATGCTAACACCGCTGATCAATCAGGTAACGGTAGACCAATTAGCACTGTCCAAAAAGCCACTAGATCCACTTCTAGAAGAATTAGAAAGAAATCAAAATGTACCATCTTATAAGGTGCTCATAGAGAAAGAGAGGACGAAAGAGAAGAGAAAAGTACGATGTATGATATAGTTTGTTGAGTGTTTTGCCGTTTTACATGATAATTGGTTCTTTTTTTGTGTGCTTGCTTGGACGTTTTTTTATTATATTCTTTCCCTTATTTTGATGTTTGATTGTCAAGATGTTGGTGCTGTTTTGTTTCCATTCTATCCATGTTCGTTGCGAGAAGGTTGTTTGCTGGTGGTGCTTTTGATGTCCGGTCTTTCTGGTAAATTTTTGACATCAAGCTGTGCACTCTATGCAGGTGACAAACCTGATTTCTAAAGAAGGTGATTACAGAGTCATATGCATGACAAAGATACATTCATTCCCTTCCTTCAACTGTGTTTTAGTCTTTTATTAACTTCTTATAATCCTTAATGTACAATAAAAAAAATCAGAACCATTACCTATCTTTGCATCATTTTAGCTCTTGCCGGATGGACATTAGTCAAATCCTTTTCATTAACTTTCTTCTTATCTTTCTGTTCCTTCTTCTTCTTTTCAATCTTGTCTTTTCTCTCATCATCAAGTTTTTCATTCTTCTTTTGAATCTTCTCTAGTCTATTCTTGGAATTACCACCACCACCAACGGTCAGTTCGACATTGATCTTTCTGTTTCTCAAACTCGAGTGGTGCATACGTAGTGCCACTTCCATCTTCTTCTGTATCTCATCTGTGGTGTTATCGAACTCAAGGAAGGCAATACCCTTGTCACTTCTGATCCTTATTCTATCAGGTTTAGCAGCGGAGAAATGTCCAAGTAGTTCAGTCTCTGTGACGTCGTATGGTAAGTTCCCAACAAAGATCAGAAAACGAGGGCCGGCACCACCTTGGCCTTTCCCCTTCTTACCTCTTCTGGTCTTTCTCTTCTTCTTCACCGTACCATCTTCGTTCAATTCTGGAGCTGGTTGTTCTTCTTTAGTCTCTTCCACATCCTCTTCTCTTTTTCTTTTCTTATCCGGCTCCTCGGTGGTCTCTTTCACCTTGGTCTTGTTTCTGAATTCCAAGGCCTTCTTCTGTTTCTTCGTCAGCTTCTCTTCACCCATGTTTATCCTGTGTTTATGTACGTTTCCTACACAGAAGCACTGGCTTTGTTTTAAGCACAGGTTAAATTTTTTTATCGATGAGGTAGATTTGCCCGTGTCGGGATGGCAGACCGAATAAGAAATTTTCTCGAAATTTGACAGATAACTCTGTCACTTATACAAGGAGTTTACACTATTGGATCCATATCTAAACTGCATCAAAATGAGCTCAAGACCTTCACTGGCCAGCAGAATATCACACAGAAGATCTGACCGCAGTCCTACGCGGGCCAAGGCTGAAAATTACAGAGAGCGTTCGAATGAGAGAGAGGCTCATGATGATATTAGGAAGAAAGAGGAGAAGTCCACCAAGTTAGACAACGACGAGATCAAACAACGAGAAAACGATACACGTGGTAGACAATTGGAACGCGAGGAGCCACAAGAAGACGAAACACAACCAGAAGTGGAGGCCGATGACGCTCAGGCTCAAATGATGAAGTTGATGGGGTTTGGCTCTTTCGAAACGACAAAGAACAAACACGTCGAGGGGATCGGCAAGGGTTCTGCCAAAAAGAACAAAAAGGCACAGTATAGACAGTACATGAACAGAGATAAGGGGTTCAACAGGGCATTATCACCAGAGAGAAAGAAATAGATGGATGTTGCTACATGAGGTGGTTTTAATTTTGCTAATTAATGACTAATGATGATTTGATTTATTGTACAGATGTAGTGGTGTGAGGGTTGAGGACTGGTTCTTATTTCAACGATTTGGTGTGTTCTGCGTACAGTTCCTCGTACATGCCTCTCAGATCAGTGTAAGCCTTGGTGACTTTCTCGACTTTGGCTTCAAGTTCTTTAATCTTCTTGTCCTTGACACCATCATCGTCTCTGATGACGACTTCTGAATTGATGTTGCTCAAGTTTTGGAAGAATAGGGCCTCCTTAGAGACACGATCCAGATGTTCATCAATGTCAAAGAGTTGTTCTTCCACAGGCTGGCCGATCTGGAACAGAACGTCTTGATCCTTTGGGTTCTTGTTTGTCAAGTCACGTTTGAATTGTGGAATTGGTCTGTTGTTCTTCTCGATATTGGAATCATCTGAGGTTTGGAACGTTGTTAGAACCTGTAGATTTGTGATCTTACTCCCTAGTTCCTTGAACTCCTTGATAACTTGACGTGACACGATATCACTGATGACGACTTTCCCCTGAACATCACCAGAAATCACGGAGGAACCATCAAGTGATAATGCAAGTTTTGTCACTGGAGACCCAGTATGATATGTGATTGTGTGTTTCAGTTCGTGATCTTCAGGCAACGTGACGATCTTCCCGGCACCACCTTTGGCCTCAAGGATGTTTGTGGCTGGGTTTGGTTCATATAGGTTGATTTGACGTATGTTACCATTTGAAAGACCAGCAAATAGGGCACGATCAGCAGAATCGACAACGATGGAGTCGATTGGAGAACTGATGACGAAGGTGGATAGTAATTGGAAAGTTGAAAGGTTGTAAACTCTGATGGTGGAGTCCTTGGAGACTGTGTATAGTTTGGTATCTGGATATGTGTTATTGTTGACATGGATATCTGTGACTTCCAAAGAGTGATCTGAAATGACATGCACAGGCTTGACGATTCTGTCGTCGTCTTTACTGAAGGAAACCAAGTCGGTGATCTTCCATATCAACACTCTAGCGTCTTTACCAGCTGAAATCAAGTATGAACCGTCACTGGTGACCTTCAGGGCATTAGGTTGTTGGTAATGAGCCTCTTTCACGTTCAGCAGCAGACCAGAGTTCAACTCCCAGACGTAGATCTTCCCACTAACACCAGCACCTATCAGCAGATACGGTAGTCTCAATTTAGGCAAGTTTCTCTCCTGTTCTTCCTCGTCTTCATCTATGTGGACCTCTGTGGAATCAATGACATTTGGACATAGAGTGACACAGGCCAGTTGTTCCGGGATGGGGATTCTCTGGTCTGGCGACTCTTTGCCCCAGGTGTACACTGAGATCAGAGCCTTGCCCTTAGCAGCAACAAAGACTCTGTCGCCAGGTTTAGTACCAGTGATGGCAGCACCGTTAGGATAAGAAGCCACTTGACGGAGAGCCAGAGTCTGCGATTGTGAGTGGACGGAGGTGGCGACGCCCAGCGACAGGGCACCGGACTTGTCGCCCTCCTGGCCTTCAGAACTGTAGAACACGATTTCCTCCATGGCTGTGGGTTGTCTCGCTGTTGTGTCTGCTCTGTGTAGATACTTTACAGCTTTCTACCTCATCGCATAAATTTTTTCTGGTTCAACGGCAAAATGAAAAATAGAGAAGCTCTGATCTAACACATAGCCTTACCACCCACCAAATTAACCGCCACTGAACAGACACACACAAAATGCCACTGAACATCATCGGCTCCATGATCGTGGACGGCCCAGACGTGCTGCCGGGCTGGGAGTACGTGAAAACCTACGGGCCCTGGGTGGCCGCCGTGGGCTCGCTGAAGTGGTACTTTAGAGGGAAGGCAAACACTTGGGAAAGAGACCTCCATGGGAAAGTGTACATCGTCACCGGTGGGACCTCCGGTGTCGGCGCCAAAGTCGTCGAAGAGCTGGCTGCCAAGGGCGCACAGATCATTCTGCTGGTGCGGTCATTGGAGGACTTCTGGATCACTGAGTTTGTCAATGACTTGAGAGAACGCCATGAGAACTTCTTGATCTATGCTGAGGAGTGTGATCTGTCCTCGTTGTACAGTGTGAGAAAGTTTGCCACCAAATGGCTAGACAACGTGCCACCGAGAAGATTGGACGGTGTCATTTGCTGTGCTGCTGAAGCCTTGCCTCCTTATCACGAACGCCAGAACTCCATTGATGGCATTGAGATCCAGAACGCAGTGAACTATGCGGGCCATTATCATTTGCTAACTTTGTTGTCACCTTCCTTGAGATCCCAGATCCCTGACAGAGACGTTCGTGTTGTCATTGCCACCTGTATGTCCCAGGCCACGGGTGATGTGGACGTTGATGATCCATTGTATCAATTGAAGAGATATCCTACAAGTAAACCATGGAAGGTGTATGGCGGGTCCAAGTTGAAATTAGGGTTGTTTGCAAAGGAATTTCAAAGAAGACTATTGGCAGCTCCAAGAAAAGATGGTGCTCCATGTAATGTTCGTGTCAATTTGGTGAATCCGGGGTTAATGAGATCTCCAAGCACAAAGAGAGTCTTCACTTTTGGTTCATTGTTTGGGTTGTTGTTATACGTGTTGTTCCTTCCAGTGCTTTGGGTATTCTTGAAATCCACAGGTAATGGTGCCGAGTCATTCTTCCATGTGTTGTACTCCCCAGATTTCATCAATTTGGATGGTGGGAACTTCGTCTCTGATTGTGCCATTTACAAACCTGCAAGAACTGAGTTTGAAGATCCTGAATTACAGAAACAACTATTTGACAACACGGAGAAGGAGATTGCTAGAATCGAGAAGGAATCAGCCATTGCTCGTAAAAGAGCCGGAAAAAAGGAGAAGAAGTCCAAAGACGCCAACAAAGATGATAAGAAGGGTTCCAAGCTGGAGACAATTGATGAAAAGAACGACATTTCAATTGGTACAACTAAGGAAGACCTATTCCCAGACTTTGACAACCTAAAGGGTAAACTGAACAAAAAGCCAACACAATCAAAAACCAAACTAAAGGCTAAACCAAAACCAAAGGGCAAGAAAACCAAAAAGGCATAGTCACGTTGAATTTACGCTCCTCATCATTGCATCATATACATCTACAGTAGCTACAGTTATCTCTATCATGACTTAATGTATTGTAAATAATATTCTATAAAGTTCGACATCACAGATGCCTTTCACCATCTCTCTAACCTTTGTTCTTCTTTCTCTCTAATGCAGCAATATGGGCCTCACTCTGGTCAACTTGGGTATGTTCGTGATTATGAGCTCTATGCAACACGTTCTTGCTCAAACCGGAGCCATCAACGTTCTCTTCAATGGTACACATAGGGATGCTCTGCAACCATGGGTCACTGAACACATCGTCGATGGAGGCTCTACATGCTGGTGCCAGCACAACCATCTTGGAAATGACTGGTCTAACGTGCTCTGGTAATGCTTTCAATAGACGGTCTTCACCAGTTAGCGAGGAGGTATGGGATTGACCTTCCTTTGGTGTCTTTTGTGGGGATTTTGGTTCTGGAGTAACTGGTGCTGGTGTTGTTTCCACCTCCGTTCCAGTTTCAGTTTCAGCGGTTTCATCACTTAGTTTTGGTGTTGGGGTAGACTCGTCAATCACTGGTGTTGATTCATTGGATTCAACTTCTTTCTCAAGATCAGCCAAAGGTTTAGCAAATGCCTTGGATAAATTGGACAGACCAGATGGTTTTTCCTCTTTGACAGCAGGTGATGTCTCTGGTTTAGGTTCAGGTTTCATGGTCAATAGGGCACTCAAAGAATCACTTTCTCTACCTGTACAGAACAACTTGAAGCTGTTATCAGCCAATTTAGGAACCTTCCACGGGAACTTCTTCAACACCATACAACAATAGATCATAGCAGCAGACCAGACGTCCACTGGTCTTGGATCATACTTGGCAAACACCAGAGTCTCTGGGGATAAGTATGGATCAGACCCAACGATCCCAGAGGCCTCGATCAGAGTGTTGGAGAATGGGTATGAGAACACAACGGCAGAACCAAAGTCAATGATCTTGACAATCCCTTGGGCACTAACGACACAGTTATCCAATTTTAGATCACGGTGGGCCAGCCCCATGTGGTGCAAGTATTGGATACCTGTTAGGATCTGCTTGAAGCAACAGTCCACTTCTTCAGTGGACATCTTGTTGGACATCACTAGGGCAAACAGGTCATAGTCACAGTATTCCAGCACTTGAAGGATTCTGTCATTCTCATAGGCGATTTCAATGGTTTCAACGATATTTTGATGTCTTAGTGTGGAACCGATACAGTATTCACTGGTGATCTTCTTGGCATATTCACGACGTGTTTCGGTATGACTTCTTTGTCTGAACTCCTTCACCGCAAACACTTGATTATCAGAAAGTCTCTTGACTAATTTCACAGACCCACCGGCACCAGCACCCAAGTTTTCACCAAATTTACCATATCTCTTAGAGAAGGGCAACTGTTGAGGAGTGGTATATTGGGAAACGTTGTTGTTGTATGATGAGGACATACTCCCGGATCTATCACGGAAACTGTTGTTATTGGAATTGATTGAATATGAGGACACAACAGGGGACATCATCATGTTGTTCCCATTTGTTCTTGGTGAAGTTGATGAGGTACCGGAGGTCTTTCTGAAGAATCTCTTCAGGTCCACCATGGACCCATGCGGTTTAGATCTAGAAAACTGTGATTCTGAGGATGAGACACTGGATGGAGAGTTGGAAAGGATGTCAATACCCGGGGTATGTGTGGTGGATTGTGGAGAAGTAAACTGTGAAGAGTAGCTGTTATTGTTGTAGAAAGAGCCCAAATCCATTTGTGAGTTCTTTCTGGAACGTGCAAAGAAACCACTAGAGTTCTGTGAGATTGGAGTGGCCTTGGAAACAGAGTTGGCAGCCTGTATACTGGAAACCTTCTGTTTGGAAATGACAAATCTTGGTTCGATATCAGCAGAGTTCACCACTGGGGAAGTGATATTGGTGGATTCGATCATGGAGATGTTGGATGGAAGACCGCTATGTCTTGGAGCAGAGCCTGAGAGCTCGGTGTTATGGTTAGGCACAGAGTACGGTATGCTGGAGGACAAAGAGTTTGGGTTGTAAGAGTTGTTGTAGAAGCCATTTTGCACTGAAGGGTTTCTGTGGATGGAAGTGCTCATTGGAGCTCTGATCGGTGGAGCAGTCGACGATGAATAACTAGATCTGTTGATGGTGATGGGACTTCTTTGGTTGTAGGAGGAGGATTCGGACTCAGGAATGGTTTGGTCCTCGTCGCCATACAGTGGCACTTCAACACCTTCGATAGAGACGGCGTTGGTCAACGAATCGGTGGTCTCGAGGTTCAGAGAGGTGTGCTTCTTGTCCTTGTCGTGGCTCTGCTTCTTGAGCAGCTTCGTCAGCGACGAAACGGGGGAGGCAGACATCAGTTCGAGAGTTGTAGTTGTTGTTTGATCTGGAGTTGATTTGGACGAACTGATTCGATATAGAGCGATGATAGAGCGATGATGTGAGCTAAAGAGCCGGATGGAATCGGTGTGTGGAGTTAAGTGGCAGCTGTAAAGTCACGTAAGAGCACAGCACGCAGCAAAGAAACAAAGAACAATGGTTTGCCAGCAGTTTCGCCTTCCAGACCCGTTGTTAATCGTGGGAAGCTTTTCGAGAAGCCGCCATTTTTTGATTGGCCGATTCCGCATTTCTGATAAGCCGTTGGATCAAACGAGTTCGCGGAGCCGATTTTCTGCCACTTTTTCACGGGCAAACGCTTGTCTTGTTTCCGGTACGCGCCGCACTTTCTGTTTTCGCGAAATTTCCAATTTTTTCCTTTCTTTTTCCGATTTTTTTTTGCTTTTGTAAAAAAATTATAGAAACGCATCAAAACAGAAAAAGAGTTCAGCCTTTTACGAATAAAAGAGCGGGATTCCCACTGATTTTCAAGCTTTCAAGCGCCACCGCAGCTCCACCACCCTCACTACAGAGCCACCAATTCACCTCTGCGTTCCCCTCCCACAAAGCCGTGTATCTCCCTCGTTCCTCCCGAGCTTCTGCTGACATCTTCGCGTCTCTACCAGAAGCCACCAAGAGTGCCCCATTGCCATGTCCAACACAGACATCATCAAAGACAGCATCGCCCCCTTCGTCCAAAGAATCCTGTCCGACCCGCTCCACTTCAAACCGGCCAAGCAGCCAGACGTCATCACCAACAAACCATCTTCCTACATCAGAATCGGTAAAGCCACCAAGGGCGAATCGAAACCAGCTTCCACATCCACAGTGTTTGACAAGACAGAAGATAAACCGATGGAAAGAGCCCGCAAGAGTGTCACGTCCCTGGCACAGGCACTAGCTGGCTACACCGGGAAAAGAGCCATTGACGACGAGTCCGAAAAGAAGTCAAAGAAGCCGAAGAGAGCTAAACTTCAGCCAGTCCCACAACCACAGACAAGCACAAGCACCAGTGATGATGAAGATGATATCGGTGAAGCTCTAGACTCTTCCAATGACAGTGATGACTCTACAGAGAAGGAAGCCTCCTCTGACGAAGACGACGATGCCAATTACACAGATGCTAATAGCCCGGATTTCGTCTCGGAGACACCACACAACATAATCAGTAAAGAGGTGTTCCAACAATTCCAATCTGAAAAGAGCTCAAGTGATGATAATGATAACGACAACAACGATGATGACAGCGACGACAATGATGATAAGGAGAAGGTTATAGACGTTAGCAGTGATGAAGAATCTGAAGACGATGACTACGTCGAGGGCAAATCTAACGAAGATTCAGAAGAAGAGGTTGACTCAGGTTCTGAATCTGAAGATGAAAAGTCCACCACAGCATCAGACAAAGAAGATAGCGGTGATGAAAGTGACGAAACTGAACTTCTAAAGAAAGAACTACTCACTGACAAGGCCAAGATCGAATCAACTCCAACCACGCCACCAACTTCCCCAGAATCTGACGATGATAAACTCATCAAACCATCCCAAGAAGAACCAACCAACAAACTAGACAACTTTTACCAATTTGATGAAGCTCCAACAGACCGTGGATCGAACGAATCATCTAGAATCTTGAAGAACTGGGGGTCACTACTGTCCAAGGGTAAACCTTTGGGTCTATTGAATCATGGTGTCACTTGTTACACAAATGCTGCTGTCCAAGCTATGGTCCATATTCCTGCCGTTCAACATTACCTAATGGATGTCCTCGAAGGTAAACACAAAGAGATCAATCCAAGATCAGTGACACATGTCCTTGCTGAAACATCTTCAAGAATGTGGAACTTTGAAAGCAATAAGAAACACTCACCAAAGTACATCAACCCAAAGAAATTGATCGGTAGACTTGATGATATCAACTGTATGATGTCTGAATGGCAACAAGAGGATTCTCATGAATATTTCATGTCATTGCTGTCAAGATTACAAGAAGATTCTACTCCAAAGGGCCACAAGTTAAATGAAAGTATCATTTATGATATCTTTGGTGGGTTATTGAACCAATCAGTTACTTGCAAAAGTTGTGGTCACATCTCCAAGACCAATCAAGAGTTTTATGATTTGTCATTACACTTGGGTGCTTCACGTAAGAACAGTGAAACCAACACCACTGATGATACCAACAACACCCCATCACAGAGATACTCTATTCAGAAATCAATCAGAGACTTCTTCTCCCCAGAATTGGTCAAGACTGATAAGTCAGACAAGAGTGGTTACGTTTGTGAGAGTTGTAAGAAGAGAACCAATGCCATAAAGATCAGCAGTATTGCCCGTGCTCCAGAAACTTTGGCTGTCCACCTAAAGAGATTCAGATTCAATGGTAACTCATCATCCAAAGTGAAGCAAGGTGTTTCATATCCATCATTGCTTGATTTGTCTCAATACACCACCAACAACGAGAATGTGTTGTATCAATTGATCTCCGTGGTGGTTCATGAAGGCAGATCTGTCTCATCTGGTCATTACGTTGCTCATTGTCGTCAACCTGATGGTACCTGGGCCACTTATGATGACGAGTACATCAACTCAATCACTGAGAAGCAAGCATTACGTGATCCATCAGCTTATTACTTGATCTATACCAGATTAACCCACAAGGATGTCAAGTTGGCTCCAACACCATCGAAATCAATCAAATCCACACCATCCAAGAAACAACAACAACAGCAACAATCATCATCCGTTAGTAGACATTCATTATCATCACCAGCCTTACCATCACCATCACAAGCATCGAAACTTTCATCTAAAGTCATGATCCCAAAGTCTAGACAAGATCTCAGAAAGAAGAAACTAGCAGGTTTACAACCAACTAATAACCTGGGAAACATCAAGAAATCTCAGAAGAAGTATAATAAGAATCCAAAGAGTCAGCTTAAATCAAAGAGATTTAACAAGTATTGAGAATGGGTTCGCTTAATTGTGTTTTTTTATAGCATCTGCATGGAGGTGAGAGATTGCCTCCCTTATAATACATTTTAACATCGAATTAGATGTGCACTTCCTAGTGTTCATAAAACAGTGTGTAGTTATCTGCGCTTGAACTCAAGAAATATCAATGTGTTATATGTCACCTTATAATCTCTCTTCAGGCTTCACTTAGTAAGCTCTTATGTAATCACCCTCGATATTTTGTATAGCGGCTAGCAATTATCATCGCTTCCCAAATGGCTATCACTCCGACTGGTTACTCAGCAGCAACAAGCAGTACAGCCACGAGACCCCAAATTGAAGAAGGGTATATCCATGCCTCCCAAGTTCAACCTTCTTCGTGCTGAGCGGAAGTTGGCAGAGACTGAGCCGAGACTTGAGATAAAATACGATGACAACAACGAAAGACTGCCCCTTGATAAGCGCTCACTCTTCAAATGGTTTGAAAGTATTAATGAAGAAGCCGAATACTTGGAAGCTGTCTTCAATCGTCGGTTAATGTCTAGCGAGAAAGAAGATGATGACTATCGGAACTTCACCGATGCAACAAATGTGCCTATTGCCGCTGCTGGTTCTACAAGAAGTATAAGGTTTGACCCTAGAGGGCTGGTTTTCAGCTTTACAGACTGAAGATGTGTAACTATTCAAAGACCCCTAATTAAGGTGTCTAACTTGGCCACAGCTTTGACGTCTTCGTCACAATCAGAGTTCCATCAATCGTTCATAAAGAGGAATTTAGAAGAAAATATTGACCTAGACGACGAAGAGATAGGGATTCTTTTGTTGAACTCTAAGTCACTATTCAAATCACTGTCATTCACCACTGAAGATGATTACAAGATTGCTTTCCTTGTATTGATTCTCCAACCTATCTTTCCAACAATCAAATTGAACAATGAAGACAAGAAGGAGATCCACCAAAGTATGGTTGAGTTCATTAATGAATTGGCCATCGTTAGAGACAGCAGTTTGGAACTAGACCCTGAGTCGTTAGTCGATGTCCGATATGTTGGTCAATGCCACATACCGAACTACTTGTTGACTTCTAAGGTTGATATTGTGATTTCTTACGTTCTAGCTGAGGGTGCAAATCAACAAATCCAGAATATCTTTCCAAGTGCAAACTCTTTCCAGAGATTCTGGTTCCTGCTGCTAAAACCGATTGTGCTTGTGAAAGTCACGCAACATGATTCATACATATGTTCAGAGCTTCATCAAGCTGTTAACTTAGAGTACTTCAAATGCAGCCTATTTGCAGGTCTAATGGAGAAGAGCGCCAAGAAGTCATCAGAAGAATGGGGACAGTTCTTTGAAAACTCACGATCTTTAAAGGAGCTTCTTGATATTATATGTGACGCTAACAAATGTGATTATGTTGAACATTTATCACTGATGAGCACCCTAAAGGATAAGCAGAATGTATTGAGGAACGTATATGGCCTTTTCAATAGGCTCGTGAACCAGCTAGCCTGGACAGGTACCAGCTTAGGAATATTAACTGATTACGAGATATCGATTTTCGTCAAAGTGGCGAGTTTCAACCGCATCACTGGCCTGCCTGAGTTGGAGGTCTATTCAGTCAAGAACACACTCACTAACTCAGAATCACGACCATTGTTGAATCACATTGCCTTCATGCTTGATAAATTAAATCCCTCGAACTCTAATTGGTTTGCTGACTTTGTTTCATTTATCGATAATGAGTCCAGAAACCTTCCTGATACTACAAGTCAGCAGTGATAAAGTCTCACACAACGGGGATTGATCATAAACATTCATTGATTTTTCGCTCTCTCCAGACGAATTGTAGAACCAACAGAATCACGGTACCTTTTATACACCAACTCCTCTGTGATGGCCATCTCTGTTGGCAAGTAATGATTCACCCTTTCAATGACGTATGCGCTATTCATTTTCAAATTGGACATTATGAGCTGAGTAATGGCCATTCCCATGTCTTTTGACTCTTGCTGATTGCTACTTGTTAATTTGGTGAATAGGCCAATGGATGTTTCGACAATGAGAGTGGAAGAAAGGTTCTTATACCCTCCATTCAGGAGGTATCCAATTAGTATCTCATTCTTGTCTCGGGATTCAGTTGCATAGATTGTCTCAAGTTTGTTTACTAACAGCTCTATTTCAGTAGCTTGTGGGAATTGTGCGTTTTGAGCAAGATTGGATGGATCAGTGTTAGTGGATTCAACTAGATCGCTGATGGTGTCCAGTTTGCGTCTCTTTCTTGAATTTTCAGTCTCTGAACTCTTTTTCTTCTTCGCTTTCTCGCAGAGAGTTTTCATGATCTTCTTGTTTCTATCAAGAGAGCATTGATGGTCTGAAAGATCAACATTTTGGAGAACAAACCTCTCTGAATAACAGTCAACAGTGAAAAGTGTAGACTGGCAGAACGCACACCAGTAGGAGTACTTTATAGTTCTGGAGTTGGGATCACCATCACAATGGGATCTGTTCTTATCACTCCTTGTTCTGATGAAGAAGTAAGGCTTGAGGAAACTGAAGGCTATAACACACCATTGAAGCAGGAGATCTAAGTCAGAAAAGACTGCTGAGTTCTTGACGTATTTTGAGCAGGATGTTTGTAGTTGCTGAGTTATGCTGTTCCTGAATGTGATTCCAGAGTTGATTATTTGGGCTTCATTTAGCTGTTGGATGAATGTGACTGGGGATTCTGTGATGATTGATGGACTGTCAGTGAGTTCAGAAATGGAAGGTGTTGGTTGTTCCACCTCAGGCATTGGTGGTTCCTCCTCTGGTGTTGGAGGCAAGAAGGAGATCTGATTCGTGATATTTTGGAACAGAGTTTCATACTCTTGCAGGTTCAGATCTCCAGCCATGTCCCGCTCCAGTTCAGTCTCTTCCTCTTCTTCATCTTCGTACTCAGATTCAAGTTCCAAACACCCCGACCGTTAAATAAATGCCAGAAGCTCGCTCAGCACTGCATGCATTCTTCTCAATGCTGTGAGCGTCTGTGGTTTTAGTGCATGCATCTTTCGTAGCGGCTCAGGAGTGTTCTCATCTATCTCCTGGCTCGAGACCCAGGGAATCCACTCTTCTATCTTCTTTAGGAATGAGGCCTCATCATAGAGCGTTTTGAACGACATTTTCTTCCTGCGAGCGAGTCCCGTCATCGTGTGTATTTTGGTGACTGTGGTGGATCTATTGTTGTGTCTTCTTTTGATCTTGACTTGTCTGAAAGGTGACGCGTTACGCGTACACGACAAAAAGCGATTATTACGTCATCATCCGGCTATTTAAATTTATTCTACCGGCTCCTCACCAGTGCTCACAACCACACTTTTTACCCGGTCCAGCTAAAAAAGCTCATAAAGGCGAGAAGCCAAAAGCTCCACAAAACAACTCTCAAATCCAACAATTGCCACTAATTCGCCACAGAAACAGCCGCCAAAGATGTCCGCCACCGTGGGAGACGTCAAGCAGAAGAGAGACGCGCACTTCATCCAGCACTTTGCCCAGGCTGGCGCTGACGCCGCTGCCAATACACACTCCAAGGGCCACAAGCACACTGATTCTCAGCCATTGGACACCATCGAAGCTGATATCGGCTCTATCTTGAAACAACCACTGTCTGAGAGGGCCAAAACGTTCTACGACAGGGAGAAAAGTGACCACACATCGGCCCTGTTGAACTCCACGAAGCCTTGGACCAAAGATGTCAACTACTTCCAACAGGTGCATGTGTCATCCTTAGCATTGTTGAAGATGGCTGTCCACGCTAGATCAGGTGGCTCAATTGAGGTCATGGGGATGCTTACCGGTAAGATC
Organism: Taiozyma rabaulensis; assembly: GCA_030574855.1. Lineage (NCBI taxonomy): Eukaryota > Fungi > Ascomycota > Saccharomycetes > Phaffomycetales > Wickerhamomycetaceae > Taiozyma > Taiozyma rabaulensis. The sequence goes on from JAJMFP010000165.1 coordinate 195,037, forward strand.
ATCAAGAACGGTATAGTCGTGATGGACGTGTACCCATTGCCTGTTGAGGGTACCGAGACCAGAGTCAATGCCCAGGCTGAAGGTTACGAGTTCATGGTGCAGTATCTAGATACTTTGAAGAAGACTGGTCGTTATGAGAACATTGTTGGGTGGTACCACTCACACCCTGGTTATGGTTGTTGGTTATCTGGTATTGATGTCAGTACACAATCGTTGAATCAACAGTTTCAGGATCCTTATTTGGCTATTGTTGTTGATCCTGAAAGAACTATTAGCAATGGTACAGTGGAAATTGGTGCTTTCAGAACATACCCAGAAGATTACCACAATGCAAATGCCAACAATAACTTTGGGAGCCTGGGGAGTCTTGTGAACACACCTGCTGCTAAGAAGAATGCTAAGAATGAGAAGAAGACGACGTCAAAAGTTGCTCAAGATATCCCTGAAGAGAAGATCAAAGATTTCGGGATGCACAGTTCCAAGTACTACTCTTTAGCCATTGATGTCTTTAGAAGTGACCTTGACCAATCTATCCTTGAAAACTTGTGGAACAAATTCTGGATCAACTCACTAAGCACCGAAGAAGAAACTGCAGGTGCTGCCACTACGGAGAAGTTCATCCAAGACAAATTAATTGAATTCAGTGGGAAAGTGGAGAACTTGAAGAAATTTGACAACAAAGGTATTCAAGTCCAATCTGTTGGTGGGTTATCCACTGCTTCATTACTCGGTAAAGTTGCTGGTCAAATGTCCGGGTTCTTGAGAAGACCACGCTTTGGTCAATCTTCCGCATCAACCAATGCTAGTACTTCATCTTCACCAAACAACTTCAGTTTATTGAGTCAGTCACAACTATCACCATTCACAAAGGCCAACATGCTAAGTAAGATGAAGGCCAAAGAAGCTGATACTGATGGGTCTGATTCAGAGATGAACGATGTTGATTCTGATACCGACTCACGCATTGATTACGAAGAACAATCAATGTCCATTGCCCAAAGATTAGAATCCCCATTGCTACAAGACTCCAGAGGTAGAAGAACGAGAAAGATCAACTCCAACCAATCATCAGCAAAGACCGATGCCACCAGTATTCTTCCAGAAACAAGTAAATTGAGCTCGTACGCTGGGGAATCATCACAGGCTTACAAAAACAGACGTGCTGCCACGGTAACTGATATTGATGATAAGGCTGCCCAAGCTAGTAGAAACCTAATGAGTTTGAAACTACAAGAAATCTTATTCCTTAACGAATGAAATGAATGATCCAATGGTATATTTTTATATAACTATGTGTAGTAACTCTTTGAATGCGGCTAATATCAATTCCGGCCTGTTAACTCTTTCTGAACACTTCAGCTGGATGCCAAATCAGGGAGACTAGTCTCTAGAGAAGTATCAAATCATTTTTCGTGCTTATAAAAATATTAGCAGCTTCGCCGCTGTTTGGCAACACAATATCTCCGCCAATGACACAGAATGTAAGAACAACCTCACTGCCACCACGTTTAGAGCTCATCAGTTAGGTATTTGCTCACTGATGAGTGTTGAGAATTTAGTATTGGAGCTTCAGTCACAGTAGTATTTATAGTATAGAAGCTCATGTTTTCTTTTATGATCTAGGCTGCCTTTGTATTTCGATGATGAAGTAAGCAATGTTAGTTTGATTTTGAAAGCAAATCAAAGACAGAAAGCTGAAATTATAGATCAACAAACCACAGAACAGCACAACTCCGGTGACTGGAAAGAGATCACTGAGCTCCACTCCAGCGGACTTAGGACCTGTAGGATCATCTACTGAGAATATGGTAATCTCTGAGGCCAAAAGGGCAAAGATCAGCGCCCAGGTGGAGAGACTTGATAGAGATGAACTACAACAGGATTACGATCGCTTGTTCATAAAAGTCCAGTTCGATACTGCTTACGAGTTACTCGTGGGTTTAGACTGGGATAATTCTGAAGCGTTCAGGGATGACCAGTTGCAGAGATACAATGATCATATTGATGTCATAAGGGAAGCAAAACTGGGTGTTCAGTTACAAGAGAGCTACAAAATCAAGGATCTAGCAGCCTTTTACAAACCATTCGCCTACGCAATGTATCCTGTCGGTGTGAGAATGAAGGGATGGAACCAGACTAAGGCTGCTGCAATTGCTCGCAAGCTTCAACAATACGGTGTCCAGAGAATTGGGGACCCCGGTGCTGCTGGTTTCCAGGATAGCATCACTTGTTACCTTGAAGAGTATCTTTCAAAGATTGTTCACTACCAAATCCACATCAACATTCTATTTCTCCAGGGCACGAAATCTAAGCACCAAGAAGAAGATACCAAAACTGAGACGGTGACTCCTACAGGAGATCTTATGAAGAAACTTCAAGCGACTCGTCGCTTCTCGATTGAAAATATACCTGAGAGCTGGAGTCAAATCGCTGGGTTCATCAGGTTATCTGCCCACCCAAGGGTCTTTGTCAAACATCTTCGATCATTGCAATTTTGCACACCCACCCGTGATGATTTTGATGACAGTTCAAATACCGGGTATAGGTCCTTATACGCCTCTTCCCCTCAATTCAGATGTCCACAGGTGGTTCTTCAAGATGGTCCTTGGTCCTCACAAAGGTGTTATCAATGGCTGCAGAATTGATAGGAACATGGCTGCAGAATTGGCCACTAAAATTCCCGCTGATTCCATCATTCACCCTGCTTCATATACTAATTTTGGGTCACAGAGACAAAGGGAACAGATTCGAAGAACACTTTCTTCCGTGGAAAATGAGGTCTATGTGGAAGATTTCAACAAGCCAGATATCGAGGAGAAAGCTCATCTAATGGATATTGAAACTGCTGATGGTTGGTCGTCCGAAATAGTGAGTCTTTCTGCTATGTGCTATGACTTCAAGGAGATTCCAGATTTGGAAGATTACTTCAGTCCACTACTTGAAGCAGATGACTCCGGTTTCAACAAGATTAATGAAATGTTACAAAGACTGGAGGTCTACAATTGCAGCAGAACCTGTCCTGTTACAGTCCTCACTAATGGTGTTACAATTCTGGTTATCCAACGATCGTGGTCTAGCTTGCTATCCGACTTCTCAAAGGCTAAGAACAGTGACAATTTTCTTGAATTTGGTGCTGGTGAGAACGCTGACTGTGAGATCTGGAAGTTTAGTGTCTCTGAGGCTAACCCAGCTCTTGTGTTGTCATCCTTGCTCATAAATTACACGAACTCATTCATTAAAGACTATCTGGTAATAACTGAAGACAGTACGGAGCTACAAAAAGCGATTGGCAACTTCATTAGACTACACCCAGAGAACTGGTATAGTTTGTTGTCTGACAATTCTGTGTTAACGGTTGGTGCTGGAGAGCACACGGCAAAGTATAAGAGGGATGTTTTGAGGTATAATATCACCAGATTTATCTATTCGAAGGCACTTTCTGTTACCAACTCTCAGTTCAAACCATGGCATCAAGAGCGGCTATTCATGCAGAACGAGAATACGGAAAACGAAGTTCAAGCTATCAAGCTGGCCCTAATGAACCTCTCCCCAGGTATTGAAGGCTACACATACCTTACTAAGAAAGCTACTGGTGTCATAAACAAGCTCAAATCGACAATCACCACATTGGAAGATACACACAACATCAAGTTTAACTTCCGTCATGTACAATCGAACAGCTACCGCTTAACCCAAGTAATCAAGGGTCAACTAATCTATGGACATGATGTCTGTATCACTATGGCCGTTAAAAATACCTCAAGACTTGGTCAGGTTGAAACCATCATGAAACTCTACGACATGACGACTGTCAGTCTGTTTAATGATACAGTTTTCAATTGGCGTGACAAGAAACGTCTTTCATCATTCTTTGAAAACATGGAATGTATCCTTCCTCGTTGTTACCTGAACGAAATTGCTTGCTAATCCATTCTTGAAGGTAGAGAAGGATTTGAAGATCATTGCACCAAGATGGTCGGTTATGGTGTGCTTCAAAGAAGTGACCCACTTGTGGAGAAACCACTGGTAGAGCTCTCTGAGATGACAGAGGCTACAGCCAAAGAACTAAAGAGAATGTACTCTTTCACCCTAGAGGGCACAGAAGAAGGTGATGAAATACTGAACAAAGAAGGTCCATATTTGGAAATTGTTAAGCTTCCTGGGGTGATGAAGAGAAGTGTCCTCGTCAAGTTATCAGAGCTAACCAAGGAGAAGATCAAACAACTCGCTCTAGCTTCGTTAAAGTTTATCCACGACGCGAATATATACCATGGAGATATCCACTCTGGTAATGTTTTGGTGTCCAGGATTGGTGATGATGAGTTCAAGGTGGTGATTATTGATTTTAGTATGGCTGTGGTTGCTCGTGACAAGAGGTTGAGAGGGCGCTTCTACGACCTTTGCGGTGTTTCGAATAATGTAAAGGAGTTTGAAGCCAGGAAGAACAAGGAGAGAGAAAACCTGGTTTCTGTCATTGAATGGATGCTAGCTATGGAGTCTACAACTGCTAATGTTGTCTAGTCTAGCTAGTAATGATGATATTAATGTTTGAATTATACCAGCTCCAAGCTATGTAAGCAGTCTCTGAATGCTAATCTCTGGGGCTTCGGAGTCTCTATCACCAACTCCTGTCAATAGTACACTCGGATCCTGAGGGTTCACCAACACATGACTCACTGAGCTCTCACTCAATTTGACCACATCTGGTGTACAGCTTGGGATTCCGAGCTCTGCATCTCTATACCAATTGACATCACCTTGAGAGCTTCCAATGACCAAACCTTGACTCTGTGGCAGTAAGCTCCCGATAATTCTCTGGTTTTGACTCTTGAATAAGTCCAAGGTTCCCACCGGTAATAAATCCATTCTGATGTCTAAGATATGTATACTCTCTGAGTTCCGACACACCACGAATAAGTATCGACCATTCGTAGACTCCAACAACTGCGTAACGCCATTCCCTTCCTTCAACGCCACTGTGGAGACCATTTCACCATTCGGTGAGTATAGGGTGACCTTATTACTGAAGGATCCAGTGAAGAACGAGCATGGGGTGAGAAATTCACTATGTGAGATGGTGATGGTACTGGTGATGCCACTGATGGATTTGACCTTCATTATAGGGTTGGACTCATTGATGTCGTATAGTGAGATGATTTTGTTGGAGCCGGTGAGGAATTGTGACGGGTTAGCGAAACATAGTGAGTGGATCTTGTGATATGCCTCTGTTTGTTCATCTTGAATGTTGAACACTTTCACTAATTGTGCAGAGCCGTCTTCCCCAGGTATCAAGTTCAGGAGTTTCAACGGTGTGTTGTTTGAGGACGACAGGATCCCACAAAACCCTGTGTAAAGCGACGAGTCAGGATGTACATCAGCTGTGATTATCGAAGAGTGTTGGTAGGACCTCGTGAATGGGATCAATTGAGCATTGGTGTCCTCCAACAATGACGGGGAGGGGATAAAAGTCCTGAATGCGAGATCTTCGGTGATGCTGACAAAGGCGCTGCCATCCGGGAGCCATTGCAGCTTTGTAGGGAGATTGTGATTGTGGTGAGTTGTGCTGTTGATGTGTTTTGGTGTCTGGAGTGATGGGTACGAATACTCGGAGTTGATGTTTGCCAGGAAGTCGCTGTGGAGTTTGTTCTCAGCCTGGAAAGAGTCTTTGATGGAGCCATGGAGGAGACTCTGTGTGGATGCCAAACAGGAAAGCTGCATTGTGGCGAAGTTTCAGCTGAACTTGTGCCAGAAGTTGAAGATTTAGTGCCTTTAATCTATTATGATGTGCCCCTAACCACATAAACCGGTATGCGCCACACATCTCAGTTTTTTTTATAGCGACATGAAAAATGGAAGCAGTATGAGACTAATAAACCAAGATCCAAAGACAAAGCCAAAGAACAATGTCAGGTCGTGGTGGTCCTCTGAAGAACGTCTTCGTGAAACTGATCGTGGGTGCCGGCCAGGCCGCTCCAACGCCCCCAGTTGGTCCGGCCCTGGGTTCCAAGGGTGTCAAGGCCATCGACTTCTGTAAAGAGTTCAACGCCAGAACTGCATCATACGCCCCGGGCACTCCCATCCCAGTGTCACTGATCGTCAAGCCAGACAGATCATTCTCCTTCGAACTGAAATCCCCTCCAACGGGCTACTTGCTGCTGAAGGCTGCCGGGATCGAGAAAGGTGCTGCTGAAGTCGGCAAAGGTAAAGAGTTTGCTGGTGAAATCACACTGAAGCATGTCTACGAGATCGCTAAGATCAAGAAAACTGACGAGCGTCATAAGTCCCTGGAGCTACAGGGTATTGTTAAGAGTGTCGTTGCCACTGCTAAGAGTATGGGGATCAACGTTGTGATATAGTTGTGTTTTGTGTGGCCGTGTATATAGAATAGGCTCAAGTTATGATCATTTTTACGCCAAAAAAGAGAAGTACACTCGTAGTCATTCACATCCCGGGAGACTTTGCTAGCAAGCAGGTCAAAACTGTAAACTGTTTCATTAGGAGTGTTGGCTACGAATTTTGCACTTGTTCCTGATTTATCCGAAGCCTTTTTATGTGTCATCCAAAACTGTGTTGTTTCTCCGGGCATTATTCCAAAGTTTGGTGGATAAATACCCAGGAGAATCAGAGATTCCATCTCCCATGTGTCTCAGGAACTCGTCAGAGGATGTTCAATCTAATCAAAACGCTCAATAAACCCGAATACCACGGTCCATACGTTGTTATTGCGGGCTTCATCGCCAATTTCATGGTGTTTGGGATCTGTTTCACTTATGGTGTCTTTCAAGAGTTTTACTCCTCTGCTGAAGGTCCATTATCAAAGTCTAAACAGGCCACTGTGGCAATGATCGGTACTGTTGCGAGTGCCACCACCTATACACTGTCAATTTTTAATAATACTCTAGTCCACAGGCTGGGAAGTCCAAAATATGTGATGCTCCTAGGGTCGGTAATCATGAGTCTGGGGTTATTCTTGGGAAGTCTTTGTCAGAACTACAAAGAGTATCAATTCATCTTATCACAAGGGTTATGCTTCGGTATTGGTGCCTCACTGGTATACACCCCTGCGGTCACTTGTGCACCTCCATATTTCAACCGTCATAAGGGTGTTGCTATGGGTATTTTGTTCTCTGGTACTGGTATTGGTGCCTTGATCATCGCTCCAATTATCCGTATTTTGATCACTGTCATTGGTTGGAGATGGTGCTTGAGAGCCATGGGGTTTGCCAATTTGCTGTTGACCTCTTTTGCAAGCTTACTAGTCAACCAACATCCAACTTACAGAAACACTTATACCCCATTATCCAAGACCTTGAACTATAAAGTCGTTGACCTGACCTCTTTGATGTCCCAATTGGGTGCTGGGTTCTTCCAATCAGCTGGTTATCTGATTTCATTGAACTACATGTCCACATACTGTCAAACTCTGGGATTCAGCGCCAAAATGGGTGCCACTTTCATCGCTGTCAATAACGGGATCAACGCCCTTTTCAAGATCCTCATTGGACATGCAGCTGACCGTACGGGGAGACTGAACATGTTGCTAGCGTGTAACTTCCTCAGTTCAGCTTTTGTTCTGACACTATGGATGATTGACACTCGTGGCACCTTTGTGAGCTTTGTCGTTTTGTACGGTGTCGTTTCGGGCGCTATCATCTCATTATTACCGACTTGCCTGTCTGAAATCTTTGGTAACAAAAATTATCAGTCCGTTAGTGGGTTAATGTATTTCTTCAGAGGACTAGGAAACATGCTGGGGAGTCCAATTGCTGGTCTCTTGATCGTTCATAGTGATGTCAGTGAAGGTTATAGAAACGCTATTATTTATAACGGTGCTTTGTTGATGGCTAGTACCTTATGTCTGGGGCTTTTGAAATTTAGAGTGGCAAAGGGGCTAATAGATACTAGTGTTTGAACATCAAGACCATAGAATATGATTTACGATAAAGAATAAATGCTTATGTTAACTTGTAACTGGTGAAAGCTGCGTCGATTACATAATCAGCACATCATCAAAATTTAACGGGCCAATAAACTCGAAGGAAAGTAATCAATGCTCATCAACCTCTCTAAAACGATGGCTCCTGTGTTTCTCCTGAAGAATAAAACGGTTCCGAAGGACCCTTACCATGACACACTCACCAGTTCGCATTTTGATCCTGTTTTCATCCCATTATTAACGCATACACAAGTCAATGAATCACAAACGATAGAGATCTTGACCTCAGATTACTTTCTCCATGAGATTGCTGCCTTCATCATCACTTCCCAGAGAGCCGTTGAGTCCATCAGTGCTACTTTAGAGAAGATACCTGCTGACATAAGGTCTCTGATCTTCAAGAAGGCGGTGTATACAGTTGGACCAGCTACTTCGAAAGTTCTGCTCGAGCTGGGGTTTGAAGAGATCAGAGGCGGTGCTAAGGCTGGTAATGGCTCAATACTGTCAGATATAATCATGGGGGATCTTAAGAAAGGCGAGGACGTTGTGTTCTTCACTGGTGAGATCAGAAGAGATATCATCCCTGTGAAGTTGACCAATGGTGGTATCAACATCAAAGAATGTGTCATTTACAAGACCGAGGAAAAACAGGGGATTATTGAAGACTTCAGAACGAATTTCAATAAGAGTGAAGGAAAGGATAGATGGATTGTGTTCTTCAGTCCTCAGGGCACTGCTGAGATTGTGTCCCATTTGAAGACTTTGGAGTTGAACGATGTCAAGATCGGTTCTATTGGTCCTACCACTGAGCAATACTTGAAAGACAATGGGATCAAAGTGGACTTGGTCTCTGTGAAACCGGATGCTGAAAACTTGTACAAAGGGATGATAGGGCTCTGATAGAGCAGATAGCATATAGATATAAAGGGGTGCTTTCTACGTATTGTTAAGTGATTGTAGAAGATGTGTATTGCTCAACTTGACACTAATTCGCAGTACGACAAGTGCACAAAGTTAGGGGAGCCCACAAATTTGGTTGCTCATGATAATACAGACCCACTTTTGAGCTTGACCTTCGTCTTCGTCGATTATGAATCGTAGTCATGAGTGAGCCGGCTCAAAGGCTTGTTCGGTTTTAGTTTACTCTTGAACAGATACAGCCGCAAGAAAGAATACAAAACTCATCCCCAATCAGAGACATGATAGTGATAGAGTCTAAAGTAAAAAATTACCAAGAAGTATCATGCAGAACTAGAGTCACAGTACAAAAGTATCAAGTATCAAACCAGAAAATCACTTCAGACATCGCGTCGGAAGTTGGCGCACATGAATCTTGCAACTTGCAAAATATGTAAGCGATGCGCAGCTTACGAAACTAGTTGATCTTTAAAAATGCATTTAATTTGGTTCTATATTCACGACCTTTCAGAGACAACATAGATTGTTTCATTCTCATTCTTGTAATCAACTTCCATATAACTCTCATCCTTGGTAGCTGTCCCGACTTTGGTGATCTTCACTTTTGGTAATCCCAGTTTCCCAATCTTCAATGGAATCAAACTTAACCTTTCTTGTATTTCATGACTGTTATTGACAATTTCGAATGAGAATTTGGTCTTACCGTTGATCAGCCATGTATCTTGATTGTTCAACACTTCAACTTCGAAGATCTTGGACTCTTCACGTTGGAAAGAAACACTCTTCTTAGTCTTTGTCGCCTTTTTGATCTTGTTCACAATGGATCTGATGTTTAGTTGTGTCACTAGTTCCTCTCCAAGAATTGTGTAGATCTTGGAGTTGTCATACTTCAGATGGACAGTGTGAATGACTTCAGCAATTGGAATGGAGACATCGATCAACAAGTGACGTTCAATCAATGGTAATGTCAAACTTTCAAGAGCAGACTGTGGAGTTTGAATGAATTCTGAAATGATGGACTTCACTTTAACACGATCAACATCATCAATAGCCTTCAACGCAGAATAATTGAAGTTCTTAGCATTTGTGATCTTGATCACCGAGTTCAACTCGTATTCTTGATAATCAAACACCAAACTCAACCACTCAGTCAACAATCTATGATATTTCTCAACGCTACCATTTTTCAGCAGATTCCAAAGTAGCTTCTTCCAAATTGTATGGACCTCTTCATACAAGTTTCTGTACTTGATATCTAATCTCAAGAATTGATCAAGCACAACATTTGGATCAACACCATCTTTCTTTTCAATCTTGAAGAAGTAATTCCCTGGTTGTTCACCAAATGCAATCAAAGAGCTGGACTTCAGAGCAGTACTGACCTGGTAATGTTTGTTGTCAGCTAATATAACATCGAGGATCCTGATTGGCAGTTCAATGTCAGCGGTACCAACACTAAATTTGGAATAGATGCTATCAGTCTTGAAGATATCCTGTACCGAGACAGCAATGCTTAAAGCGGTATCAATGGAAGAGATCAGCCCTTGGGACTTCACCTTCTTGTCGACAGTGGTAAATTTGACTTTCAGGAATAGGTCCATTCTGGTGGACTTGATGCCTGGGACATATGAAATGATGACTTCGTGTTCTTTACCACCTTCAATCTTTGGAATGGAAATTCCATCTTCATATTCAAGTTCAGTAGTAGCTTCACCGTCGTACAACTTCAATGATGACTGCACTTCAAGGATATCATTCAACTGTTTGAACTCAATAAAGACATCATTAATGGTGGATGCTGGCAAAATGAAGATGGAGAAGGACTTGTCATTCAGGACCAAGTTGGTGGATTCATCAATTCTGATAGACAGGTCATTTGGGGAAGGATAGATGATCACGTCAAGGTCATTCTCAAAGGACTGTGAAAGAACAATTGGGCCAAACTTGGCTGTGAGTTTGTGGATCTTGAAATTGCCAAGGATGATTTGAGTTGTGGATAATGATACTGTAGTTGACTGTTGAACATTGACTTCTGGGGTTGTGAACTTCACAAAGTGGTCATTCTCATCAGTTAATAATAGTTCAACTTCTGTTAATTTCAATTGGTTTGGAATCTTGGTATCAAAGGTCACCTCAATGGAGTATGTATCATCACCAAGTGGATTGACAATAGGTTTCACTTCAGCGTTGAACAACTTTCTCAAGTCAAAAGTGGTGGCTTCACTGGAGTTCCCATCTTCAAGGAACTTCAGAGCTTTACCAACAAGAGCACCAGATGATGACATACCATCTTGGATAGAGGCTAACAACAGAACGTAGTTTTTGGCCTGTAGGACTTCCTTTGGCTCCTCAAAGAATTCATCAGAAGAGTCAATGTGGTCAAGACAGTCAATGTAGGCCTCTAGCAAGTTTGAACCTATGAACTTCCAGCCCTGGGTGTTGTAAAACTCTGGACAGCTGGAAAGGACCAATGCAGCCTTGGAATACTGCTTGTTCTGATAGTCTAGAAGTGCAATGTCAATGGAGAGGGCATCGACTGTTCTTGGACGTCCTGATATGCTGTAATGTTGGATGGCAGTTTCTGTCAATGTGATGAATTGCTCTTCAAACTTCTCCTTGGAGGAGATGATCTCTTTCAATGGTTCATACGTCAATTCGGATTTTGAATCTGAGAATGAAATGTCTGTGAGGATCCCATTGATTTCATACCCATGCTGTCTTCCGATCTGTAACAGTTTAGATCTTTGCAATGTGAGCAGCTCGCCAAATCTTTCTGAGATTAAATTCACCGTTTCGTTCTCTTCTGAATCTTCCGAGGAGATCTTTGCACAGATGTCCAAAGTCAGCACCTCGTTTATTGTCTTGTAGACCCATTCATTGATCAATGACGAGTTTTCAAACAGTTTGGAAATGTTCAAGATGAAGAACTTCAATCTCTTCAGGAACTCAGATACGTGTAGTGAGGAGATGGAAAGTGAAGCTGCAGTATCTGAAAGCAATTCAAGAATAATCAATTGTTTAGTGAAAATGTAGCATTTAGCATCAAAGACAGTAGTTGAGGGTTCTTCCTTTGTGATTAGATCTTTAGCTCCAAGAAACTCATCCAGACTTGCCAATTTCTCATCATGGGACCTCAATTCAGCACTATGGTCATTTATCAACAGTTGAAGGCTATCATATTCGGTCAATGCATCCTCCAGGAGATGGAAATTGTAGAACTGACGGGCAAGACCTTCCTTGACACAGATCAGGAGTGTTGGATCAGTGATGTTCGATGACAGAGCATCACGTAGTAGCTGTAGCTTGCTGGAGAAAGAGTAGAGCACCCCCGTTTTCAGCTTAGACAGTAGCAGGTTCCAAGACTCTGTTCTCTCCAGAGTACTGGTGTATTTGGACTTGATCATGACACAGCGCTCCTTGGTCTCCTCGGCGTTATCTAGCTTCAGTTTCTCAAACACTTTCAGCTGTGATTTGGTGACGCTGTCATTGGGTATGTAGTAGATGATGTACCAGTCCACAGGACCGTTGGATTTCTTCACGTTGGAGTCCTTCCAAGCCTCGATCAAGGGTCTGACCTGGGACTTGTACGTCTCTGAGCTGTCACATTGGATAAACATGACACGGGCATAGGGCGTGTTTATGAGGTCAATGGCGGCATTCAGCGGCGACTCAGCGAGCAGGAAGTTTGTGTGTGGCTGTGTGTTGTTGTCGAAGCGCTTGGGCGTCTCCTCCGTGAAGACAGAGGGCAGCAGCGGGATGGATCTGAGGGCATCGTTGGAGCTCTTTCGCCAGTGCAGGTTCGTCAATTGCGCCTTCTGCGCCAGCTCCTCGCTGATCTTTGGGTAGACGTTAAATGGGTCGTAGAAGCCGATGGCCACGGGCTCGATCTCGCCGGACATGCTCTCTCCAGGGCGCCTTTTGGGTGGTCTTCTGGCGCCTGTTGGTGTCTTTTCGGTGGGTTCAAAAATCGTAAACATCAACGAAGTGCTGGCCCTACCGCAAAAATTCATGAAGTTGTTTGTGAAATGGCAGAATAGGATCCAGATGGACTCTGAAGCCATCTAAAACAGCCACAAATCCACCTGAAAGCGTCCGCTGCTACCGCTGTCGCACCTATTGGCCCTAATCCCACCACAATGGCCCACGACGACAACGCCACGCCCGCAAAGACGAAGCAATCCACGCGGTTGGGCTCCTCCTCGAAGCGCTACCAGTCTCCACTGGGGACTAAGAGAACTTGGGACGTCCCTGCCAGAATCGGCTCTCCCTTTAGAAGGCTGCCCGAGCCTAGCCCCTTCAGAGCCTTCAGAAGCTCTGTGTCGCCTGCTGGTGCCTCCAAGTCCGGCTCTTCCTTGAAAAGATCGCCTCTCCAGAGTTCTGAAGCTGTTAACACTGTTGCTAAGAACGACGGCGAAGACATCATGGACTGGATCCAGAGTGTGAAACAGAAGGCATTGAACATCCTCCAGGCTGAGGAGAGAGAAGAAAAGATGTTCTATGAAGAAGTCGAGTACCAGAAGAAACTCATTGAAGCTCACCAAGAGATCAACACAGAATCATTTGATAGACTTAAGGCATATCTAGACAAAGAACGATCACAGACACAGCAGCCTCAAGAAGCTGAACAACAAAAGCAAGAAGAAGAAGACCTTGAATATGAGTCAGAAGATGGAAGCTACAATGACGATGTTGAAGAGATACTCGACTCTGACGAAGATGATGAAACGTCTCCTCCACAAGAAGATGAATACGACAGTGATGGTAATCTCATAATACCGCAAGATGCTGAGGTGCTTGAAGTCAGTTCTGAGGAAGGTGAAGAAGAAGATCAAGATCCGCATTATTACCAGTACGATGCTAGTGAATTCACTGATGATAGTTCCCAGTACAGGGCGACATCACAATATGGAAACCAGTACAAAATGGCAAATCCATTCGCTGATGATGAGGACGCTGACGGATCTAGGCAAAATGAAAGCCATCTACGTCACTTCCAAGAGGAAGCTGAGCATGAAGAACAGTACAGTGATGACCAAGGTCTGGATGTTGAAGTGATTGATGACGTTGAAGAGATTTCCGACCATCCTGATGCTGCTTCTCAAGAATATGAAGAACAGTACGAAGATTATTCCGAGATTCCTGAAGATGATGACGATCAACCAGAGCATCTTGGCTACTCTGATGATGAGCACTCACAGAACCAACAACATGACTATGATACTACCCAGAATGATATGCAGAATGATCTGTCCAACTTTGAAATACTGGCCAATGCTGCTCTGTTCAACGCTACCCAAAGTGAAGCAACAACTGACCTACGGGATTCTGAAGATCATAGCCACTACGCCAATGAACATGAATCAGAAGGTGAATATTCCTACGAAGAAGATGAACAACAGAGCAACCTATTTGAGCTTGAAGCCGAAGAGGGTGAAGCGCTAGAAGAAGAAGAAGAAGAAGAAGAAGATCAAAATGAAGACATTGAAGAAATTGAAGACATTGATGAGGACACTGGTCCCGTGTCAGATGGTGAAGGATTCCCACCTCCAGGAGAAAATTACAGTGAAGTCTTTGATGGTGAATTGATTGATGAACAGCTGTTGCTAAATGAGAAAGATTCTGTGATTGAAGAAGAAACTGCAAGCCAACTTGCTGAGGATGAAGATCTGGAAGAAGTTGCTGAAGAAACAAAAGCGGATGTCGACTTCACGGAGGCATCTGTTGAGGAACCAATGTCTGTTGAACCTGCCGCTAAACATGAACTGTCGGAAGCTCTTTCTGAAGTTGACGATGAAGAGGTTAAATACAGTGAAGATGTTGAAGACGTTGATGTTGCAGATGTTGAGATTCGACAACCAGAAATTGAAGAGCCTCAATCACAAGAACCTGAAGAATTCAAAGAACCTACACCAGAACCAGAGCCTGTCTATGAAGAAGAACAGTACTATGACTCGGAAGACGATGTTCCATTCCAAGATCCATCAGCTAGTATGTTTGGTGAAGTTAGTCAAAGAGAGCTGCTCGAGACTCTGGAAACTGCTAGTGATGATGGTGATGTTAACACTGCTGATGTCTTGGATGAATTGAAAGGAGAGAATGAAGAAGATAGTCAGATGGATGTTGATGAAGCTGAGATTCATGAGCCAGTAGTCGATTCAGTGGAAGAAGAGGTTGAAGATACACCAGAAGTGCAGGAAGACAAAGTTGAGGTCGAAGATGACCAATCCGGCGCTGAGTCAGAACATGTTGAAGGTCAAACTACTTTCGTTTCATTTTTCAACGATGGCTTCGCTAGATCATCTAGTGCTGCCCACTCATTTGCTGATGTCTCTAGTGATTTTGTGAGATCTATCACCCCACAACCTGACGAGCCAAGATCCACTCCCTCTGTTTCTTCCCTGAAGAACATCCTTCCAGAGAGTGCATTCACACGTTCCTCTGCTGGAGAAGTGCCTGCATCCACTAAGGAGCCATCCGCCAAAGAGTCGACTGATCTTGGTGATGAGCAACTTGAAGCTGCCCTTGGTGAAAAGCCAGACGAGTTTGTTGAAAAGGTTGAAGAAGGTATCAGGACTGCTGCTGAAGATGTGAAACATGCCACTGAAGAAGCTTCTGGTCTGAAACAATTCGCTGATACATTCCTGGAGGCTGCACTTGGTGAAAAGCCAGAAGAATTTGTTGAACAAGTCGAAGAAGGCGTTGAAGAGGCCATTGAAAAAGCCGAGAATGTGCTAGAGTCAACTCCTAATCCAACTTTGAAAGATGTTGCAGATGAAGCTCTTGCTAGTGCATTAGGTGAAAAGCCTGAAGAATTTGTTGAAGAGGTCACTGAAGGTGTTGAAGACATTGGGGCTGAAGCTAAAGAAGTAGCTGATGAAATGCTTGAGGATGCTCTAGGTGAAGACATTCCTGAAGATGAACCTGAAGTAACCACTAAGGAATCTGAAGAAGTTGTTGAAGAACCAACTTTGGGTGGTAATCCATTCGTCACTGCCCTGGAAGAGTCATTAGGTGAAACTGTTGAAGAATTCGTTGACGATGTCGCCGAAGGGAGAGATCTTCTTGAAGAAGCTGTTGATCAGAAGGTTGCTGAAATCAGAGAAGAATTCACAGATGAGACCACTGAGACGGCTGAGACACCAAAGCCAAAACGCAAGGGCCCATTCTCATTATTGACTCAAGTCTTGAACAGAGCCTATGTTGATCCAATTGAAGATACCACTGTCAACACAACTGCTGATTTCACTGCTACCGGTATCGAGGCCTCCACACCATTGAAGTCAGGCGCAGAATCACTCAAAAGCGATGAAACCACCGCAGAAGCTACTGATTATCAAGATTTCAGCGTCACACAGTCCATCTTGAACGATGACGAACTTGAACCAACTGAGCAAGACATTGGATCTCCTCAAACCCCAGAACCAGTCGAGACTGACAATATTCTAGATGATGCTGAATCTGATGGCGAAGGTGAGAGTACCTTAGAACCAACTGAAATCATTGAGAATGCTGATGCCGAAGAAGAAGCCGAAGAAGAAGCTGAAGAACATCACACCAGTTTTGTTGAGATTGCTGAAAACGCCAACCAACTGTTGAGCGATGAACTAGATGCCCCTGTTGAGCCAACTGAGGGCGAAGTTGACGTTGATCATATTGTCGAAGATGTTGTTGACGCTGTTGCTGAGACTGCTGAAGTCATCACCCAAGAAGCTGAAAACTTTGTCGAAGAACATGTTGTCAAACCAGTTGAAGAGTTATTACACAATTCTGATGAGATTTTACAAGACCAGCTAGATGACGTTGTTAAAGAGACTGGTGATGAGCTTGATGTTGATCACGCTGTTGGTGACGCAGTGGAACATGCTATTGAACATGCTGCTGAAGCTGCTAAGTCATACATTGAAGAGAATGTTGACGTGTCATTGCATGGTGTTGGTGAAGCTATTGAGAGATTCGTGTCTGAAGGCGTCGAAAACTCTGCTGTTGAACCTGAAAAGACACCAGAACCAACTGTTCTAGCACCACCTGAATCAGGTCAAGAAGAGGAATACAGATCGCCTTTCAAGAAGCTGAAAGACTGGTTCACTGGTAAGAAGAGAAAAGCAGAGTCACAAGATGTTACACCTGAACCGACAGAACGTGAAGATATACCTGTTGCCGAATCAGAAGCTCGTGAAGCTACTCCTGAAGTCACTACCCCATCTCCAGAAGTTGTTGAATCTCCAAGACCTAAGAAGAAGAGACAAACTCAACCAGTTGCTGATTATCAACCTGATCATTTGGTCATGAGAACTAGAAGTGGTAAGATCCTTGGTGCCACTACTGAAGAGGAAGTTGCTAAAGCTGAAGAGATCTTGAAAGAAGAAGAACAGTTGATTGATCAGATTGCACATGGTAAAGTTGAAGGGAATAAAGGTTTGAAAGATTTGGCTGTTTCTTATGAAGACTTTGAAGGTCACCCAGCCCATGAAGATCAGAATGAATCTAAAAAAGTTGAAGAAGAGGCTAAGAAGGAGGTTGAAAGTGAAGCTGAAGAAGCCCAGATTCAAGATGATGTTGAAGAAGAGATTGAACAGGGAGAACCTGGCGAAGAGCGTCTTGAAGAACACGTCGCAGAACCTGCAGAAGAACTTGTTGAATTTGAAGAAGCTGAAGCTGAAGAAGCCGTGGAAGAATCATCGGATGACAAAGAACTTGAATCGCAAGAACCTGTGAGACGCAGCCGTCGTCTAAGACACAAAGAAGATTCTGTCCCACCTGAAGAAGATGATGCTGATGCTAAAGAGATTATGGAAGCTTTCAAAGATGAGGTTAAAGAAGGCATTGAAACTTCAAAACGTCAAAAGAAAGGTAAAAGAGGTAGACCTTCAAAGAGAGCCAAGTCAGACAATGCTGTGTCCTCAGGTAGAGTCACCAAACCAAAGAAGAACTCTAAGGGTAAAGGTAGAGGTAGAGGCAAGACTCAAAAGAGTCAAGAAAATGAAGAGAAAGTTGAGAGCGTGCTAAAATCCCCAGCAAGAGCCACAAGAAGCAAGACCAGAAAGAAGGACGACGATCAACAAGACGATGACCGTGAACAATCACAGCCTAGAAGAAGTTTAAGAAGTCATACGAAGTAATGTTTGTACAGTTATAATAGTTATTAGTCATTTGATTGTAATTTCGTTCTATCAAGTAGTATATACAGAATCTAACAAGCGGCCTAAAACAGACCGACATTAACAATGCAGTAAAACATAAGTCATTAGTAACATAAAGCATAATGGATGGGGTCAGACGTTCATGCGATATGCTTCATTAGGTATTCAAAACATGAAAAGAATGCAACACTGGTGAAGACGGATCTGGTGACACTGACACTCAGACCTTTGTACATTTCCCTAGTTGGTAGCGTCAATGGTCTCAACAGGATTGGCTGACGAGGTTTCAAAGCTAGGCCCCTGATGATATTGGACACGATATCCCTCTGTGTCAATGATTTCACAGTATCGATTGGGAACACCAGGATCCAACTGAAGACACCTGAACAACCAGCGGCCATGGTGATGGACACAGTGCCGATTGGGATGTTTGTACCACTGATCTTACCGTCCGGTGTAGCAAACCCGTCAATCAGGATCTTTGCAGTCTCGTAAATGCTGAAGTACAGACCTGAACCCACTGCGTCTCTCAGCATGTGGAACTTGAACCCAGAGTATAGCCCCCTGAGGCCCTCTGATCTTCTGATTTGTCTGGCGACTTCCCATGTGGTCTTTGGCATTCTTCTAGGGTTCAGTCCCAGTTCATCAATCTTCAAGATATAGATCTGTTGGAACAACTTGGTGAACTCAAAGGGACATGCAAACACAGAACAGGACCCACCAGAGATCATACCGGCTGCAAAGGACACCGGAGCGTTGTTGATCGCTAAGAACAAGGCCTGCTTCTTCTTCGAATCGTCTGGTGATACCTGGAGCGGACTGATGGTGTACTCTTGGAGCAGAGCAGCATATGGTTTCACTTCTGTATACACAGAAACACCAAGGGCCTTCGTCACCGATGTGGACAGCAGTGGAGCGGTCAACCCACGGAACAACCCCTTGACACCTTCAGATCGTATAGTCTTGGTCAAACAGTCTATTATACCATTGAAATTGTGCGTTTGGAGTCTAGTCTTCACTGAATCCAGGGGGAAACCGACAATGGTGGAGAACAGCGAGGCCGTGTAGGACATTATACCCGGTCTCCAGGGCTGGAGGCGCTCGGGCAGGATGTGGAATGCGTTATTGAGGTCCAGGTCGCCAGTGATAGCCGGGGCCACTGTTCTTTTGGGATCTGTGCTCATTTAGGAGGAGGGTGATGGCTATGTGTGAGGCACTGTTGTGAATATTGAGATGGCCAGGAGATTCTGGAGTGGGTTTGTGTGTGGCTGAGCGACAGAAGGCTCTATTTAAAGGCCGTTGAGTGCAGATTCACGGCCTGGTGATGTCCCATTGTAGTCATGATTCATCACTAATTTTTCGAGAAAAACGACTCTGCCATTTCAACACGGGCAAACGCGGACCTCATCGCATAAAAAAATTTCAGGCCTAAAAGATAATCTTGTAGCCTAAAACCCAGCACAAACCCCGTATAAAACGCAGTGTTAACCATGGCCAAGGCTACCAAGAAGGTCACCATCGACGGTGAGAAGACCAAGGACCAGGAAATCAAACCAACCATCATCCCAAACAAGACTGCCTCCGAGGATCAGGTGCAGTTCCGTATCTACGGTGGTTCATATGAACACAACCTATTGTGTCTTTCAGTCACTTTAAAAGAGGGCAAGACCCCTTTCTTCCAGCCAATCTTCCACTTCCAAGCACACTCCTTGTCAATCAGAAGTATCTCCGCCGCTAGGAGATATTTGGTCACTGGGTCCAACGATGAACATATCAAGATTTATGATTTACAAAAGAGAAAAGAACTGGGTACCCTATTAGGCCACCAGGGCTCCATCACCTCCTTGAGTTTCTCCAATGAGGGTATCATCGGGGATAACGACTCTGAAAAGAATCAGATGGCCGATGGTAAGGCTGGGAAATGGCTATTATCCGGTTCAGAAGACGGTAAGATCATTATCTGGAGAACAAAGGACTGGGAGATCTTTGGCACTTTGAAGGGTCACCAGGGCCGTGTCAACGATTTGGCCATCCATCCAAGTGGGAGAATTGCTGTGTCTGTGGGTGATGATAAGACAGTGAGACTATGGAACTTGATGACTGCTAAGAAGGCTGCTAATTTAAGAATCAAGAACGATTGGCAAAAGGGTGAATTCGTGAGATGGAGTTTGAACGGTGACTATTTCCTAGTTGGTCTACTGAATAAAGTGCTGATCTACAAGACTGCTGAAGCCAAGATTGTGAAGGAGCTGCCATTCAAGACCACATTGATGCATATTGAAGTCTACGAACTGGAAGGTGTCGAATACGCCGCCATTGGGTTAGGTAACGGTGTCATTGAATTCTACAAGCTAGAAGACTTGCTAGAAAAGGAAGATGTGGAACCAGAATTCAAACTACAGGGCCATACAAACAGAATCAAAGACTTTGCACTATATCAAGTGAAGGATCAATCATACCTAGTGTCCATCTCCTCCGATGGTAACATTGTGATATGGGACTTGAAGATCAGAGACCAAGTCGCAGTGTATAACACTGGTGAAAGACTGAACTGTGTTGAAGTCTCTGCTGAAACTGTTGAAAAGAGTGAGACCATGAAGAGAAGATATGACGAGATTGAAGAGGCTTATGCTAGTGCCTCAGAGAGTGAGAATGAAGACACGGAGGAGCTGAAAAAGATCATGCTGAATGAAAAGAAGAGAAAGAAAAAGAACAGAGCCAAGAAGATATCCGTTGAATTGAAGTAGGTTAGCAAAATATAGGTACAGTTCATTTATACACATTTTGTAGCCTGCAAAACCGAAGACTGATCTCGGCCGAGGAGCCTTTAGAATCACGCAGCCACCAGTACACCTGGCAGTCCACCAACAGTTCACTGCCACCACATTTGTAAATTATAACCCCTCAGATCGCCTCTGTAGAGTTTCAGAACTATGAATTAGGGGATGGCTCCGGCTACTCGTTGTGGCCCCAGCACAAAGGCAATTTGCTTCTCTTGCTGGTGAATTTGGCTTGAGAAAAACATTATTCGGTACGCTTAACGAAACTCACTCACTCACATTACTCAACGCACCAATGCCTGGAAAGAGGTCTGTGAGTCCCTCCTCTGTGGACCCTGGTATTGGATCAGCGGCTCAGCTAATGGGAGCTGCTGGGGCCAAAAGGGCGAAGCTCCATGAGGCAGAGAGATGGCTTGATAGAGGTATACTACGAGAAGACTTCGAAAACAGGATGGTCACTATCAGGTTCCATGATGTTAATGATCTACTGCTTGGTTTAGATTGGGATAACGAGGAAAGATTCAGAGAGTCTCAGCTGGAAAATCTTGAGCTCCATAATGACGTTGTGAGGGAAGGTAAACTCAATCGTCAAGAGGAAGAGAGCTACAACACTCAGAATTTGCTGGCCTTTTATAAGCCCTTCTCATACACCCAAGATCCTATATCTGTTAGCTTAATCGGATGGGACAAGAAGACGGCCACTGAGATCTATCACAAGCTGAAAGAATTCGGTTACGATCGAACACTGGATCTTGATGGCCAAAGTTTTGAAAACATCCTAACTAAATACCTTCAAGCGCTGCTCATATTGATTGTCAAATACCAAATACACTTCAACAATCTCATTTCCAACAAACTCGGAATGGGCCAAGGTGAGCTTTCTTATCCAGGTGAGATTAATCTTGGTGCCCGTCTCCCAAAAGGTCCAAAGACGTATGACGTGAATATGCTTCGGAATACACCTACATTCAACCCTGAAGACATGCCAGATATAAGGAATCAGATGATTGAATTCTTTAGGATATCTGCAAACCCACGGTCCTTTATCAAATATTTCCGTACCCTGAAGTTCAAAACGGTGTTGAGTCATGACATTCCAGCATACATCTCAACGAAACAAGAAAGAAGACAAGCATACACCGCCACATTGAATGCACCAAAAGAAATACTAGAAGAATCTGTCGTCACATCTAAGAAAGGTGTTGTGGGTGGTTGTGATGTTATGTTCCACTCTGAAGTGCCCTCATCAATGAAGATCCCTGCTGATTCTATTTAAGACAATTTGGAAGGCTCAGGGCTGTCTTCCATTGACAATGAGGTCTTCGTATCTGGTGACACAAAACCTGATCTCGAAACAAGTCTAGAGCTTACTGGGGTTCAAACTGGAAGGTGGTCCGCGGAATTGATCAATCTTGCGGTTATTTGTTACAAATTCACGAGCGTTCCAAACTTGGGCGAATATTTCAGTCGTCTTCTAGGTACAAGAGGCTACAGCGTTCCACAGGTCAGAGGAGTGCTGCATCAACTCAAGGTCTACAATAGAAGCAGAAACTGCCCTGTTACTGTTGTGACTAATGGCCAAGAGTATGTAGTTATTGAGAGATCATGGAATAGCATGCTAACGAACTTCTTGAGCGCCAAAAACAGCCCAAACTTTCTTGATTTTGAAAGAAATAATGTTGATGAGTATCATATTTGGAAATTTGACTCTTCCACTCTCAACCCAGCTCTGATGATGTCGTCTTTAATGCTGCACTACACAAATTTGTTTGTCAAAGACGTTTTGGGATCCACGGAAGGCGCTTCGGCTCTAAAGCCTGTTGGGAGCTTCATAAGATTCGATCCAAAAACCTGGTACTATTTAACATTTGAACATGCTCTGCGAACAATTGGAGGTATCACGGGTGGCCAAAAGTACAAAAGAGATGCAGTTAGGACGAAAGTTGCCAGATTTGTGTACACAAGAGCATTTCCATCTGATGCTAGTTCCAATAATGGCCAGGCCCATCTAGATGAGCGTCTATTCATAAGAAACAGTACCGAACAAATGATTTCAAGCAATCAGTCAAGCATTTCAGCAGCCATTAAATCCATTTCACAAGGTGTTGAGACCTACAAAGATCTTGAAAAGAAAGCTGATGAAATCATCGTCGAGCTGCAATCCGCAGTCAAAAAACTTTGTGCGACCCACAGTATCCGCTTCACCTTCAAATATGTTCAATCCAACACCTATCTGATATTACAGATCCTGAAGGGCCAGTTGGCCTATAGTGATATCTGTTGTACAATGGTGGTTAGAGACACCTCGAAGGCTGTGGAAACGGACACCATATTGAAGGTTTTCGATGTGCTCAAGATGAATCTATTCTCAAATACGTCACTGTATTGGCCAGACCAAATAACTACCACCTCTTCATTCTTCAACAACATGAAATTTGTGCTGCCACGTTGCTTCGTGAATGAAATCGCAAGCTATCTAATCTTGAGAGATAAACCTGGGTCCAACGATGCCTGTACTCAGACTCTGGATTATGGTGTTTTGCAAAGAATTGATCCTGTTGTTGATAAACCGCTAAATGAGCTGGCCAAGGATGATAATGATGTGACTCTTGAAGACGTGAAAAGAATGTATTCATTTACGGTTGAAGGTACAGAGGAAGGCCCTGAACTGCTTAACCTAGAAGGATGTTACATCAACATCGCCAAAGTTGAAGATGTTTTGACAAAAACTCAGCTGGTTGAGTTGTCTATTGAGGACAAGAAGAAGGTGAAGGAAAAAGCATTACAATCTCTGTCATTCATCCACCAGCATGATATTTGTCATGGTGACATCCAGGCAGGTAACGTTCTGGTTTCCAAGGTTGATGATGACTTTAAAGTCACAATTGTATACTTTGGGATGTCGGTCCGTGCGTCAAAAGCTGAGACCAGGTTTGATTATTTCTACAGTCTTTGTGATGAGTCAGAAATGTTCTTTGATGAGATCAAGGCTATCATGAGGAAAGAAGAAGAGTCCATGACTGCTGTTATCACCGCTTTGCTGGATTTAAAGCCTGATGCTAGGTGAATGTTGTTCAAATTTGTTGGGAATTAGCGATCAATCTGATCCTTTATTCAACGGCACAGCTGTAATTTGTAGTTTGCGTCCTTTATAGGAAGCACATGAAGTGAGTATGCAGCTGGTGAAACATGAAAAACATGGAAAAAGCATCGGCAGCAAATAGTCGACTACATCTTATGTAAATTACTAGTATCCCATATAAATTAAACTGAAATCAAAACAAATAAGTACCATTATAATTAGCAAAATAGAAAAAGAAAACTCATAAACACCCCATTAGTAACCTAGCAACAACGACAACAAATGACAAACCAACACAACAATACAAAAAGAGAACATAGCAAAGCTTCCAACCCAACCCTGTTCATCAAGCGACATTAATAACACTAGTCATGGCTTCATTGACCTGACTCAGATGTTTGTTCAACACGACTTTGACACGTTCATTACCCAACATTATATTACCAACCGATTTTCTGATGAACTCTTTGATCTGGTCGTTAAATTGGAATTGTAAACCAGCATAGTTGAACATGATGAAACAGGATAAGATGATGAATAACAGTGGTAGCCAGAAGAACATCAACATCTTGTCATTCTGGAAGTTCTTACGTTGATGGAAGAAACGTTGGAAGATATCTTCGTCTTGAACTTCAGTTGTTTCACCTTCAGTTGTAGTCGAGCCAGTAGCAGTTGCTGTGGTTGATGAAGAACCAATGGTGAACCCAGTGAATTTTGAAGGGAATAGATCATCATATCTTGGTAATTCTTCTTGGGTAAAGACATTCTTCATCTTGTTCCATAGTGAGACATCAGTTGGTGAAGTTGGCGCAACAGCAGCAACGGCTGGGTCAACGATAGTCGCAACGTTATCATCTTCATGACCAGGCAAGACAAAGTTATTGTTGTATTCATATTCACTCTCTTCTTCATCACTAGCTTCAACACTGTAATCACCATCCAATTCAGAATCGCTGTCATTTGTGGTGGATAAGGTATCGGTAGTCATTTTTGAAACATGTAAGCCATCAGTCCATTCAACTTCTTCGACTGAGAAGATAGAGCTTGAAATACTTGAATTGGAGAACTTTCTAGTCATTCTACCATCTTCTGAGTTGGATCTGCTTGATCTGAAGATATCCAAAACGTTGTTGTCAGCAACATCAGAGGCAGTCAAACCATTGTTGGTTCTAGCATACAAGTTGGCCTTGCAGTTCAATAACAATTCAATAGACTTTCTGTCACCTTTCAAGGCAGCATAGTGTAATGGAGTGAAACCTTGGGCATCTTCAGTGTCAACACGGGCACCCTTTTGTAACAATGATGAAACTAACTTGCAATAACCTTTCAAACAGGACAAATGTAACAAAGTTTGACCTTCAGGTGTGCATAGAGCCAAATTTGGATTAGCTGGCAACAATTGGATGACCTTCAAGATCAAGTTTTCATCAGAGGCAGCAGACAGGTGGTTCAATGTATTGTTAGACATAACGTTACCAAAGTTACCACCATTGTTGACTTGACCATTAGATTGACCATTCTGATCACCTTCACCGTTGGAGCCGATAATCTTTCTAGCAATGTTTCTAGCATCTTCAAGCTTACCATTCATCTTCAAACCAACGATTTGCAAGGCCAATTCAATCATTTGTCTGTCAGTGTCATCCAAATAGGTAAAGATTGAACTACCTTTACGCTCAGTAGTTGGTCCTAGTTCTGGATCTTCAATGGTAACAACGACTTGACCTGGTTGAGCAGCTGGTGGTAAGTAAGTGACAATAGTGGTATCACTCCAACATTGAGTAGATAAGGCTTGATTGACACCAAATTTGACATTTAAACCTTGTTTGAAATTGGAACCCAATAATGTGATTTCAATACCACCTCTCAATGGGCCCTGAGCTGGAATGATTCTTTGAATGATTGGTCTGTTATCAGGTGGTCTTTGTGAGACTAGGCCATTGGCGAAACCAGAGGCAATACTAGCAGCAAGACTTGTTGAACTGTTATTATGGCTGATAGAACCAGACAATGGGTTTGCTGAAGCAGAAGGTTTTCTTTGTGGGGTGATGGAGAACCCGTCAGATAGCTCTGGAGACCATGTTTTCTTTCTCTTGAACACTCTTGAGTCAGTGGTATGTGGTTCAGATGAATCTTCTTCAATCGATGTTGGTGATAATGGTTGTGATTTGATTGTGGCTGTGTTGGAATCACTGTTGGCAACAGAGTTGCTTGTTTCATCACCGTTCTTCTTTCTGTCCATGATCATGATTGGAGTGGATAAGTGTTTAGCCAACACCTCGTTCTGTGAGTTCTTCAAGATGAACAGCAGTTTGAACCCTTTTGATTCTGAATGATGACGACAGTAACAAACAATTCTAGCACTGATATCTAAGTCTTTGGAATCTTTGGTGGTTTGTTCAGCTGGGAATGAAATGATCTCTTTACAGTTGAAGATGATGGCTCTCTTGTTGGTGGTTGTGGACCAAGATGGATTGTCAGTGACACCATTCTTTCTTCTTGAAGCTCTCTTCTGTTCTCTTCTGATACAACGGGTACAAATGTTGCATGGCTTCAAAGTAGAGGCGGTCATAACAAATGTCTCTAGGTACAGCACGTTGGATTTGGCTTCCTCTGGGATTGGTTCACTTAAACAGAACTTCTGTTTAGCGATGGTATCACTTGGTAGATGGATCAAGAACTGAGGTGGAGGTGGGGAGACGGAAAGGTCCAATTTGATCTGTGTTTCCACTCTGGAGTAAGTTGGCAAGTCCTTGACGTTCAGTTGGTATGGCAGTGTTGTCTCATCGATCTCCAGGTATTGCTTTGGGAATTCACCACTGTACTGTGCTAGGGATTGGGTACCAAACTTCAACTGTGACAGAATGTTTCTGGCATTCTCGTAGGAAGAGTCCAAGTTAGCGACGGAGTTTGGTGTGTGGAAGACCTCGTTCTTTGGGGACGTGTTCATGTCGATGGAGCTTGGAGTGGTGGCCTCGACGTTGGCACTGTTGTTAGCGATGTGTTGGCCATTGTTGTTGGTGGCATGACCGTTGATGGCGTTGGTGCTCAATTGGGCCGAGCCAAAGTCGAACTGCTGGGGCTGCTGGCTCTCCTGGTGGACGTCGTTGAACAGCATGAAGTCGCCCTTGTTGATCTCGTCGGTCAGGAAGTTGCTGAACATCTCCTCGTCCTTAGGGAAGCGCTCCTCCTGCTGGGCCTGGTCCTCGTACAGGCGCTTGTCCAGGAACTCGTCCAGGATGTCCAGGTCGCCCGCGTCCGGTGCTCTGCCCAGCGGCTGCTCGAAGCTCTCGAACTTCAGTGACATCTGCGATTGGCAAGTGGCGGCTAATGAAGACCTCTGTGGAGGGTTTGGCACAATTTGGCTGTTTCGTCACTCGTTTTTCTGCTTTTTTTGCGTTGGCGCCTTTGGCGTTCTAGATCTGGGCATCGCCAGCGGGTAACCTTTGTGTGTGTTACCCGGGACTACTACTCCTAGCTGCGTTTGGGCATTTCAAAAAGCCAACGAAATCAGCACAGATTGCCACTGTAACCAGCACCGAGACACAACAAAATGGGTTACAAAAACACTCTTTACGTTACTGGTACGTGTCCTTTTCTCGACGCTTCGCTCCGGATTTGTTACTAACTTTTTCCCACAGGTTTTGGCAGAGATATCAAGGCTAAAGATCTAGCACCAGATTTTGAAAAGTGAGTATTGTGTTTGGAATTGATTTGGCTTCTTTTTACGTCTGTTTTCTGTTTCTTTCTTCTACTGGCCTCTGGCTACTGTGATACCCCTTTTTTTGACTTTGATTGTTTTCTTCTGTGGTTGATCTTGTATAGTCTCGTGGTTTACTTACCTTTCAGGAAAGTTTATCCAACAGCACAATCAACTTATCAACATCATCTCCCAACCCTCCAGTTCCACTTACAACACATGGATCAACAATCAATGAACACCTTCTTTTCTACTTTTTTACCCTTTTTACCACACCAATCATACCCATTTCAACAACCCCCTACCCAGACTTCCAAAAGACTGGCATCTCCAATTCCAACCCATGTCAAAACATACAATTACTTCCCCCAGGACCCCATATTAACAATCCCCTTCAAGATTCGGTGACGTTGTCAGAGTCGACCTTCCACCAACCAAGACCCCAGAAGGTGCCCCATACGCCTTTGTCGAATACCAAGACCTGAAAGATGCCGAAGCTGCTCTGGAACTAAACGGTAAGCCATTCACCTTGGACGAAACCATTGAATTGAAAGTCGAATGGGCCAAGTCTGAACCTCATCCAGTCGGCTCTGGCTCTAGATTCCGTGGTGGTTTCAGAGGTGGTCGTGGCGGTTACGGTGGCCGTGGTTACGACCGTGGCTACGACCGTGGCTATGACCGTGGTTATGGCCGTTATGACGACTACGGTTACGGTGGTTATCGTAGAGACCCATATGGTCCTCCTCCAAGAGACTACCCTCCAAGAGACCGTGGCTATGGTGGTCCAAGAGATCGTGACTACGGTTACAGAGAAAGAGACAGAGGTGGCTACCCTCCAAGAGACAGATATCCTCCAAGAGACCGTGGTTACCCATCAAGAGACCGTGAAGACCGTGGTCCTCCAAGAGAAAGAGACGAATACAGAGGTAATGGTAGAAGTGAAGCCGCAGAAGGTGACAGACCAGAAAGAGACGACAGAGATTACGGTTACTCTAGAGGTCGTGAAGAAGGTAGAGAAAGAGAAAGAGAAAACTTTGACGACAGAGAAAGACCAATCTCAAGATCAAGATCTCCAAGAAGAGACTAGACTGTATACTTTCTAACCAAATGAACTCCTGATGTGAATGCTGCCATAAACTCACTGTAGTTTAACAGGAAAGATCAATTCTTAGCAAATCCGGCGAAGAGTTAGTGGCTGTATACGATTTCCTAACGCTGTGTTGGGTGCCAGTTGGAACCACAGTATCAAAATAGGGGTACATAATGCACAATCGACATACACCCCATCTGTTGGGTCGTCAACACTCAACGGACATAACTCAACAATGCGTGTTGAATTAATGGCTCGGTGAAAACTGTACTACGTGTCGATCCAACCATCTCGGTGGCGAATCCTTTCGAAACAGGAAAGTTTAAGTACACGGTACAGTACAGATTGTTAACGAGCTCAGATCGTGATCTCTATTGGCCCAATCGGTCCAGTACTGCCTGGGAAAGAGACGGGAAAGTTTTGAGTTTTATGGTGAAGACTCGAAGGCATATAAAATGATTTCGCGCCCCTGATTACGTAATCCAGGCCTTGGGCAAGACTATTGGGCTACAGAGGTAGAGCAGTCTATCGTTTGAATCTGCAATGCTTTGAGACACTGGTCTCCAGTACTGCGTATATTAGTCACAATTTTCGGAGGCTTGGGCTACTTGTACCTAGCCTTCTCCTCTATGACTTGACTGGCTTGGAGGAAAAGCCACAAGCAAGATCTAGTTCCATACACGGGGAAAGCAGTCACCGACTGCACAGCTTGATTACCCTCAACGTTCACCAGATTCCTTCAATTTTGTCTCAGAAGAGTGGCAGAAACGCTTCTTTTTCAAAGAGGCTAAGCGAAAGGGTCCTTGACAGCCATTATTATCACTTGAAGATAAAACTGTCGCTTATACACATTCCTGCCCAAATGCGCGCGCAACACGTTAAAACACCACCAAAACGCCATTTTTTGCCACACAAAGAAGTCATCCCCATTACACTCTCCATACTATCAGTCCCAGACCCTCACACTTACGTCAGCCCTTCCCAACTCGGGTTAAACTCCGGCTATTACTCACTCCCAGGCCCGGTACGCGCCGCAGAGATCTGCCCGTCATTTTGACAGAGAAAAAAAGAAAAATGCAACTTTTTTTTTTCGCGATGAGCCAGCCGATAAGAGTCATAACTGTGGGACACATATAAAAAAAGTTGTGGAATTTTCCACTTTTCTTTCTACAACCACCAAAGACACAGAAAGAACAATCCACAATGGCCCCTGTCACTTTACACCTGAGAGCTGAGAAAAAAGCCCTAGAACACCGTGCTGCTTTGACCCCAACCACCACCAACCAGCTGATCCAAGCCGGTTTCAAGGTCTACGTCGAGGAATCCCCTCTATCTGCCTTCTCCACCGAAGAATACAAAAAGGCCGGTGCCATCATAGTACCAGAAGACTCCTGGAAACAAGCTCCAACCGACAGAATCATCATTGGGTTGAAAGAGTTGCCAGAAGAAGACACATTCCCACTGATCCATGAACACATCCAATTCGCTCATTGTTACAAAGATCAAGGTGGCTGGCAAGACGTGTTGAGTCGTTACGCCAGAGGGAATGGTACTTTGTACGATTTGGAGTTCTTGGAAAACGACCAAGGTAGAAGAGTCGCTGCCTTTGGGTTCTACGCTGGTTTCGCCGGTGCTGCCTTCGGTTTGAAAGACTATGCTTTCAAGAACACTCACTCTGATTCCGAGGAATTACCAGGTGTCGAACCATTCAAATCAGAAGCTGCCCTTGTCGCTGACGTTAAAGCTGACTTGGCCAAAGCCTACGCTAAAGGCACCAAGGCCCCAACTGTGTTGATCATTGGTGCACTAGGCCGTTGTGGTTCAGGTGCTGTTGAGTTATTGACCAAAGCCGGTATCCCAGACAAAAACATCATCAAATGGGATATCAACGAAACCAAAAAAGGTGGTCCATTTAAAGAAATTGCTCAAGCCGATGTCTTCATCAACTGTATCTACTTGTCAAAACCTATCCCACCTTTCATCAACTATGAACTATTGAACAAAAAAGACAGAAAATTGAGAACCGTTGTCGATGTCTCCGCTGATACCACTAACCCGCACAACCCAATCCCAATTTACTCAATTGCCACCACTTTCACTAAACCAACTGTCTTGGTCCCAACCACTGCTGGTCCAAAATTGTCTGTTGTCTCAATTGATCATTTACCTTCATTATTACCAAGAGAAGCTTCTGAATTCTTTTCAAGAGATTTATTGCCTTCTTTGTTACAATTACCAAATAGAAAAACCGCTAACGTTTGGGTTAAAGCTGAAAAACTATACAAAAAACATGTTAAACGTTTAAGCAGAGAACAAAAATTATAAATGTTGCTGGTTCAAATTATAGAAATCTTGTTCACTAATTACCCGTTGGTGATCTAAACTTAATTTAAAGTTGTTGCTTGTCTTTTCCTTTTCTTAATTATCTTTCAATTGTAGCTTTACATGGCGCAGGAGGCAGTTGGTAAGTGTATTTCTATAAATGTAATTTTTGTATCTATATTCATCGGTTAGAAGATCTGTCTCAACCCACCATTCACATTCAACGGTTTTGTCTCAGACTCTGTTGGTTTTGAATTGGGCTTCTCATCATCCGAGTAATCGTATGCTTGAAAGACATCGTCGTATGCAAGAGACGTCTCTGGTCCTAGTAACTCTGATATTATGGATGTCTTGGATGTGTGGTTCGTGTTTGGTCTTGATCTTTCTCTCTTGTTTGATCTAGAACTTCTATTCTTCTTCAAAGTTTCATTGTTCGAAAAACCCAATAGATCTGACTCTAAAACTTCGTTCTCATCGTTCAGTAGCCTTAGCTGACCAATGTCAAGGTCAATACCTGTTGAGTTCAAACATACAAGTTCTTCTTTACCTTGTGAAAAGAAAGGATGGTTTGGTTTGTGTTTGGAGCTTGTGAAGTCACCTTGTAAGTTCCCACTGGAATAATCTCTCTTTGGGGCAGGTGAACCTGTAGACAATAGAGCAGCTTGAAGTGAGATATCATTCATAATAACCTTCCATGGCTCATAAGCATTCTGTTTCTTTCTTTCACAAACAGCGCATGAACACTGATCTGCCTTTGGTGTTATAGATCTTGTCAAACTTATCAATGAAACATTGTGTCTGGAGTTCTTTCTTGAAAATGAAGATTTCTTGAGTTCATAATTTAGCAGTGGTTCATCTTCGTCACTCAGCACATCGATCAAGTCTTCATTCTGTGTAGCTCTTGATTCTAAAAGTCTTCCCTGGCTCTCTGTAGACTGTACCAAAATCTCAATTGATGGGTCTTCAGCTTCTGGCTGATCAACTGCTTTTGGAGCGGTAGTGTTGGAGATGATCTGTGGTTCAAGTCTCTTACCAAATAGCCAGTACTTTTTTCTTCCTTTTGGAGGTCTCACAATGTAATTGATCTGTCCCATATTCTGTTCTAGCCTTTTGAGGTGGTCCTCCAGATCTTCAGGAGACAGCTTGAAGTGATCATCAGGGATAGCAGACCCACGTCTCCTTCTCTCAGTCAGATAGGCCCCTTCTTGTGGGGTGCCTTCTTCCACATCTTCATAAACAACAACATCTTCATCATCAATACCACCAGTGAACCCATCAAACAGCTCGTTGTTCTCTTCTAGCACCGAACTCTCATCTTCATAAGTGGTTTCTTGTTCCTCTCCATCTTCCTGGTTGGTTCGCAACGTGAGCAAAGGCTTCGTAGGGTCTTTTACCTTGATGAAATGCTCATTGTGTCCAAGCTTGTTCTTGTTGTGATGGAACTCAATGACAAGCCTCCTGAACTTGCTTCTTAGCTGGTTGTATTGGAAGGACATGGTGTCTGGTCGGGGACTGGACGAGGAAGAGCTCGTAGGCAGTGGTGGGGTCTCTTTTAAAGGAAGACTTTGAGCCTTGTGGTCTTTTGAAGCACTCCAATTGATCTCATGGCTGTTTTTGGAGCTGTTTTGGAGGTTTTACCACAAAGGCGAAGGCGATGTTTTCATTTTTGTGTCACTTTTTTCTGTCGCGGTTAAACAGAAATTTTCATTTAACCGAGATCTATACGGTGAATAAGCCCAACACAGCAATTTTAAAATTGAGTAAAGCGTCCAAAACTCTGAAAACTCATATTGGTAGTTGTTGAACACGATGGTCTCATTAGCTAGCTTATTTGAGCAGTAATAATTTGCTGCAGAAATTTTGAGTTTTCTTGTCTTTGGCATTTTGGATTTTTCAGATGATAAAGGAGGTCA
This sequence comes from Taiozyma rabaulensis, assembly GCA_030574855.1. NCBI lineage: Eukaryota > Fungi > Ascomycota > Saccharomycetes > Phaffomycetales > Wickerhamomycetaceae > Taiozyma > Taiozyma rabaulensis. The sequence continues at coordinate 227,918 of JAJMFP010000165.1, forward strand.
AAGATTTTGAGATATCTGAGATTCGCCGTCGGTAAAGTACATATTCAATCACCTGCCTACGGTAAATGGCCATAAAGAATGATCAATTATAATTAATTACGCCATCGTCCGCACGCCGTCATTTATAACGATGGATCAGGGCCGAAGCACCGCTATCCACGTGGCCATATTGTCGAAGTTTCTACGTCCATAAGTATATATAATAATCCAGCTGTATAACTTTCCTGAACGTCATTATTACTATCTATATAACCCTCAAACCATGTGGTTTGACTTATTGAACACATTCAAGTCGAACTTGTAAAGCTTCAGTTTCAAAATCAGGTATGCCACCAATCTATAGCCAACGGCCACAGCTAAAAGCACCCCGTAGTATTTATGATAACTTGCCTTTAGACCGTAGTTCTCTAATACATCAGCACCAGTCTTGAATAGACACTGACCATCAGCGCCTGTGGTGGCTTCCGTACAAGTGAAGTGTAAATCATCAGGGAATGATATGTTCAACATCAGACTGATCCCATATTTCAATGGACTGATGAAATTGATACCCTTAAGGACCCTGTCCATCTGTAGTGACATAACACCAGCCATGAATGTACCAATGGATAAGAATATGGAAACGGTGTTGACAGCAAACCCAGCTTGTCTGAACAAGGTTAATGTGATGATACCCAGACTTTCACCGCATGAGATGATCAAGATGGACACATAAGTCATGCTGAAGAATACTTTGGCTGTACGTGGCAGACCAGCAGCTAGCACAGTAAAGCAGGCATACATGAAACTGGAAAGGATCTCGAATGGGATTTCAACAGTGGTGTAACTCAGGAAGAATGGCAAAGTACCGTAAACACGGTCATCAAATTCATGGTAGAAGTAATCACGTTGGTCAGGATAAGAACTCAAGTTGTTCAGCATGCCACAGAAGTAAAGTGCAGATGTTTGCTGAACAAGACCCAATCTGTTTTGAATACTCTCGTAGTCCTTCTTCAGCTCGGCGATGAACAGGGCAAGAATGATACCTAAACCGACAACGTTGGAGAATCTGGCGACAAAGACTTGTTTGTTTCTCCATGTAATCAATATGAACTGTTTCAAACAGGCAATGTAGGCCGAAGTGAATGAAGCTGGTTGTCTGATGAATTTACCGAACTGTCTGTTGAATTGATCCTTGCTAATGGTGTTCAATTTTGAAGTATCAAGAACGACTTCTTGTTGCTTCCAGCTTGACAAAAGACCCTCAATTCTCTGCTTGGACACCGTTTCCTTCTCAGCGCTTTGATTGTTGACAGAGATCAAATCCAGGACATGATCAGCAGAATTGGTCAATTCAGGGCAAGGATAACCCAAATCAGTGAAATGTTTCACCAAATTACTCTGTAGTCCATTGAAACCAACGATACCACCTTTAGCTAATAGCAAGACTTGGCCGAACTTGGTGAATAGGTCAGAGCGGGGTTGATGAATAGTCAAGATCACAGTCTTACCTTCATCAGCCAAAGTCTGTAAGATTTCCAGGATTGAAGATGCAGTGAAACTGTCAAGACCAGAAGTAGGTTCATCTAGCAGCAAAATCTTTGGATTGTTCAATAGTTGAATGGCAATAGAAACACGACGTTTTTCACCACCACTGATACCCTTAATGAATTCACTACCGATCAGAGTATTAGCACAGGCTCTTAGCCCCAGCTTACCAATGATGTCTTCAACGACTCTGGACTTCTGCTGTTTTGTGGCATTCTTTATCCTCAAATCAGCGGCAAGTGATAATGTTTCTCTGACACTTAAGGAAGATAGTAAGTGATCATCGTCTTGTGACACGTAGGAGCAGATCTTGTTGACCATCTTTGTGCTAACTTTATCCTTCTTGTTGAACAAAATCTCACCACTGGCACTGTACTTGTTGATGATATCCGAGTTAATTCTCCCTGAGATCATGTTAAGTAGCGACGACTTACCAGAACCGGAAGGACCCATGATGGCGTTCAAGCTACCAGCTTTGAAATCAGCAGTGACATTGTTCAAGATGATCTTTTCGTCTTTGTTTCTCTTGACTTTCACACTGAGGAAGATCTCATTCAGTGAAATGTCGATTCTTTCATCATCAGTTAGAGCGACTAAGCCATCTTGGTCATCATGTTCTTCATAGCTCATCGTGGAGGAGATCTGTTTGGACAATGAAACATCGACTTTGTTCAATTTCAAGAATAAACCAGCAACAGCGTAGAACCCAACAACCCAACCTAGTAGCACCACCAGCGGTACAGTTTTCCAATTCTCCCAAAACCCATAGGTCTGGATGATGTACTTCCCATTGTAGGCATTGCAAGTTGGATCAGAAGGATCATCTACTGGACAATCACCGTGATATCCCGTAAACTCATTCGAAACGAGGCAACCAAACCCATACCAGACAAAGGCAATGTACTTGGTCCATCTGACATAGACAGGCAGAGTCTTTGCATTGACGAAGTACCCACAGGCAAAACTTTGTAGAGTGTAGTTCATGTTTGCAATTAAAGAAGCATTGGCGAAGTTTCTGGAGATGGCAACAGCAAGCATAGCACTGGTCATTGAGGCGTTGTGAATTAGAAGGATATTGGCCCAGTATGTGAAGAATTGTGTGGCAGTTGGATTTAGGCCAAACATGAAATAAGTGATGACTGAGAAGAGTAAAGTGATGATGATATCTTCAGTGAACAATTTGGAGATTCTTCTTGAGAGCAAGAAGCCTGGGATGGAGACACAGTTGTCAGCTCTTTCACGATCAAAGATCTTGATATCTGATGAACTTAGTCGATAAGTCTCAAACAACAACATCAGATAACCTTGTAGACCATTGGCAGAATAAAGAGCACCACCAACAGATCTGATACCTTTCAAGTCTTTACCTGGTTTGTAGAAAACCCAGCCGCAGACAATACCCATGAAGATCGATTCCCCGACCAGTGACATCAAAGTGACTGTATCACGAACGGTTAACAGGTTAGTTCTCCGGATCAAGACAGCTAGCTCTCTCAAAAATGGAGGTTTCTTCATGGCAACTTGTTCCAGATCATTGACATCAACCTGAATATCTTCTAGTGTTTGATGTGATTTCCAATTTGATGCTAGCTCGGCAAGTCTCTTTCTCCCTTCTTGCTCGGCTTGATTGCTTCTAATATCAACAGAGGTAATGTCAATCAAGAAATCAGCAGGGTTCACACTCTCAGGAACATCAAAGCCCAATGAGCTGAAGTATGGAAGCACCTCGGACACCTCATCGTTGTACACAGTTTGACCTTGGGACAGAATGCATAATCTATCAAAGAGGAAGAAGATATCTGAACGTGGTTGATGAATGCTAATGATAATGGTTCTCCCCTTTCTGGCCAGTTGTTTCAAAGTCTTGATCAGCAGAAATGCAGAATGGGCGTCCAACCCAGTGGTAGGCTCATCTAAGAACAGCATTGAAGGGTTGGACAACAGTTGGATACCAATACTCAAACGACGTTTCTCACCACCGGAAAGACCCTTATGTGTGGAGTCACCGACCAATGTGTCAGCACAGTCCTTCAGCCCCAGTTCTAGAATCACTTCTTCAACCAATTTGGAGCGCTCTTCTTGTGTGGTGATATCAGGCAGACGTAGTTCAGTGGCAAACTGCAGCGTTTCTCTGGCGGTTAACGAGGCGGACAGAATGTCCTGCTGGATCACATAGGCGTTTCTGACTTTGTTCAGCGTGGAGCCATTGAAGCTGATCTCACCGGTTCTTTGCAGGTTTGAAGAAGATGATCTGTCCGCTAGCACGTTCAGCAGCGTTGTCTTCCCAGAGCCAGAGCCCCCAATGATGGCCATAAGTGAGCCGCTGGGCAAATCGAAGGACGTTTCATGGAGGATTGTCTTAGACTCGTGGGTCTTCTTCTTCTTGAGCTTGGGCCGCGTGGCGACAGACAGGTTTCTGACCCTCACAGTGACCGGGCTGATCTGTTGGAAGGAGATGTTGTAGTCCTTGGAGCGCACTGAGTCCAACGACTCTGGAGGCAGGTGATCTTCCCCGTGTTTCTCGCTTAAGCTGTGCATTGCTCGCCCTGTGAAAGTGTTGTTTGGTGGAATATGAACTGAGGAATGAATATTTAACAGGATGGCATCAGTGGCCAAAGCAAGGCAGCAAAAGGAAGCTGGCGAGAATGCGTCTGTGGTGGGTTTTGGCCGTTTGTCAGCTGCTGCGGTCTCTTGTGCTGCACTTTACGAAGATCTCTTTTATCAGCAAACAATTTACGAAGTCGATCAACGGTCGAGATCTCATTACGAAGCCATAGTTGCTGATAAATGTTTAGAGGGTCGGAAAGTGGCCAAATTGGACTTATAAGCTGCAGTACCCAGTCCATGTATCTAGACAACCATTCTGGGCTGCCTCAATCTACAGAAATCCCGTTTTAAATCACATAAATCTAACTTTTATAGAGGGTCCTAGTGTACATAGTGAAATACATCTAAAATTGACCAGGAAACTGTTGTTGCTGGAATTGAGGTTGACCATAGGCCTGCTGTGTGAACTGCTGTTGGAAAGGTTGTTGTGTAAACTGGTTTTGTAGTGGTTGCTGGATGAATTGATTCTGTAGTGGCTGTTGAGTGAACTGGTTCTGTAGAGGTTGTTGTGTAAATTGGTTTTGTAGCGGTTGCTGTTGTTGTTGCGTAAATTGGTTTTGCAAAGGCTGCGTAAACTGACTTTGAGACTGCTGTTGGTTCGTTGGTTGGTTGTATAGACCTAATAATTGATCTTTGTTCAACCCTGTTCTTTGGGTTTGTAAACCCCCTTGGCCAAACGGTTGGCCATAAGCTAATGTGGCACCAGTTTGTTGACCAAAGGCAGGAAGAGCCTGGGTTGCAGTCTGCTGTTGTTGTAGTTGCAATTGTTGTTGTTCGTATAGCTGTTGTTGGACAGGATCGACGTAAATGACACCAGTGGCTGGATCCAAGTATTGTTGTGGAGGTTCAATCAGCCCTGAGGAAGCAGTGACCGGCTGTGAAGATTGACCGATGCCCAATGATTGTTCATTGTTGTTCCACCAGTCACTAGATGCTGTCACTGGTTGAGAAGTTGATGAAGATGGACGGCCTGAAGCGGACGAGGTAGAGGTACCTGGTCTTCTTGGTAGTGGAGGTTTCTTCTCGTCAGAAGTACCAGAGGCAGGGTCTGAAGAGCTTAAAATGTCCACTGCCAGACTGACATCACCTTTAGCCAATGAAAGAGCTTCATAATTGTCATCCATGTTATTGAAGCCACGCTCTTGTAATTTTGGTTCTAGTTTTCTGTACTTCAATCTTTCAATCTCTGGGGTGTCAACATGTCTCAGCTTTGGAACTTCTCTAGATGGGATTGATCTTGATGATGAGAATCTGTCTCTTCTCAATGAAGGTCTGGAGCTGGACAAATTGTAATCTTCAGATGTAGGTGGCTGATATCTGAACTTCCCCAAAATGTATTTCTGTCTTAGATACTGATAAATCTCATCCTTATCGTCATCATCAAAGGGGAATGGTTCATTCTTTGGGTTCCATAGCTTTCTGGCTCTCTTGTTCCCCATTTGTGCCACGTTGTTCAAGTCATGCTCAGTCCATTTGTCCAATGTCAATGATTTGGTGATGGAGACGTCTTCGCCTAGTTTTCTATGCAGGGACGCACAACGGCCACACAGGAAGAACCCCAAATTGACAGTAGCCCAAGTTGGATAGTCTGTGCCACATTCACCACACTTGTTGTTGTTCGCCTTGTCGTTGATCAGGTCTTTCAGCTCGTTCTCAATTCTCTTTTGGTTTCTTTTGCTCATTGTTTCCGGTCTTGACGATGCTGGTTGTAGGGCTTCAAAGTATAAAAGCAGGTAAATTTCTCGATGTTTTTCTCTCGTTTTTATCGGGGCGGTAAAATCGACTAGATCAGAACGGCCAAAATGGTACGCCGAATTCACCAGAGTCTTGTCACAACATAGGGCGCTTCGTACTAATTGACCACCAGCCACCTAAGTCAGCCAAGAAGGGTCTTTCCAACGATGAAAAGAGAACAAAGTTGATAGAATTCTTCACCAAGGAGCACAACTTCTACAACATCAAGGAAGTCGAATCATTGGGCTCAAAGTACGTTGGTGTACACCCGATGCAGATGAAGGAGTTGCTTCAACAGTTGATCGACGATGATTTGGTCAGAAGTGAGAAATGTGGCGTCACTACGGTGTATTGGTGTTTTGAGTACGACAAGTTGAAGAAGACGCAGGAAATGATAGCTGCCAACCAGGAGAAATTGGACAAGTTACAAGCTAAAAAGCTGGCGCTACAGAACGATATAGAGAGGGAGACCAAGTCAAGAAAGAACGGTTCTTATTTGAAACTCAAGGACGAAAAGCACCAACTTGAAGTCCGCAAGGCTGAACTCTCCAAACTCATCGAAGCTTCCTCGTTTAACGTGGACAACTTGGGCTCCATGAAGGTCTCCCTTTCCCAGAAACTCAATGACGCCGAGTGCTTCACGGATAACATCGAAATACTTGTGTCCTACTTCCAGAAGCAAAGTGGCATCGAACGCTCGTACTTCAAGCAAGAGCTCAACATCCCAGAAGAGTTCAAGGACCTTCCCTCCATTGATGACGTCTTTCAGAAAGAGGTGATGATGTAAAAAATGCCCTCATCGGGTAATTTTCGCGGATGTCGCGATCTATTTTTGTGTCATAGTCACGTGAAATTCTGGCAGAAAGCGATAACGTCATGCCTTCTAGTTTGAAGATAGAGGCAAGTAGCCCTCTGTACAGAAGGGAAGGGTCTGTGTGTGTGATTCAACAGAGGAAGTGTGCCATTTTATGCGATTTTTGTGTAGTTCCTGCGCCGCCACAACGCGTTTCTGGTGGTCACACTCTCCAAACTGAAGCCTGTTTTATCTCCTGGTTCCCGCACGCTGATTTGCTTATCAAGGGAGGAGCCAAATTTATAGAAACTGTCATAAAACTGCTTCTTCACAGGGGTCTTTTCCGTGATTCAGAGGAAAACACACACATACGCTCTCCAAGCCGGTCGCTTACCCAGTTCGCAGACTTACCGCCACTACACACTCGCCACTGTTCGCACTTGTCCGTGGCCCTCCCGTTTTCCCAGTGTTCCTGACACAACTTTTTTTTTGTTGTTTGGGGTTCAGCTTTTTTAGTTTGCCTCTTTTGACTCATCACCACAAACAAGTCAACCAAGGGGCCTCTGAAAGCCGTAAAGACAGCCTCTGCTTCCTCACACGCTGCTCTCCTCCCACTGCGCACACCGCTGCCAGCTCCAACCTCCCATTTCCCGCCATTGGTCACTCCACTGTGAACGCCACCATTAGCGCGTTTTAGTTAGCCATGTCGCCCTCACAGGCATCCACAAGGGGCAACTCGCCTTCTCCGCCTAAGCTAATAGGAAACAACTACAGGGTCGGTGCTGAGATTGGTAGAGGTTCGTTTGCCAATGTGTACAAAGGTGTTGATCTGACGAAGCGTCAGCCTGTTGCCGTGAAGTCTGTTGTTAGATCATTACTAAAGAACAAGAAGCTATTAGAGAACTTGGAAATCGAAATCAGCATCTTGAAAGACATGAAACACCCTCACATTGTCAAACTACTAGACTACCACCAGACTGAACACCATTTCCACTTGATAATGGAGTACTGCTCCCTTGGTGATCTATCGTTCTTCATCAGAAAGAAGGATCAGTTGATTGAGAAACATCCTTTGATCAAGACAATGTTCAACAAGTACCCATCTCCAAAAGTTGAAGGTGCCAATTTTAATGGTCTGAACAAGATTTTGGTGCTTAACTACTTGAAACAACTATCATCTGCTTTGAAATTCCTAAGAAGTAAGAATTTGGTTCATAGAGACATCAAGCCTCAGAATTTACTACTTGCTCCACCTGTGTTTGACCAAGAGAAATTTGACACTGAAGGTTATGTAGGTTTAGCTGATTTACCCATCCTAAAGATTGCTGACTTCGGTTTCGCTAGATTCTTACCAAACACCTCACTTGCTGAAACTTTGTGTGGCTCTCCATTATATATGGCACCAGAGATCTTGAATTATCAGAAGTACACAGCCAAAGCTGATTTATGGTCTGTTGGTGCCGTGCTATACGAAATGTCAGTTGGTAAACCTCCATTTAAAGCTGCTAATCATTTGGAGTTGTTCAACAAGATCAAGAAGGCTAAAGACAAGATTCATTTCCCAAGTATAACAGCTGAAATCATTGATCCACAAATCAAGAGATTAATATGCTCGTTGCTAAGATTTGAACCAACAGAAAGAATGGGATTCAATGAATTCTTTGATGATGAAGTTGTGAATTATGATTTGGCTATCTTGTTGAACGATGTTGACCAAAAGATTCACTTGGAACCTTCACAGGTTAACGAAAACTTGTTCATCTCAGAATATATCAGCAAGAATGGCATCATCAACAACAATAACCTAAACATGGCTGATGACGAAGATGAACAAGAGCAAGAGCAAGAACAGGAAGAAACTCAAAGACCATCTATTGAGAAGAAATCAACAACACAGGTGAAACAAATTTCACAACGTGACATCCAACCAATTCAACAATCACAATCACCTCCAATTCCATCACGCAAATCACCAAGTCCATCCACATCTGCTGCTCCACCGGTTGCTAATACTCAACAACAGCTAATTCAACAACCATCACAATTTGGGATCAAGCCAAACTTCAAATTCCAAGGTGGTGGTGTCAAATCATCAGATATCGTTGTTGAAAAGGAATACGTTGTCGTTGAGAAGACAGCTGTTGAAGTAAATGCCCTTGCTGATGAATTGGCTAATGCAGGTACTGGTGCTGGCGCCATTGCCTTGCCAAACAACAACTATTACCAACAACAACGTCGTCGTTCATCAAGAACCAGCTCTGGCGGGTCCGGAGGCTATAGACGCCCTTCATTTGACCAACATGGTAGACGTGTCTCCATTTCAATGTCACCAACCAATGCCTTATCTAAAGCCTTGGGTTTAGCTTCCACTAGATTATTTGGTAATGGTAACAACGGTGGTCAAACTGGTGGCAACACATTGTCAAAGACTCCAAATTCCAACTTGGTCAACACCAACAACTCATTCACCAACAATATCATCTTGAACTCAACCAATCAACAGATTTTGAACCCATCCACCCAGCGTGACAAAGAGGACGATATCATCTTTAGATTGGAGAACCTGGCCACCAAAGCCCATGTCATCAACTTGTTCGCTGAAGTGAAATTTAGTCAATTGATTCCATCACCACCATCTAGTAACTCCTACGCTATTGAAGATGATGACGATGATTTGAGTGACCACATTGAAGATGACAATAACTTACCACCAGATTTGGTGAAGAGTTTGTCTGATGAAGCTGTGTTGTTATACGTCAAGACATTGTCACTTCTAGCTAAAGCTATGAACATTGCTAGTGAATGGTGGCATTCAAACAACAACTTACAGTTCCAAGATCAACAAAGATTGAATGAGATTGTTCAATGGATTAGAGAAAGATTCAATGAAGTGTTAACAAAGGCTGAATTTGTCAAGTTGAAGTTACAAGATGCTGAAAAGAAACTTTATGAAAAGAATCCAAATTTCCAGATGAACTTTGAAAAGATCTATTTTGAAAGATTGATCTATGATCGTGCTCTAGAGATTGCTAAGAACACAGCCAAGACTGAGATGTCAGGTAATGAAAACTTGTTGGGTTGTGAATTAGCCTATTCTACGTCAATCTGGATGTTGGAGGCTTTATTGGATCAAGACCAAGAGAATTCATCAGAGAATTTGGATCAAGGTGACAAAGAAATGGTCAAGAAATACATTGAATCTATCTCAAATAGATTGAACGCACTAAAGAAGAAGATTGAAGGTTTGAAATGAATGAATTATGAAGTGCATATCAGGGAAAGGGTTTAAGAACATACAACATTATGAGAAAACAAGTTTAAAAGAGAACAAAAAAACAGTACTAGTATTGAATCATGAAGATGTTGATACTCATGGTTCACTTTTTATAATTTTGGGAATTTGTATGGTTATCAAGGTTAAGGGATTATTTTTATATTATACAAGGTTGCTTTTTGGAATATGAAGTATATACATTGGAAACTGAGAGTTTGTAGTTGACACTGGCACATAACTAATTGATCGATTGACCAGCCAGCTTGCAGATCAGCATTCTGATATTTTTATGATACAGTTTGAGATGAGAGTTTGGCGGGAATAGTGTCATGATCATCTTGGATTAATGTCAGGGCTGATATCTAAGTCCAATGCTTCAGCCATACATCTCACTTGTCGATCAATAGTTGAGTCACTTTCGAAGCGCCATCGCCCATAATTCGCTAAAGTATCTAGTACATAAAAAAACTCACCGCAAACACGGTATTTTAATCCTGGTTCTCTACATCACGGTCATTTAACGGTGTCTGTGGAGTTTTCGAAGCCACATTCTCAGTCTTGATCTTGTTCGCATTATAATGTATGAGTTTCTTGATTTTCAGAAGAGTGAAACTGACCATTTTTGACACCGGTTTAACTTCGACCTTCTTAGGGGAGAAGAAGGGGTTCTGTATCAAGTTCTCTTCAAGGAGCCTTTGAAGCTCAAACCTGGAAGTAGGAAGCCCACGAGGTCTGAAGAGATCATTCAAAATGAACTGAATGCCGTGTTCTGAATATGGAAAGTTCACTATCGAGTGAATAGGATGTCTCTGGGGAAATCTAGTTGCAAACTTCGGTAGGGAGTTCATCCTTAAGTACTCGAAATCTGGCCCTGGTAGAATGATAGATGTGTCTTTTAAATAATTCGGAATGCATAACATGATTATACTTTTGGGCTTGTAGCTCTTGTTGAAAACCAGGTAATCTAGTAGCCTCTTTGGATCCGACTTTAGAACTACCGGTGACTCCTGTTCTGGAAGATACCTGAGAACGTCAAAACAGTATATTTCCTCACTGTACGAAGGGTCTATCACACCTTCTACCGTTTGCGTTAGCACAAAGAAAGAGTACAGTCTCTCAAGTCTTTGAGCTCCTTAGACAGTATGAAATAACCAAATCTAGCGAAGGTTGGATAGAATATCCATATTGATATCAGCTTAGCGATTAATGGCTTCAAGTATACACAAGAATTCAACACTTTGAACAAGTTGATGTCTGCCTCTACTCTGTAATCAAAGTCCGGATGGCTAATTACCTTGGATTTCAGTTCATAGGGGGTTATAGCTGGCATACTCAGCCAGTATAATTAATGTTCATCTCGTCAAAATTAATAGACTGCGCAAAATCTTCTCGTGATCATACTCATTGTGCTCATAATAGTTAACTACATACAATCCAATATCAGGAGAGTCATTCATGATTCCTTGTCCTTGATGGTGTATGGACACCGGGTCGCAGTGAAGTGCAATATGTCTCTTTGTCAAAGTCGCAAATAATTCGGACACTACGTCGTATGTCAAATGTCAATATGGCGTTACCTCTGTGTGCGTCTGGAGACTCCTGCCCAAGTCCCAGGGACCCTTAAAAAGCCGGGAGTGGGCCTGGACTAGTTCACATGCTCTCCAGAAAAGGCCTGCCAGAAGAGAAGAGTTTATGTACCACAGCTTCCAGAAAACTCGTAGTTAGTCACCTCCAGCCAATAACCAAGAGCTCTGGCCCAAAATTCCCATGGAATTCTACTGTCTGCGATTTCCAGATCTAAAGTTTCCCCAGTCTCACGCTCGAGACTGCGCCAGTCCCAGTCCCCGCGTTCAGCCCCACAGAAAGGTGTAATTCGCAGAGGGTAATCTGCTTACGTACTGCGCGCTTCCCAATCGGTGCGGCAGCCAGGTGGGACTAGTCCCTCTTCCCCGCTTTTTGAGATCCTCCATCCGGGTCTGAGAAATTTAAATTCTCCGAAGACTGGGACACTGTCAGGCTGAAAAAGTAGACCTTATTGTGGGTCTATGGCAACAGTTTTTAGTTCTGTGGGTTCTATCAAGTGATAGGAAACGCCCTATCAAGTTGTTTCAGCCGTATAATGTCCAACGACCAATTTGGCGGCCGTTGACTCAAATTTCTTGACTGTCATCTGGGTTCTCCGGTCTAGTCCCACTCGGGCCTCCTAGTCCCTTCGAAAAAGGAAAAATAAAAAAAGAACGAAAAAACGACCATTGTTAGACCGAAACAGTTACTTTGAATTCAAGTTTTAGCCACGTTTTAACCACTTCCACGCCACCAGAAGAAGCTCATTTTGCTATTTATCAATTCCACTTGCTCAGCAGTACACTTTCCTCACTTGTCCACTGCCTCTGAGCCCTCCAGAATTGGTTAATTTCCCGTTTTCTTGTGTCCCACCATCAGTATGGAAGAGAAAACACCGACGCCTGGTGCCAAAGACGGCGCCAAAGATCCTAATGCATTGGTGCTAGATGATGGTAAAGTCTACAAGATCCAGAAGGTCCGTCAGAGAAAGATCCACAGTTGTGTGCCTTGTCACCAGAGAAAAGTCAAATGTTCCAGAGATCACCCTGTGTGCCAGAACTGTGTCAAGAACAACCTAGAGTGTAAATACTTTGTGAATGATAGAGTCTCCAGAGGGAAGAAGAACAAAGATGTCGATAAAGTCACTGATTTGCAGAGAAAACAAGAGTTGAAAGAGTACATGGCCAAAGCCAAATCTATTGTTGGCTCCGGTATCTCAGTTTCACCACCACCTATTGATCATGCCCATGGTGAAGACAGTTCGCCTCCAGAGACCCTAGTGAAGATGGAATCCACTTTGAACGCTTCAAACGACAAGGCTAAGCAAGCTGAATCCATGGTTTCTCCAATCTCAGAAGTTGATGCTGCCCCTGTTAAAGAAAAATCGCTCACGTTCTCAGATTCTGAAAGTTCAGCTAGTAATGAGAGTTTGTCACCACCAAAGTTCCATAACCCACAAGTCCTACCAACTGACAAGTTCTCTCAATCCACTTTTGGCGCTACCGATGTCAATAACACAAGTGGGTTCACTTCAAGTCTGTTTGATTCCAGTTCTCAACAGTCGAATAACAACAGTAACAACAACAACAACTCCAACAATAACTCTGTTTTGAGCGGCTTCCAATCAAGATCGACCCCACCAGTCGCTACATACCAATCAAGAGTGCAATACAATGACTATTCCCTGCCTTCTGCCACCTCCACCTTACCATTACCATCCAACCCATTGACTATGACCATTCCACAGATCTTACTGCCTAAACAACCAGACAACATCCCAGTTCCAAAGTTAGAAGAGATTTTCTCTGCCTTACCAACTAAGGAGCGTTCTTATGGGTTAGTGAAACGTTACATCAAAGTTATTCACCCAATTCTACCGATTTTGGACATTGATGAATTCTTAGAACAACATGATCTATTCTGGAACAACAAGATCCAAAACAAGCTAGAGTTTGTCTCCTTACTGCTCACTGTGCTGTACGCTGCTAGTAAAGCTGAATGTTTTGAATTCAGCTATGATGAAATCACCAAGTTTGAACTAAGTAATGAGATCCATAGATATTTGAGAGTCGCTAGAGTTGCCTTGACTGCTATCAACTATCCACAAGTTTACTCTTTGAGAGTGCTACAAAGTGCTGTCATCCTACAGAGTACGCTGGAGAACCCATCGCTGATTGATGTTTCCATCTTGGTTAGAATTGCCCATATGATCAAATTACACAGAGATCCAGCCACTTATCACAACATTTCAGACTCCAGTTTGGTTCAGTTGAGAAGACTGCTATGGTGGCAGATCTTCTACTTGGATGCTATGACCTCATTGAAACAGATGTCTCAACCAATCATCAGATTGGATGAGTTTGACACTTCGCTACCTGTTGAGTATGTTAATGGTTCACTGTACTATGAAATGTGCTTCTTGAACGGTAAGTTCAGATTCACTTTGATCTTGAACGAATTGACCAGATTCATTTATGGTATTGCTATCTTGCCATACAACACCATCCAGATCTTGAAACAGAAGATTTTGGACTTACAAATCAGTTGCAATGCTTCAATCATGAATTTGGAAAACTTTGAAAGAACAAAGAATCTAAGTTATGAAGAATCAACTTTCGTTAACTGGTCCAAATCTGTGTTGGGTACTTACTGTGACCGTGCCTTGTTGCTATTACAAAAGAAGATCATCTTGGCCAATGTTTTGAATACCAATGAAGACGGTAATAACCAGATCTTCCACAACAGTTACAACCAAATGATGAACAACAAGAAGTCCCAATTCAGCATTGATTCTTTCTTCAACACTGATGCCTCCTATTTGACTGATATCCAATCTGCCACGAGTTATGCCTACGACGATCTATCAAACAACTTGATCCCAGCTTCTTTGCACTACCTATATGAGTTCTTGAAGAACAACAATGATGATGTCTACAACGGCTTCAACTGGGAGATTAGAAACACTTTGCCATTTGACGCTATTGTGCTTGTTTTGACCAACTTGATTTCAGATTTGAAGAAGAACCATCACAACAACAGAGAGTATGAATTGAGAAATGATGTCAGATACCACATCTTGGATAAATCACTGGATTTGATTTTTATCAAGTTTGACAACAAGAAGAGATCCATCATCAAGAATTGTTTCACTCTGATCAGATATCTATTCCAAATATTGAGATTGAAATATCTAAGAAACGACAATGGTAACAATGGTAACCTGATTGAATTTGACAACTTTTACACTGATCAAGTGATTCCAAAGCCAGTGAATGGGTCACCAGCTAATCTGTTGAAGAGAGAACACAACAAGGGTATTCCAAACTTCAATGCTAATGGTGGTGGTCCAGTTCAAACTACTTCATGTTCCCAAATCGCACCAAGAACAATGAGAGCCCTAGCTGCTTCGAATGGTTCAATCAGCTTTAGTGCCCCACCAATGAATCCATCCACTTTGAACAGTGTCAGTGTCAGTGACATGTTTGTTAACGGTTTAACTAGTGATATCTATTCCTCCACAAACATTGGTTCTAATGGCATGGCCAATAACTCACTGAACGATGCTAGTGTTGATGAAGGCTACAAGGAGCATGAACTACAAAGAATCAAGTCTCAAATTACCAAGTTCTTGAGAGAGGAAAGATTGAGTGATGATGATCCTTTTAACAACAAGTTTTACATCAAAATTGAGCACGAAGTGAAGGAATTGATTGAAAGATTGATTTGATGTTTGTTATTAATTTAATGAGAGAGTTTATATGTATACTTTAGGACGATGTCTTTTATGGTTTTTATGATGAATGAATGTTTTACACGAGCTTGAATGTAGCGTAGCTTTCTTTGATCATTAGGGCAGCTTTTCTTTTGTCACAATAAAGCCGCTTATCGCCGAAATTTCCTAAAACTTGAGAACAAAGAAGCCGTAAAGCGTACTACTCACTAGAAATTGACGCAGCTAAGGGTGACATCAATACAAACTCCCAATAGCCAAAGTATGAAACAATGATACCCTTATGAGCTTTGTGAAAAGACCGTCGGTCATTTGGACTTTGATTACACCGACAAGGAATCAGCCATCTTGTTCAAAGAGTTGAACACATACCCTTTCCTAAAACAGATAATCATCAACACACTTTCTATATGGTTATTCATTCCACAAAAGGTTGAGTTTGGATACTTTCCTCACTCGCAGGAACTCAGTGACCTGAAGGATTGTACCAACTCTGTGTTTGTGTTCACAGAAACTTTGGATAATTTTCTAAAAGAATGGGGTAGATACATATCAAAAGAGATCCAATGTTTCGACGTCCATGGAATCTTTCCATCCACTTTCCCTCTAGTTCAAAAGCTCTCCAGCTCCGGCTGTGATATCTTGCACTGGCTTCTTCTTAAGGAAATATGTGCAAACCACGCAAAATTGTGATGTTGTGCATACCCCCATACTACCTAGAATCTTCAATCTTGATTTCCCCGACACCTGAAGAGGTTGTTCATCTCCCAAAATGTGGGATCTATAGAGCCAATTTTGCAGGCATATCCATACTGTGGGATTTCCCATTTGCAGAACACAATGTGGACTTTGTACTGGACAAGCTTTTCGTGCCATCGTTTCGAAACAAAAAAGATGTGAAAAGATCATACAAATCTAAATTGGTCGACTCTTTCGAAAAGATACCGTACGAGGTCAGAGAAGTCGGAGAGACTATATCGGAGCTCATTGCATCCTATATCTTTGATGTGTTCAAATCCAAACCAAATTCCTCTACTTTCAACGAGAGGTACGTGGAAGAACTTTCTGTTCGGCGATGCCCACACTACTTCTTCATGATCCATACTCTTGCGAGTGGAGCTTGGAGCCAGTTGCCCCAAGATAATGAAGCACTCATTTTTACATTGTATAGGACACTGGGATTCGTGACTGAAAGGCAATCTTATGGTTTTCTGGGGCGTCTTTCAAGACTGTGGTGCTGAGCGGCTAGAGAATGTTTCAAGGCCGAACAGCGCATAGTCTGATATATCTGTGCGCTCACTGAAAACCAGTCAAGTCACTTCATAAGCACTTAGCCTTCCCTATATATATATATATATCAACAGCTTTAGAGCAACTACTTCTGAGCTTGAAGTTATCTCATCGAGATTCGATAAATACACTACGGCTAATTTTTTTCTAGTTCACGAATCGAGAAGAAATCAGGAATAAAACGCTCAAAGTATTACTGGTACGGAACTAGTATTCTTTCTGGCCAACACAAAAGTGAGTGAAATGAATGTCACAACTCCCTATGAACTGATCGAACGGATCACTGGACACTTGGACTTTGATCAAAGAAATGATGAAGACGTTCAGCTGTTCAAGCTATTGAATTCATTCACATTATTGAAGCCAATAATCATTAAACAATTGTCAATATGGATTTACATCCCCAATGAAGTCTTCCACGGCTATTTCCTCCATGCAAAGCAGCTATATGATCTCAGAGATTGTACTGGCTCTGTGTTTGTTTTAACCCCGACGCTGGAGATATTGACACAATCAGGAAACATGGATCAAGAAATAGTTCACTGCTTTGATGTACATGGTGTCTTACCAGATAGCTTCCCTAGTGACATTCTAAAGACTGTTTTCCTTGACAGTGTGATAGAGAATGAGAGATATAGACCCAAACAAGTGGTTCTGCTATGCATTCTTCCTTCATTCTAGGAAAGGGAGTGTCCTGGTCTCTCTAGCTTCGTGGAGATGGCCAGGGATGGTACCAGTATGAAAGCTTTACTTTTGACACAACAATTCTTGATTCAAAGATTGTTTCTGTTTCCATATAAGGATCATCATGTAAAATTCACTTCTGAAAGAGCTTACATGCCTGACCTTCCAGGCAAAGAAAACTTACGGCAAATGGAAGTCATTGACGCCTTAGTGAACCCTTTCCTGAAAAGCAGAAACGGTAAAAAGGGGCAAAAAATACTAGAAGGCAAGATCAAAAGGTATAACAAAGATGGCAGTATCAACACTGATATCAGTATATTCCAAAGAAAATACCAGGAGGAGCTGATGTTTCGCCATAATTTTTACTACTTCAACATGCTTGACACATTATCAAAGGGAAATTGGAAGCCTGGACGTTCAGAGACACGTACTAATGTACTAATGGTAGAAGAGACCCCTTCAGAACAGCGGCAGAACACCTTTGTAAATTTGTTCGAAAGTTTCAACAGTTAGCGACGAGTTAAGAATCACCATGTCCAACGTGAAAGTTGGGCCGTGGCCTGGCCACCCTTCAACGATCAAGATTCAACCTTGCATGCTCAATAATTTAGCTTGCTGCTTTGAAGTTTGTTGTCTTATTGGGGCTTATTCTAATCATTAATGCATTATGCCAATGGCGACTTTGGCGGCGTTGTGATAAGAACGTAGGTTTTGACGTCTTCTGAAAGGATCGACGTCTTCTATTTTTTTACAGAACGAGTTCGCGGATTCCCGAGATCCGAGGGCTTGTCGGAACTTACTGTTTTCGGAAGAAGCGGAAATCGCAGGCGCAGGAATTTGGCCTTTGACCAACTTCTCTCTTCTCTTAACACGTCTCCCCACGCCATTGCCTCGCCATTAGTGTCACACACGTTCTTTCCGTCTCAACTTCCACACCTCCACGTTCAACACAGTGTTATTTCCTTTCCAATCCCGTTATTTACCACAGCCTGAAATTACAAGTTCAAACAGCCTTGCACAAGTCTGGTGATAAAAATGTATGATCAACTATTCGGGAGGAACAAGCAGTCCAAAGTCGACGAGACAATGCTGATGGGCTCCCTAGAGAACCAGGACCAACTGATGACTACATTCGATGACCAACTGGAGCCTCAAGAGTTCAATTTCGAGAGACTGTTCGATATGCCCTCATCTCAAAGCAATAATCTGAAGCTTGAAGATTTCAACCAGGATGTTGATATGTCCGGTTTGGAAAATGAACTCACTCTGATCGCTACGAACCATACACTGGTATCACAGAACCCTCCTCAGACGCCAGAGAAGAATGCCTTTGGTGGGTACACTGACTTGTTCCAGAACGATGCTGAGTCGATGCTTGCTGCCCAGAATAGACATTCCAGTGAGGGAAACTTGTCAGAGTTCTTGACCGGTGACCACTTCCTAGGAGATGTCAGCTGGGACTTTAGAATGCGCCAGCCTGGTAATGTGAACAGCTACTACGGTGACTCCACGACGTTGGGCTCTGAATCCAGAACCTCGAATGAATTCTTCAATGATTCATCTTCTCAAATTGAAGGTCTGCAAGATGAGCATGAGAGTAAAAGATCAAGATTCAGCAATACTTTGAGTTCCATCTTTAGAAACAGGGACAAGGAGAAGCTCAACCTAAGAGGTATCAATCCACTATCAACTCATAGAGATCCTCAACAAGTTTTGGCAGAATCATTCCCAGCTGCTACTGAGACTTCCACTGTGGAAGTGAAAACTGAAGATCAAGAAGCAAAGAAATGTGTCAACAATCTACATGCTAAGAACTGTGATTGTGCTCCAAAGAAAAGATCTACAACAAATAGTATCCTTACATCTTTGGCCAATGCTAGATTGGGCTTCAACTCCAGACAGGCTAAGAACTCACCTTTACAAGAATCAGTGATAAAGGAAGAAGAATTTGAAGATTCACTGCATGACCTCCCACAACAGCAACAGCAAACACAAGGACAATCAGCAACTGATGCCGCTTTGGTCGACTTCGATGAAGAACTAACCAGGGTTATCTCACTTGCCTCCAAGAATAACTCCAATTACAACTTTAACAATGATTTATCATCTGTTGAACCAAGGTTATCTTCCTCATCATTACAACAAGAGACTCCAGAGGAACCATCCGAGATGGATGGGACCGATGTCGATGCCAAAGTTGAAGTCAAAGAAGAAGAGAACCACTCTCCTGACTATGGTGCACTATTTGCTGATATGAATGCCTCCAAGAAGAAGTCAAAGACGTTATCATTTAGAAAGAAAACTGAAGAGCCAAAAGTGACAAAAAGACCACCATATCCTTCATTAGATGACAAGACCATCGAAGTGATACCCATGAAGGAATCCACCAGAGGTCGTAAACCATCTTTGGAATATGATGCTACAAAGACATTTGTGTGTACGTACTGTTCAAGAAGATTCAGAAGACAGGAACACTTGAAGAGACACTTTAGAAGCTTACACACCAATGAGAAACCCTTTGACTGTCACTTATGTGGGAAGAAGTTTTCGAGAAGTGATAACTTGACTCAACATATCAAAACGCATAGCAGTGCTGATGCTGTGGATGCTGTTGAAGCTTAATGAATTTTTATGACTTTTAATTAAATGGGGAAATACGGATAACAAAGGCTTATTTATGCATGCTTGGTTTACAAGTTTAATGTTTCAACTTTGTTCAATGGTTACTACGAGAGAAATATATAATATTGGGTTACTTTTACTGTATTTGATGTAGTTTTGTTGCATTTTGAAGCGAAAACAGTTCATCAAGGTTATTACTGTGTGTCCCATAACAATTATGTGCCCCTACTACAGTGTGAGAGTCTAGACCTACAGCCGACTTTCAGCTTGTGATTTTCTTTCCTGTGGCCAGGTGGTCCCGCGTACAGAAAA
The DNA here is from genome assembly GCA_030574855.1 of Taiozyma rabaulensis. Classification (NCBI taxonomy): domain Eukaryota; kingdom Fungi; phylum Ascomycota; class Saccharomycetes; order Phaffomycetales; family Wickerhamomycetaceae; genus Taiozyma; species Taiozyma rabaulensis. Next base: position 248,054 of record JAJMFP010000165.1, read on the forward strand.
AATTAGAGGTCGACGGTTCGATCCTGCTGTTTCATTTAAATGATGATTAAAAATGATGTGAACAATCTCTTAGTGGAAAAATCCACTGTGATTAAAAACCGTTGCCTTCCTTCTGACATTTGAAACAGTACTTCTTTTTTTTTGTTTGCCGAATATCCAAGGACTTCGACTGTCCAGTATCACACGCCGCCATGTCTCTCTTGAGTTTTCCACTTTAAAAGTTTGTCGGTACGTCATCGCCATGTTCGGCCTTTTGTTCCATGCGCGAAACTTTTATGTCAAAATCCTTCAACTTTGGAACAACAAACACACATCAAAAGACACTTGCCACCGACTCAATTCACACTTATGGAACTCCAGCTGGGCGAGAAGAAACTCTTCTACTTCAAGCCGGGCGAGAATGAGCCCGCATACTACGCAATTCAGCACAACAAGGACGATCACTACGAAAGGTTCATTGAGATAAAGAAGGAAGATAAGCTGACCTATGAAAAGCAGGGGGATGAATACCTGGTGAAGATTGCTGACACAGAGGTGGACAGTGTGAAAGGTAACCTCAAAAAGCTGAAGAAACTCACTGCGGCCTGGAACTCTGCTAACGATGGTACTGAAGTTGTGGTGTCTGACAATGAAGACGAGAGTAACCTCAAGGAATATCTGATCGACAACCAAACACAGTTCATTGAGCATCAGAATTTGAAGTTTAGATACCTCACGTGGAATCTGAAAGGTGACCAAGAGATCTCCAACAAACTAACCAGTGCTGAGTTGAAAGAACTGTTAGGTGAAGACATTGATCTGTACTTCTTTGCCTTTCAAGAAGTCATACCATTATCTACAAAGAACCTCAAATCATCCATTGTGCCCATTAACAATTGGAAGAGAAACATATTCAAAGTATTGAGCCCAGAGGAGTATGAAGTTGTTCAGACGAATAAACTGTTGGGTCTTGGTTCCATCCTTGTATCCAAGAAATCATTGGTACCAGATCTACAGGACATTGAGATCTCATCGATTGGCACCGGGTTTCTAAACCTGTATGGTAACAAAGGTAGTATCTTGACAAGGTTTGATATCAATGGCCAATACATTGGTGGTCTGCATGTGAACTTACTAGATTGTCACTTTGCTGCTGGTGAGAGTTCACAGTTATTGGAAAAGAGAAGAAAAGAACTGTTTGGTGTTGGTGAATACTTCAAGTTGAGAGGTGTTAGTAACGGTGAACTGGTGTCTGACGATGGAAAGATCTTGTTTGATGTTGACATTAACCAAGACATTGTTGATGACTTGAAGGACTTTGGTATTGAGAGTGATGATGAGACCTATGATATTAGTGATGACGAGCCAACTCCTGAAACAAGAATCGAAGATGAACAAACACCACCAACCACAATGGAGACTAGTGATCCAGAGACTAAGGGTGTCATTTTCATTGGTGGTGACTTGAACTACAGAATCAGTGCCTCTTCAGAAATCATCCACGCCTTGGTCAAGGAGAAAGATTACAAGTCCCTGATAGATTATGATACATTGAGTATAGAGAAGGGCCAAGGCCGTATCCTATCTGGGTTCAAAGAAGGTGTCATTGATTTCCCACCGACTTATAAACTCAACATGGATGACACATATGATGATTTGAGAAACCCATCTTACACTGATCGTGTTTTCCATTCAGAGAGCAAAAACATTGAGATCTTGAAGTATGCATCCATTCAGAGCATAAACAAGTCTGACCACAAACCTGTGATTTCGGACTTCCTCCTCAAAGATGTGCCAATTGTGAATCCAGTAAAGAGAGAAGAACTAGTGAAAGGTTACTTCAAGAAACTCGATGACAAAGTCAACGAAACTTCCAAGCTTAGAACCATGCTTGAGATTAGAGACCTAGAGAATGTTCAGACCGTTCCAATCCTTAGACAGGCCTCCATCCCAGTGCTGATCAAGAACACTTCCCCAAAGAGAATCACCTGGGAAATCGTCGATTCTGAAGACAAGACCATACAAGGTAGAGATAAAGTTGCTCAAGTCATTGATAGAATCGCACCATTCCAAAAGGGTATTATCCCTTCACAAGGTGAACAAATCTTGAAAGTTTCCACAACATTACCCATTGGTGTGAAAGAATATCAAAAGACGCTGATTCTAAGATGTAATGACTTACAAGACTACTTCATTATAGTCAAATTCGTTGCTAAAGAAAGTTATTTTGGTTCCACAGTTGATGATTTGAACGAGGGTAATCATTCCACTGGGATCCCCAAACCACTGTACACATTGATCAATTACTTAACCAACAACTTGACAAGAGATATGTTTGATGAGGATCAGTTGAGTTACACACATGAGTTAGAAAAGAAGATCATTCGCTGGATAGATGAAGATAGGGATCTTGAAACAGAAGAACTTGAAAAGGCCAATGAGCTAATCCTGGGCAGTGCCTCAAATGCTGTTGCAAAAGTGTTGTTACTGCTCTTAAGGAACCTTGATGGTGGGATCGTGTCCAGTGACCTGGCTACATTCCTTTTGGAAAACCAAGGTGGTAATATCATGGAGTCTATCTTAGAGAACATTCCACCTTTGAGAGCCAATATCCTAATTTACTTGACCAACTTCCTGAGACTATGTCTAGAGATTGGTGGTGTCCCTAGAACTGATATCTTTTCCAAGTTCCAAAACGTTCTTGTGCAAGTTCCAAAGTCAAGAAAAAGAGATTTGTTCAGTAAAGGTCCAAATTATGAAAAGCTGAGAACAAAGTTCCTGACCAAGTTGATAGGGTAAAAACTTTATGAGATACAGACGCACTACAATCTTGTAAGTCTGTAAGGATCTTAAGATTCAACGATGAGTTCAAGTAGTCTATCGCAAGGAATGCTCTCACCAGAAGGCATATCAACTAGTCTCACGCCTTGTAAGTTGAAGACACCTAATTCTAAAGCCAATAGTTCAATCTCATTTTCAAAGATGTTGATGTTTGATGTATCATGAATATCCTTAGGTTTCACTTTAAACTGAATTTCATTGACCAGTGAGATGATACCAATGTTTTTCACCCTTAATGATGAATAGTTCTTTAGAATGTTGTGATTAGATTGGATCAAGGTCTTCACTTTTGGCAAGTTTGGGGTAAAAAAGTCGTGATTCTGGTTGGAGTTGAACACCATTAACAAGTTGCGTTCCCTTGCAGAATTGTTCTGGATATGTACTTTCAATTTAAACGGCTCTCCAAGTTTAACGATCTTATTTCCAGTGAATTTCACCGTAAGCGATTGTGCTAATGATTGGGTCATGGAATTGGCATTTGGCGAATTGGACAGTGATGGTAATGATAAATTAGAGCCTCTCTTCAATTGTGGGATGGAATTGAAATCAATGTTGGTAATCAAAACGGTTTTGATCTGATATGTGGAGTCAACGGTATAGCGGACTTCAACCAGTGACTTGAAGTTAGGGACTTGGTCTTCATTGTCTAGATGCAATTGGTATGTGTAGCTGTATGTGTCTTGTTGTGCGATCTCAATGGGTAATGTATGGTTGTTTGATGAAAACTTAGGTTTGAAGCTGTAGTTTTGGTTATGTTTGAAATCTAGTTTGTTGACGGAGACGGGAAGTCCCAGCTCTTTGCACTTGGAGCTCTTTTGGATGTCAATTGTTGATAGGATGATGTTGTTTCTCAATCTGATATTCCTTATTCTGATATTCAACGTCCTTATGATTGGGATCTCAAGTTCATCTGAAAGCTCTCTGAGTGTTGATTTTGGCTCTGTCAATTCTTCCGTTTCGATCTCCACCTGGTTATTCTTGATCAAGGAGTCCAATAGCACCACGTCTTCTGTTTTGGACAACGAATGATTCAGACCTTCTAGGATGTTTCTTCTTTCGGCTGGGTAGTAGCTCGGTAGGCTTTTGATCTGTTCTTTGACAACTTCTTTACCCTTTTCCACCAATTTCAGCGTCGCCTGTAGCTTGAATTTCAAGATCGGTTCCTCAAGTTTGACTTTTGGAAAGGCGGTGAACAGCTCAAATTTGTATAGCAATTGAGTACCATCTTTATTCTCAGCAATCGGTGTCTCCAGTGGTAATGTCGCCAGATTGAATACCTGGCGCTGGCCCTTGGTATCTCTGAAGTGGATGTCCAACGTCATACGATCTATCACTTCATCGGCGACCTTGTTCACTAGGGCATAACCTGTCAGAAGCTCATCAAAGTACGTTATTTCTCTCTTGTTGGAATTGTCTTGAAGCCCCACAATGATCTCTTCGAGACTGAGCCCGCTATTGTCTTCGATCTGGACACTGGGTAGGAACAGTTCCACTTCTTTCATTTTGTTGTGTTGATAATGTGAGATGAGCAGATGTGTGCGGAATTGAACAGCGAAAGTACCTTGTAAAGTGTCTGTATCTGGATTCTGATAGCTTCTGTGTCTCTGTGGCAACACCTACTGGCAACACAGGCACGCAATTGGCTCCTGCGACCGGTTTTCTGTTGATCCAAAGTACACAGATGCGCCAAATTTAGACGAGCCGTACAAAAAAATCGCGACTGGATCTGGGTGGTGTCCGGATGTTTCCTCACTAAAGGAAAAAAACCTGGAAGGTACAAACCAAAACAACAGACAGAGCAAGAATAGAGCAAGAATAGAGCCAAAAGAAGCTGCTGAAAAGGACAATCGGGAACAGAGACACGTCTCACACGCGCATAAATACCCAATCTTGCATCTTGCACCGAACCGCCCATTTTTCTGCCCTTCTTCAGTGATAATCTCCGCCGAACACAGGCCATCATGGAAATCGACCTAGACAGAGCTCTAGAGCCCGAACCATCACAAGAGGCAAGAAGAGCCGTCCAGAACGGTGTCTCCACTGGCTCATACGCTCCACGATCTGCTCCACATACACCACCTTCCCAGCCACCGTACCAATCTATCGAAATTGACCCACAAGATAGCTATGTGCCCCAAATACCGCCTACTGCTGATCATCAACAGCTCAGCCAGGTGCCCACCATTGCCACACAACTCACCAGTGATGAAAGCATAGGTGCTCCATCACGACAGAGCTCGCTGCGGGTAGTGCCCCAGCAGATCACCGTGCCAACAGACTACTCCTCAAGAAGACTAACGTCCACCAATGCATCTGCCTTCGAGGAAATCAACACAATGAGAAAGAAACTGGCCACTGATTCCAAGACTTCCACTGAATACACTCTACATATCTTATTCACGCAGTTTGTGAGGCATGCTGAGAAGAAACTGAACGAGTGTCTGACATACCCCTTGAACACTGAACCTCCAATTGTTGATTTGCTGGCCGAAGGTGTTGATCCTGACTTTGACAAGATAATTGCTTCACTAGGTTACATTTCTAAGAATAATCCAAAGCCTGTCATTGATTCTGTCATGTTCTGGAGAAAATCAAAGTCTGAAGTTGCATCAATGGCTGCTGAAGCTGCTGAAAACGCTATGAATGTGGTAAAACAACACAAGGACTCAAGCTCCTTCAAGAAACAACATTCCCACAGCTCCAGCTCGGTAAGCCGCTTCTCCCACAGAAGAAACAACTCATCCAGATCGAACATCCAGCCAGTGGACTCTAAACTTGCATACCTAGAATCTCAAGTTCAGTCGTCAAGAGAAACTGCCATTCAAGGTGAGAGAAAATCCATCATCAGTATCTACATCCTATGTCGTGTTTTGATCGAAGTTGTGAAACAGGTGAACTTTGACTCCACTGGTGATGACCTTGGTGACAAACTAGAAGAAATCGTGTTCTCCCAACTACGAAGCACAGATCCAATCTTGATCTCATCAAGTATCATCAGATCGGCTAACTGGAACTTGTTTGCTGAACTTCTGGGTTATATGTCCGAAAAGAGATTCCTTAGTGTTAGTGATAGATTCATTGCTGATTTGGAGAAGATACCTGCTGTTGTGCCAAAGGATATTGAGCCTTCAATTCACCTGCTGATTCATGGTATGAGATACCTAAAGCTAAAGAATTATCCTCTGGAAGACTTTGAAGAGAGTGCTGATTTCTTGCAGTCCATCGCCAAATTCTTCAAAGCCACCAAATCTTACTCCATCAAACTTGCCTACTCTCAGGTGCTGACACGTATCTTGCTTCCACTGGCTGAGACCTTAACTGCAGAAGTCAATCATCCAACTTGGGCTGCCGCTATCAACACCATCTATGAGACTGCTCATAACTTGGACTCTTCAAAGAATTGGATTGCCAGTTTCACTCTTGTGACATCTGTGCTTTGTGTTGCGCCAAATGAACTATTCTTAACGAACTGGTATGAACTTGTTGAGACTGGTATCAGAAATTTGAAAGCCAAAGGTGCCACGTTAGAAGAAAAGACCACTATTGTCACTTGCATTGCTAGACTGATCTGGGTTTACATGTTCAGATGTACTGAAACACTGAACAACACTACAAGAAAGATAGATGCTATCATGAAATCATTATTCTCCAACAAGGGTAAACAGTCCTGGTTGGTCACTGATGCTGCACTGATCTTACCTTTGGTCCAAATCTTCAGAGCTCTAGGTTTCACTGCTTATAACCAAACTGTTGAGAACTTTGTCATTCCACTTATCAGATCCGGGTTTGCTGGCCATACCCTTGACAATCTACAACATGAAAAGGTTGTTCTTGCAATTAAGGCCTATGTCGCCATGTTAGCTGATACTGAGAGGCCTGTCTTCCCTGAGAATGCTGATGTCATTGGTTCTCCTGAGGTTAACATTGACTTCAAGTCTAGTAATCATGATGAGATGTGCAGATACACTGATGTTATGTTGTCGCTACTGGACAGTTCTGTTGGTCCACAGCCACATTCAGAGAATCAAACGCCAACTACTCCATTCTTCCCAAGCTCAAAGTCACCATTCAGTGGGTTCAAATTTGGTTCTGATTTCTCCGTTCAGACGACTAAGAACATGAACATTGAACTATTGGCTGTCATCCTTGAGTCAATTCCATGGTTAAGCTATGGTACACCAAGAAAGAATGTTGAACTGCTGTGCAGAAACACACTTCACAGTGACTATCGTGTCGCTAATGCTGCTTCAAACTCTTTGAAACTTCTTGCCTCAAGAAAGAACCCATCTGGTTTAATCAGTGTCTTTGCAAACTATGCTTTCCACTTCACAGAACGTGCTGGTGATCCAAACACCTATGTCATCTCCAAGACTTTGTTGAAACTCTACCTTGACCTGCTTGAACATTGGCTGAAGTCCTTGAAAGAGAGAAAGAGTAAAAGTAACGAAGATTACATTGCTCCAAATGGTCTAGACATTGCAGTAGAAGAGGTTGAAGAACTTGATGAAATCCAACTGAAGAACACTGTCACCGTGATTGAAGAAGTTGAAGGTCATGGTTTATTCTTCCTGGCTTCGCATGACTTTGAAATTCGCCGTTTGGGTATTTCTATCTTGAGAATCACAGAGAGCTTTGATGATGCGCTTTATGAACAGACAACTAAGACTAAGTCTTCCAAGATGCGCCATTCACGCTCTAACTCCAAGTTTGCAGCTGATATTGGTACAAGAGTCATCTTCATCTTGCAATCTGTTGATTTCTTCAAATTGATCGGTTCCCAAAGACAACAGCTGAGCGTTGCTGAAAGATCAAGATTGGCTAAGTTGGGTCAGAAACCAAGAAGAAACGTTCTGACTAGACTCGCTGAATCTGATTATGGTGTTGATTCTGCCCTGTGGTTCAAGGTGTTTCCTAAGGTGTTGACTACGATCTTTGAAAAGTGTCCTGTGACAATGGCTTTGTGTCGTTCAATTATCTGTACTCGTCTTGTCCAGATTCATGAATTGATCTTTGAAGTTGCTGATTCCCCAAGATCTGCTCAGAGATTGGGTAGTGGTCCTCCTGAAATTCTTGTTGAACAATGGAAACTGTACTTGATTGTTGCTTGTATCTCATTGACCTCTACCAGTGAACAGAGACTACATATTCCAGAAAGTGGTCAAAGTAACAAGAAGAGACCTCAACAATTGCTGACTATTCAACACAGTACCATCACTAGTGCTAAGAGTATCTTCAGATTGACCTTGAATCTATTGACTGGTTCTAACCAAGTTGTCAGAGATGCTATCATTTCAGGTCTAAGTTGCATGAACATCAACATCTTCAAGTCATTCATTGAAGCTGTTGATCCAATCTTTGTCAACTGGGAGAAAGAACTGGGTGGTAATTATGTTCCTAAGGAAAGTCGTTTGAGAATCGAAGTTACACACATCTTGAACATTGTCTCCAAGTTCATGGAAGAAGAATCGATCATTGAAGATGATTGGATCGTTGAAAGATTAGTCACATTCATCAAGATCGTCAAGGCATTCTTGTCTAAGTCTGAGGTGCAACACAGCTTTGAATTCCAAAAACTACGTCGCTACTTCTGTGGTCTGCTTGAGAACGTTTACAATGGTATCCAGAAGAGAAGTGATGGTGGTGAATGGTTCCCATTTGAGGCTCGTGTCTCCTGTTTCACTTTCCTTGAAGAATGGTGTGGTTATGGTAAATCATCAGTCATTGCTAAACAGAGATATGCCCAAATGGCCAAACACATTACCAATCCTCAAGAATTGACTGCCTTGAACTCAGCTATTGAATTTGAAAGACAAATTTTGACAATCTCAGCCACAAATGCCATGGTCTGCCTATTGAACGGTAAAATCCAAGAATTGAGAGGTCAAACACTATTGAAATTTGATTTGCCTGGTTTATTATCATGGATTGATCTATTGCTATCATCACCAAATGAAAGAATCTTGGCTCTTGCTAAGAAGGCATTGCACAGTATCTTCAAGTACAACCCAGATGACAAGGAGCTTTACACTGAGGTCTTCAAGAAGTGTATCTTTGACCAAAAGACCATCATCATTGAGAATTATTTCGTCACAATCTTGGACGCCTTGATTAACAGTTCTGAGTACCCACTGAAGAGACACCAAGTGTTATTATTTGCGCTGTATGGTATTGGTTTCAACAATTATGACATTCGTTCACCAGCTGCCAACCTATTGGTTGATGTTGAGAAAAGACTATTTGGTACTGATTTCAGCTCAACTTTCACTGAACGGATTAGAAACAGAAACAAGACTATCTTCAAGAGAGCCTTATTAGATGTGTCCACCTACTTTGCTTCAACCTATCCAGATGAAAACATCTTCCTGATCTCCGAATTGACTAAATTTTTCCACCTTGTGAGTTTTGAATCCAGAAGAGACTTGCTGACAATTTTGTTGCCATGGTTGCAGACGGTTGAATTGAAGGTCACTGATGACGATGAAATTGCTGACATTAAGTCCTACATGATTCTATGTAACCTGTTTGAGATCACCATCAAGTTCTCTGATGCTATTCCAAATGAAATTGAGGCCCTGTGGATCTCATTGGGTAACGGTAACAACTTCAACAATGTTCATGCTATCTTGAAGTTCTCATTGCAGACGTCATTGATCAAGAGAAACCCATTGTTTGTTGAATTTGCTAGTAAGGTCCTAGTTTACATTTCAGGTACTAGTTCCGTCCTTGTTGACTCTCTGGTCACCTACATAGATCATAAGAACATGGTTCCACCAAAGCCTACCAGTTTTGAACCACCAAAAGATGACTTGGGTTTCCCATACGTTGCTGACATCTGGAAAGTTATCAGTTATCCAGCTAAGGACTCTGTCTTCTCATTGGGCCAATTGGCATTGATCTTCTTGTCAGATTTGGTTGTTGTTCCAAAAGATTCGTTGGTTGATAAGATTCCCTTGCTGTTACATGTGTCATTTGCTCTGTTGGATCATTATTTGCCAATTGTTCAAGATTCTGCAGGGAAGATGATCATCTACATCTTGAGTACTATTCAATCACATCCAAAGCTTGATGAGACCAAAAATTTGATCAGAAACAACCAAAGATTACTATGGGTCTATGATGATTTGAACAATGATAAGAATGGTGCCAGATCTCCTAAAGACATGGACTTGCTGGTTAGAAACATCTTGGAAATCTTCAGTGCTACTAATCCAACTATCCAAGAAGATTGGGGTAGGGTTGCTCTATTCTGGGCTACAAACTGTGCTGTCAGACATATTGCTTGTCGTTCATTCCAAGTGTTCCGTTCTCTGCTATCCTTTTTGGACCAGTCGATGTTGAGAGATATGCTACACAGATTATCTAACACTATTTCTGATGAAACTCCAGATATCCAAGGTTTCGCTATGCAAATTTTGATGACTTTGAATGCTATCAACTCTGAGTTGGATGCTGAGAACTTGATTGGTTTCCCACAGCTTTTCTGGGCTACTGTTGCTTCGCTAAACACCATCAATGAACATGAGTACATTGAATTATTGTCGGTTTTGACCAAATTCTTGTCAAAGATTGATCTGGACTCTGAAGACACTGTTTCTGCTCTAGTTGCTACATTCCCATCCAACTGGGAGGGTAAGTTTGAAGGTTTGCAACAAATTATCATGATTGGTTTGAGATCTGCTACCTCTTGGGATGCTTCGCTACAGTTATTGGACCGTTTGAACAAGTTGAAAGATAGTGAAATCATTGCTGGTGAGTCCAGACTATTGTTTGCATTGCTGGCTAATATTCCAAGATACATTCATGCCTTGGAACAGAAAGAATTGTCATCAAAGGTGCTTGAATCTGCTGAAATCTTGGGTACTATGGCTCACAACAAAGGACATTCTAAACTGGCTAGAATCATTGATTCATTTGCCAAGAACAGATTCAGAACCAAAGAGGATTTCCTGGGTCAAACTGTCAACTTCATTTCTGAGAATTTCCTGTTTGAGTACAGTGGTCAAACTGTTATCTTCTTGCTAGGTTTGCTGTCCAACAAAATTGACTGGGTTAAGACTGAGACTATGAAAGTATTGAAGGCCTTGTTGCCAAAGATTGATTTGTCTGCTCCTCAATTTCAAGGTTGTGGTGCTGACTTGATCTCGCCACTATTGAGATTGCTTCTAACCCCATTTGCTCAACAAGCTCTAGAAGTTCTTGATGAAACTACCAGTATTCCAGGCAGTAAGCTTGACAAGGATATCTTGAGAATGTCATTGGGTAACAAGACCATCAAGAAAGATTATGAGAAGACTGCTACTTTGTTTGGTATCCCTGAAGACAGTGGCTGGTCAATTCCAATGCCGGCCATTACCGCTGCTACCACAAGAAACAATGTTCATGCTGTGTTCACTACATGTGCTGCAGTTGTTGAGACTGAAGAGCCACAACCAGAACAAGAACAGATCAAATTCCACATGGAAGAATACCAGTATGGTGGCAATGACAGAATCATGCAACAACAACAAGACACCGTGTCAGTCCATGAAGACAATGATGGTTCTTTGAGTCACATGTGGGCAGAATTGGATAACTTGGACTCTTTCTTCACTAAAGATGCTGAAAACATGTCTCAATTCTCAGGTATCACAAGCAACAATGATGCTGGTCATCATTTCAGATCCACTTCTACGGATACTAGATACAGTAACACTGATAATCTAGGTGCCTATGAATCAGCTCCACAGGTCTATGATAAGAAAGTTTCAGTCATCTTGAACAGAAGTTTGGCAAGAACACAATCTAATACCTCGTTCAAGACTTCATTGGCTGATTCGTTTTCCAACAGTCCTATCAGTGAATCAAGACATTTAAGCTCCATCTACAGCAGAAATGAAGGTACCAGATCAAGAATTACTTCACCAACTATCCCACAGGGTCAATCGTCACCAGGTTCGCCGCTATCTAAGGACGACTTCTTCAGATTTGAAGGATTGCTAGGCCAAGGTCAACAGACTGCTCAGCAACCACAACTACAGAACAAACCAAAGAAGATCATGAGTAGATTTTCCTCACAGGCTGCCCCTGAATACATATCTAACTGGTCCAATGGTGCTAACAACAATGTCAACATATCAGGTAAACAATTGAAAGAAAAGACATCAGGCTTCAGCTTGAACAAAGAGAAGAGATTCTTCAACCATCAAGACAAATAGAGACTCTTAAAGTTACGATGAGATTAATGAAACGTTATTTTACGAATTTATAATACTGATCTGTAAGTCGTATAAACATTATATTACCTTTTCTATGTACAATCAAGAAAGCATGTCATTTAACCAGAAGTTGGTAGAGCATTGATCATCTTACCAGAGTTGTCGAAAGTGAACTTACGGTCCTTCTTGTTATCACGTAGAGTAGTACCGTAACGGAAACCAACTTGACCAACTTTAGCCTTGGTGAATTGGAATTCGAATCTATCTTTCTTGTTACCCTTGGCGATGAAAACTTCTCTTTCCTTTTGACCTGACTTCTTGTCGTTAGAGTGATCACCAGTGGTGGCTAATCTGTCTAGAGTTTCAGCAGCAGGTTCTAGACCAAAGACTTTAGCAGCATCAACGGGACCGAATGGTTCTGATTCTGCAATGGTGACGAATTTGGATTGTAAAGTCTTGACTGGGACTGGAATTTCAGACAAGTTTTCAGAATGAGATTGTCTTTCGAATAATGGGAACATTTTGTACATAGTCTCAGACATCTTTTTCAATTCTGGAGTGACCTTCTTTTCAGCTTCCCATTTCTTTTCAATTTCTTTCAATTTGACAACGGCTTCTAGTCTTGGAATCTTGATACCCAGACTAATAGCGACTTCTTGCACTGGGATCTTCTGTATCACTATTCTTTGGTAGATCTCTTCTCTATCTTGGTGTGACAAGTTCAGATTGGTCTCACAGTATTGATTACTTGGGAATGGTCTTAGTTTGTTTTCATTTGGTCTTGATGATGGGGCTTCTATTGGGTTGCCGAATCTGTCTATTGGCTTACCGGTGTTGTAATCAATCAGTGGGTTACCTTTTTCCTTAGCAGGTTGGATGTAGTTAGGTTGATGGTTTTGTGGGGCTGAGAAGTATTTGTTGTTTGGATATTCACCTTTGTAGTTCTTCTTACCCAAGAACACGCCCATTTGGAATCTTAGGTTGGTCTTGTGGTCCTTTGGATGTGTTTTACCCATTCTTGGAGCTGGATAGAAAGGGTACGCTATTCTTCTTCTGGAAAAATGACGCACCTGCTGCTGGGTGGCACTGGACACCACAGAGCTCATGGAAGCTGTGGCTGTGGTCTTCTGTGATAACATTGCGATGTTTCGGTGAGATAAAGACACAGAATTCAAAATCGCTACGTCTTTCAGCTCCAATTTGATGAATTTTTCACTTTGAACTCGATTCAGGAAAAATCAAAATTTCGCGGAACTTTCGCGGAACTTTTCAAAATCCGGGTAAATTAACTTAAGAAATGGTAAGGCCGGCACCTAACTTTGACACATAAACTCATCGCCACCGGATTCCAAGGGAATTACACAGTAATTTGGCAGCGAAACAATGTACATTAGATAGCCGTAATAGAACAAATGGCATAATAACAAATAAAACAACTCATAAAACGCGTAGGACCTCCTCTCCCGTCTCCTTTCCAATTTTCACTTTATATTTATAAACTCTTCTTCTGAATATCTCAAATCTTTCTTTTCCATTAAATAATAGTAATAATAGTTCTTCCTTTCTTTCATAAAATGATGGTGATCTTCATAAATGACCAAATGCAATGCAAAATGCAATGCAAAATGTAATAATGATAACTTAAAATAACACAACAATAACAAGTCTCTTTCTCATAACGTACCTTCTAAAACATTTCACCCAATTGAGCTGGGGAAGCAGTGGCGTCATTCCCCGTACCGTTGACAGAAGTGCCCCCGTTCCCTGAATTTGTAGCTGTGTGGGCTGCAGATTGCGCAGTGGAAGTAGCTGAGTCAACACACCAGTGTTTATGATAACTCCAGGCTTTCAATTGACAGTCTTTGGAACAGTACTTTGTGCGTTTGCAACGACGACATTTGGCAAACTGCTTAGGGAACACTTCCCATTTCCCACATTGGAAATAGGCACATTGTCTGACACCACCACGAGCTTCATCTTTACGACAAGAGTTTCTCATGATGACACCGGACCAGTAGCACATGTCTGAGGTGTTTGTGTTCTTCAAGGTGAATTTCTCAACCAGTGGGAATAAGTTCAATGGGTGTGTAATCTTGGATTTTGGATCTCTATCAATGTCATTCAGGTCATCCATCTCATACAAATCTGGTGATTGTTGTCTTGATGTTCTTGTTGAAGATGACACGGAGGACATGTATGATTGGTGATGTTGTTCTTGGGATAATCTTTCAAAATAGGTTTCGTAATTCCACTTGTCATCAAAGATCGCCTTCTCGGCTTTGGAACACATGATTGACTTGATCTTCTTGCAAATGTTGGTGTTATGATAAAACTTGTTCAGTTTGATTGTCAGTTCAACTAACCGTAGACAGCATTCGTCTTCGTTCTTATCGTTCAACGAGTTTTCAAGTTTCATAATTGAGTTCTTTAATTGTTGGTTGAAACCCGACTGTTCCAATTCCAATTCGTGAATCTTGTTCTCGTTGAATATTTGCTGGCTGGAGCTATGCAGTGATGTCTCATTAGTTATGCTAGGTAATTTAGGATTGAATGACGCAATTGTGGATGGTAATGTTGATGCAGTACCGGCAACCATCGAATTGACAGAGCTGATGTCATCATCGTCATCTTCTTCCTCGTCTTCTTCAAGGCTAGAGTTGTCGTTTGAAGATAATGCATTTTTTGGATCTGGTAATTGTGGTGATAAGTTTCTTGATCTTTGATCTTGTGGCTGTGGTTTTCTTTCCGTTATCTGATCCGTAGACATGTTGGCATTAGGTAGTAAGATTGTTGATGATGATTGAGACTGTGTGGCCATTGTGGATGATTGAGTAGTTGGTTCTAATTGTTGAGATTGTGAAGCAGATCCACCAGCAGTTGTAGGTATGGATGAATTGTTCTGAGTTGAATGTCTGTTTTCATCAGAGGATAGATTGGACATTAGTTCAAAGTCATTGTCATTATCCATGAAATAGTCATTGTCTTTCTCTAGTAATGGTAGTTCATCTTGGTCCAATTCGTTACATTTCTGCAACATTGTTCTTAATGATAATGGGTCCACCAGGTGGGTCAGTTGTAGATAGCCTTTCAAATTAGAATACTTTGAAATGAATGCAAGCAGTTGTAAAGACCAGACAACATCATCGTCTTTTGGTATTAGAACACCGTTCAGGAAGAATCTAGGGGATGTGATAGTTTCATTAATATCATGCAAATTTTGATGGAAGGTCAGTTCATTCATTTCTGTGTTGTCATTGTCTAATTGTAGGTCATCATCGTCGCCGTCAGCTGTAGAAGCACCTTTGAAACTTCTCTTGATGTCTTGTTTCTCTAATTGAAGGAACTGATAGATCTTGGAATCTTTGTTTACAAGTTTCAGCAGATCGTATTCAGGTTCATCATCATCATTGGACTTCTGTTTCTTCCCACAGGTTTTCATCTTGCTCTTAAACTTGTTGGATACCATCGTTAGAAAGTTCTCAGCCAAGTTCCCATCAGTATCATTATCAAAGTTTCTAACCATCAGTAGGTAATTGTCCAACACGGTAGCAATGATTGGGATGATCCCAGCCTCAACGACTCTCTTTCTGATCTGTTCAGTACCCCTGGTGCCAATAAGGACCAGGCACTGGAAGGCCAATGTCCACTTCCAGGCCGTCAGGGCGTTCTGTTTCTCCTGGTGGATGGTCTTTGGTTTGTTGAAGTCGCCATTGGACAGATTAGGCTCCTTGTGGCACTCGTGCAGAATGAACACCAGTCTCTCCAGACCACCGTCGTTTGACAGGGTTTCACGAACCTTTGCACTGGAGGACGTCAGAAATGTCAGGTGGTTCAGCGAGTTGACCAGGGGCTGATCCGTGGTGCAGTCCAGGGCCCGTCTGTCATACAGGTTGGTGGAGATGGACACGGCCGCCTTGTTGAGCGCGACAGACTTGTAGTTGGAGTCTCTCATAGGCACGGCGTGGTGTGTGTGGGGCGTGTGTGGCGTGTATTCAGTTGGAGGGGAGAAATCTGGAGTGTATTCTTGTGGCAAAGTTCTCGTCTGGAGTCCTGTTCTCTTCGCATTTTTATCCATTTTGTTAGTGGCGATAAAAGAAAAAAAACGGCTGCTTAGTCATGGTGGATGCTTATGTCAGCGGATAAAGCGAGATTATGTAATCATCCTGAGTGGCGCCAATTTGTATGAGCCTCATAAAAGTCAAGGTATGAGATATATCGAAGAAGTTTTACTGCTTTTTGGTACTTCTAATAAGGCTGAGAATCATCACTCTCTGACAACTAGTAAACTACTTACAAAGTGGCGTTCCAAGCTGGGGATCTCACTGACACTTTTCGATCTTTCAATATGTTGTGGACACAGAACACACCACCTAACTCCGATCACCACGTCTGAGAGACCGTTCATACTGACCTGTTAGAGGAACGAGACTAGAAGGACAAACTTCAGAGCAATGCAACTAATACCAGGTTTGACAGTTGTTCGACCTCTCACTTTGCAATGATGGTCTCATGATCTTTCATTATAGGTTTTTCAAGCCGCCAAAATCAAATATGAGTTCACCATTGCTACTATTAAGGACTATGCTCTTGTCTTCATGTAATAAGTTAACGTCAAACCACAATTTCACCCACATCGACCCTCATTATACGCGTTGAGTGGCGTCGATAGATATGATGATGGCTGTGCTGCCGCTACCGCGCTTACATAATCACCAAGCCTTTGAGAGCCGAACTCAACACGAAGTCAAGAAATCAGCCTTGATCCAGTACAAACCCTTCCAGACCACCGCCAATTGCCCTGATAACAGCCCCATGAAGACACCCGTGCTCGCCCTGGGCGCGCTGCTGGGCGCCGCCACCCTCGTGGCCGCCAACAAGGACTCCATCGACCAAGACTACACGCAACTGTGCTCCGGGATGTACTCCAAGGACTCCTGGGGTGGGAAGATCAACCCGTTCATCTCCACCAACCTGTACTCCTACCACGGCGAGGGCTCCCACACCAGCGACTCCCACACCGAGGACGACATCGACATCTCCGTCGTTGTGTTCGAGTACAAGGACATTGACATCCTAGGGAAGCCTCTATCGGATGGGAACAAGAAGTACATCTGTGACACCAACGCCGTCGAGCTCAACTTCTGCGAGGAGAGCCAGAAGGGCAGCTTCATCGTCAACGAGGACAAAGAGGGCACAAACTCCTCCCAGATCCTAACCTACAGCATCAACTCCAAGGGTGTGAACAAAGAGGATAAATACCCGATCAAGAACACTGGTTACTACTGTGTTGCAACTTTCTCCAAGCAGCGTGACGCCACTTTCAAGATCCAGGTCAATTTCCAGAACTCCTTCGGTAACATTGCCGCTGCTGAGTATCCTAAGCTGTCACTGTACGCCGCTCTTGCTATCGCCTATGCTATTTCCTTCGCGTACTACGCCTTCAACTTCTACAAACACAGACATGAGGTTTTACCATTACAGAAATACTTTTTGTTCTTCTTCGTGTTTTTGACTTTGGAAACCGTGTTGATCTGGTCATACTACGATCTGGAGAATGCTAAAGGTGCCCAAAGTACCGGTGTCAAGGTCTACATGGTGTTTATCTCCATCTTGAACGGTTTCAAATTCTCATTCTCATTCTTCCTATTGTTGGTTATCTGTCTGGGTTACGGTATCGTTGTTCCTAAATTGGAAAAGAAGATCATGCGCAGAGCCCAAGCTTTGGCCGCTGTCCATTTCATCTTTGCTACCATCTACATCATTGTTAATTACTTGTCCACTCCAGAAGACGAGGCCAACTACAGCGGCTTGGTCGTTCTTCCAGTGATGTTATTGACTGTTGCCTTCTATGTGATCACTTTGAAATCATTGTCAGCCACCACATTGCTATTACAACAACAGAAACAAATGATCAAATTAGGGATGTACAGAAAGTTATTCAGAATCATCTTCTTCTCACTGTTGGCCTTGATCTTTGGTGTTTTCATCTCATCCTTCGTGTTCATCGGGATGTCCACCACTGATTTGATCGAACAACATTGGAAGACAAGATTCTTCTATTTGGAATTCTGGCCTTCATTGGTTTATTTCTTCATTTTCAATTCCATTGCATTCATCTGGAGACCAACGGATACTTCATACATGCTTGCTGCATCACAACAAGTCGCTTCTGACCCTTCAAATGCCGCTGATTTTGAATTGGACGACTTGCAATCGTTACAAGAATCAGGTCCAGGTCAATATCAAAACCTGGGCGATAACGATAGTTTGAATTTACAATCCGATGACGAAGAAGCACACATTGGTGAAGGTGGCTCTGCAAGTGAAGCACAAGAATCTGATGATAGAATTAAAGATGATAAAAAGAGAAAAGATTAAAGAAGTGAACCAACTTCCGTGACCTATATTTTGTATATTAAGGAGATATATATACCCGTATCTGCTACACTTTTAGTATTGTAAACCTTATGTCTATATTATTCATTCTATCATGCGTTTTTCTTCTTTATTCATAACCAAACACCTTGGATTCAACTTTTTGGATCAACTTCATAGTTTGTTCCATGAAGGTCAAGGTCAAAATGGTATGAGGTCCCACTCTCAATATTTGGGCGAAGAAACCTTTATATAGAGCACCAACACCTTCATACTTGATTGTCTTAATGGCACAGTCTAAAGGACCTTTGTAATGGTTAGAACCTTCCTTTTGGTTGTACATACGGGTCAAGATGACATCACCAGGATTCATCACAACACTGACACCAAGACCTGCAAATGTGGAACTGACAAGGTGTAAGCCTGTGCCTTCTTGCATCAAGTTATGTCTTAGTAGGTAGTTCTTCACATAGGAGTAGATAGGCAGTTGCACGGATGAGCCCATACCGGTTCTGATGATAGCGGCATCCACACCACGGAACAGACCTTTGACACCTTCTTTCTTAGCAATCTGGTACAATCCGTCGAAAGTGTTTTTGTAATGAGTTTGATCACCAACGGCAGCTAGTGAACTTGTATAGGATTGCATACGGGTCTTGATCAAAAACAACGGGGAACCAACAATGGCACCAGCAATACCGGAGATGGCACCGGCAGCGACGTTCACAGGGACGTTTTGAAACTTGATTGGATCTTGATCACTATAGAAGATGGAGTTGATGATATGTCTAGATGGTTCGTAAAGACCTAATCTACAACCGTTCAATCCGATTTGGTAAATGTAAGCAGACACCAGCCCCTTCTGACAACCACGAATACCCTCGTTCTTGTAGATGGTCACCAGAGCCTGTAGAGGGTTTCTGTAAAGCTTAGCACCACCAGAGGTTAGTTCACCTTGCAGTTGCATTCTGGTCTTCACCAGCTCGATCGGGTTAGTGAAAGTGACGGCACCACAGGCCGCTAGACCACCGGCGATGAACCCACCAAAGGTGGAGATCTTTTGGGAGGCAGACTTCTCGGTCATCGGACGGTTTTGTGAATGTGTTTGAGTAGTGTGATGGTGATTATGACTGTGTTGATATCTTTTTTTCGGATCTCGAAAAACGTATTTTTTTTCTTTGGCGCAAGTGTGTAATCGCCGATTACGGCCAGGCGACGATAAGCGCGTCTTTCCGGCATGGGAGTATTGGGAACAGTGTGGAATCCGGTGTTGATTCGAGTATTACTGGGATATTTTCTGGTATTCTCTGGCTAAGCCAGCCTATAACTATAACTAAAGCAATCTGTCTCCCCCATCAACTTTCGCCCGTCTTTCCTCTTTGTTACCGATCCAGGCAGCGATAACGGCTTCGGCTTTCGGGGTTGGTTTTTTGTGTCAAAAAAAAAGTGAAGGCATAAACGAGAAGTGAACAATAGGCACAAGACAAGTAACAGCTCGGCATTGTAAAGTGGCAAATTCGTAGTAGGAATACTTCTACACAAGCTTTAATATGAAGAACATTAGTATTATAGGGGCGTAAACTTATTATATAACATGACATAGCGTAAAGACAAGGGCATAAGTAGAACTGTTGAAATATGAAGAAGTAGAAGGGTTCTTTGCTTCAATTAGGACCTGGACTGGTGTTGATTTGGTTACCACAATCATTACAAACGACAACAACACCACCTCTCGTACCGGGTTGAGCTGCTCTCACTGTGAAGTTTTCTCCATCACAGATCTCACACCTCACTTTCCCCTGGTCATCATTCAACGTTGTAGGCGTGGTGGATTCTGTGGCACCGTGGGATCTTCTTGATGGTGAGTCCAGGTTGGTTGATGTGTCTGACTCACCTGCTCCAGATAATGTGAGTCTTCTGAATGAGTGGTTTCTGGCGATTAATGAATGTTGTGAGGAGTTGGAGTTCTTGTTGTTGAAGATTCGGTGGCCTGAACTGACTGGTTTCAGAGTTGGTGAAGTGGAATTCTTGTTCAGACTCTTGTTGTTGTCAATCAGAAACTTTCTCACTGAGGAGTCGATATCTTGTCTGAATACCCTGATAAGACCTGTGTCATCAGCAGTGACGATGATGGACCCGATTCTGGATTTATCAAACAAAGTCTCTTTGGACTGTAATGATGCTGGTGTATCTGTACCGTCAGCACCTTTCACCTCTCTGTTAAACTCACTGTTCAGTTCATAAATGAGATCATTAGACAATGACAAAGTCTTGTGTGTTCCAACTGGCGCGATCACCGCACAAGTGACTTTGGAATGATGTGCATGAAAGGATGTGCTATCACCTCTTTTCTTCTTGTTTGAAACCAACTTCTTCAATAGATCATCATGATGACCATCATCGTCCTTCTCAACACTCCAGATGTAGACATAATGGTTCTCAGAGCCTGAAATTATGAATTTGTTGTCGTCAGAAACATTAGCAATGATCTGCGAGGATGTGTTATCTGAACCTTTGAAGTAAGCCTCCAATTGACGGTGTCTCAAGGATAATAACCTCACCTTGGAATCATTGGAAGTTATGAGCACCTTAATATCATCTTTGTCTATGAATGTCTCTATCCCAGTGATCTTAGCGCCAGTGGATGATCTCTTCTTGTTCAGCTGGATTGAATGTCTTAAATCCAAATTTTGAGTGTCTAGGAAATAAACAGCACCTGTGAAGGTACCGACAATGGTCAAATTCCCATTTGGAGTGAAACCAACAGCAGTGACCAAATTCTGAGCATCAAATTCATAGCTGACATCATTTTCAAGGATTGACCAAAGTCTAACCTTATGATCTAAACAACCGGACACAAAGAAACGATCATCTGTAGGGTGGAACTTCACACTGGTCACGAAGTCACCATGTTGGAAGGTTCTTAGGCATTCGTCTTTCTTGATATTCCATAGCTTGACCGTCTTGTCCATAGATGAAGATAGCAGAAAGTCATTCTTACTCCAGTCAATTGACAAGATATCATGTGTATGGCCCTGGTAGTTTCTCACTGGGGCGGGCTGGAACACTGAGGCATAGGGAGTCTTGTTGTTTGTGTCACTGGATAGACGGTCCAAAGGTGACGAGAGCACTTTCCAGACTTTGATGGTGTAGTTGCCCTTACCCGCGGAGGCTAAGTACTTCCCGTCATTGTTGAATTTCATAGCCCAGACCGAGGCTTTGGCATTAGAGGGCTTTGAGCCGTCAGAATCAGAGCTCGCGAAGTTGAGCGTGTCCTTGGAGGCGAAGTGGTCGTTTGGGCCCAGTTGGATGTCGTCGATGTTGGTCAGACTCGTATTCGACAGGATCTTATTTAGGTCATCGGCTCCGCTGGCGCTCTTGTCATCGTTTTGGTTCAGCTCTTGTGCCAGGAACAGTCTCTTCAGCACGCTGGCTGTGGAGGAGGACTTCTTGAATGTCTTGATGTATTTTGGCTCTTTCAGAAACTTCTTGTACTCTTCGTCGTCGTTGAACGGGAACTCTGTGATGTAGTCGCCCTTGGCGTTGGTATGTTTCAACTTGTTCGTAAGTGCCACTGAGAAGCACACTGGCGCCGTGGCACAGACTGACTTGGAGATTGATGAGTGATCTTCCTCTGAGCTCATACTGTCGGAATTAGACATCGTGGAAGCCCGGCTTCTGGTTTCCTTCCCGTGGTGGCCATTCTGGAACGGATTGAAGAGCTTGTTGTTCTTCTTTCTGAACAATGACCCGCTTCTTTGCACCCCTGAGGAGCTTTCAGAAGGCATTGCGAGGTGGTGGTTGAGTGAGGTGTTGAATTCAAAATCCGATATTGCCAACTTTTACCGCTCAGTACCTTTTATACCCCAGAGTTTCAGTGTCAAATTGCGATTAATGCTAAACTTTTTACCCGTAAACCGAAATTTACTTTATGCTAGCAAAGACTAAAACGGCAATTTTCGTGGTGTGCCAAATCTGGAAACTTTCGCGATTCGAAATATTTTTCACCAAAAAAATGCTGAAAAATCAGTGTAAAATCAGTGTGGAAAGAGAGCGTGTCTTTGTCTTAATAGCTTCACAATTGATCCTCACAGCATGTCTGAAAGAACTGAGTGGGCCGACTCCGTCGACCAGCAGGAGCCACTAGTGACCGTCAACCAGGACGGTACCAAAACCATCATAACATACAGAGTCAACGCCGAAGGGAAGAAAGTGAAAGTTACCCAAAAGGTCAAAGAAGTCATCGTCAAAGAAACTGTTAACAAAGATGTGGCAAGAAGAAAGAAATGGGCTAAATTCGGTGCCGAAAGAGGTTCTGCTCCAGGTCCAGATCTAAGAACTACCCAAGTTGGTGAAGAAGTTGAACTAAGACTAGGTACTTCATGGAGAGCCATTGAAAGAGAAATCGAAGAAAAGAAAGCTGATGAAGCTGCTAAATCCACAGGTCAAAAGACCATCAAATGTAGAACCTGTGGTGGTGCCCATTTCACCTCCAAATGTCCATACAAAGAAACCCTTGGTGGTGCCGGTGCCGCCTCTGTTGATGCTGATGGTATTCCAACTCCAGATGCTGGTTCCCCAGCTCCAGATGCCCCAGTTGCCCCATCTGCTCCAGGTAAATACATCCCAGCCAGTCTTCGTAACAGGGGTCTTGGTGTTGCCGCTGGTGATGCTGCTGAAAAGAGAGATCGTGATGACTCTACTACTGTTAGAATTACACAATTGAATGAAAACGTTACGGAACAAGACATCAGAGAAGACTTGTTGCCAGGTCTTGGTCCAATCGTCAGAGCCAACATCGTCAGAAACAGAGAAACTGGTAGATCTAAGGGTCTGGCCTTTGTCCAATTCGCCACTGAACAACAAGCTCAAGCTGCTATAGATAGATTGTCAGGTAGAGGTTACAAGAACTTGATTTTGCATGTGGATTGGTCTAAGCCAAGGAGATAAAGGGTCTAGGAGAATAAAACAATATTAATGAAGTTTGTAAATTAGTCTGATTTGGATGTGTAATTCGTTCAATGAAATGTTGGAAGCATATTTATCCAGAGCCGTGAGTTGTAGAATCCATTTTGAGTGGTAGTAGTAGAGATACAGGGGCAACCAATGGAGATTGTACATGAAAACCTACTTCATCCACTACTTCGATCACTTTATCACGAATTTGCTCTCATTTGAGCTCTTAATACTCCTTGGACTTACTTTCTTTGACCATTCACACTATTCCACACTTTATACCTCTGTATCCCGAACCACAAATTCCGCGAAATCGTTTTTGAAGAACCAAAGTGTTGAAAATCGAAAACATCAATTGCCACTTTGCCAACAAACAACACTATAAATTCAATACAGACACACCCAATTCGTCATGGCTTCTGTTGAAAACGATATTCCTGGAATCCTTTCCACCCTACGCACTGAAGGTGATGAGCAACTAGCCCCATTCTTCTACGGTTTTGAAGATTTGTACGGTCGTAAATTATGGCATCAATTGACGAGAGCCCTTGAGGGGTTTTACAATGCTGAGGAATCCAAACCTTTGAGACTGAGACTATACAACAACTTCATTTCTGATTTCAAATACAAGATCAACATCTTGAAACTGGTGCAATTCTTGTTATGGTCCATTGAAGAACTATCTGCTGAAGAATCATTGACTTATTTGACTGAATTACAAACCAACCTATCCAAACAAGAGAACGTCGATAAAGATCAAGCTCTAATCTTTATTGACATCGAAATTGCTAGACGTAAATTGAGACTGGGTAAAGAGCTTGAGACGAGAGAAATTTTAGATCAAATTGATGAAAAATTGAACCAATACGATGACATTGACATGAAGGTGAACCAAAGTTACTTCTCAACAAATTCAGAATACTACAAGGTGAAATCCGACTACAACAACTTCTACTACCAATCTTTGCTATTCCTATCCACCATAGATTTGGACGAATTGAGCTCCGTTGATCAACAAAGATTAGCCTATGAACTGAGTATCAGTGCTTTATTAGCTGATAAGATTTACAACTTTGGTGAACTGTTAACACATCCAATTTTAGAAACCATTGCTAAAGGTCATTACGAGTGGTTAGTTGAGCTATTACACTCCTTGAACTCTGGTGACATTAACAAATTCTCCCAACTATTGAAAAATTTGGACAAGGTCCCATTATTGAAAGATTCCGAAGCTTTCCTAAGACAAAAGATCTGTCTAATGACCCTTGTTGAATTGGTTTTCAGTAAGTCCATCAGAATCATCTCCTTCCAAGATATTGCCAAAGCTACTCTATTGAGTGTGGATGAAGTCGAACACTTGGTTATGAGAGCCCTGAGTTTACAATTGTTGAAGGGCTCAATTGACCAGATCAACCAATTAATCACCATCAACTGGGTTCAACCAAGAATTATCAATCAAACACAACTGGAAGGCATGAAGAACAAGTTGATTGATTGGGATCAAAACGTGTCCAAATTGGGTAAGTTTATGGAAGAGAATGGTAAAGAGATCTGGATCAAATGATTATGTTGGTATACTGTGTACGATGAAATGAGTACATTGTTCGTTATAAGTACATGTTTGCATTGTAGTGTCTTGAATCTTCGTACCGCTTCCACTTACCTAACTTCGTCTCTCGGTTTTAATCGGAGTTAACTGATCTGAAAAGTTCAGGGAAAATAGATATCGACTGGCTAAGTGGATTTGAACTCGGAGTACAAACCACCATTCAATCAAGAATCGCCAAAATGTCTGCTAGGGAGTATGAATTGAAACAATATGGCTCTTCTGAACGCCAGGTTATTGCCCTTTATGAGTCTCTGGCCCCTTTCAACGAGAGTTTCCGTCTTCCATCTTTGATCTTTGTCCATGGTGGTGCCTGGAAAGATCCTAACAATTCCTACAAGGATGCCACTTTCTTCTCAAAAAACTTGAACCTGACGATACCTTTTGCGAGTGTGGACTATAGACTCTCCTCTGAAGTGAAGTACCCGAGCTACATTGATGATCTGGAAGCTGCTGTGAAGAGTCTGCAATTGAGGCTGGACGACAAGATCTCATTGGTTGGCCACAGTGTTGGTGCTCTGATGTCGCTTCAATTCATTGCTAAGAATGATGTGCCAGTTGACTCTGTATACTTGCTGGATGGGATCTATGACCTGGACGAATTGATCAAGGAGTACCCAGATTACAAGAGTTTTGTGGATGAGGCTCATGACGATTACAAAAATGCAGTGAAATTAGACGTTGGTAAACTGAAAGGTATCAAAGTACACATCATACACTCTTATGAAGATGAACTGCTGAGCTTGGGCCAAACTAAGTGGCTGATTCAGCAATTGGAAGATGCTAAGGTTGATTACACAGTGAAAATTGGGAACTTTGGGAAACACGACGATGTCTATAACAATGAAAAGGTTGTGCAATACGTGAATGAGAGTTTCTACTGAGGCTGACTATAGTCTCAGTGTCTCCACCATATATGATAAAATTTGGTCAGAATGTTTTGGAAGCTGACGCCATGTCCCACTAGCCAGTGTGTGTAACATAAAAAGATGTGATGCACGCATGCGAAACAAAGCTTCCTCTCTGTACTCTCTACCACTCCACTCAGTTGCAGATATGTTCCCAAACAATTTGAACTGATAGGATCTTCCATCAAGTGTAGGTTGTTTTTTCATCCCCTTCTTGTCCTTTATCTCAAGTATCATTTGCAGCTCTTTGTATAGCTCTCTTTTGAATGCTAGCTCAGGAACGTAGAACTTATCAAGCACGAAATCTACTCCATATCTTTTAAAAGGAAGCTCCCATACTTTGCTTATAATTCGCTGATATGAAAAGACGCAGAATTCATACGGGTCATCTGTTAGGTTCTCATAATACGTACGTAATTCATCAAGCCCGTTTTGAACATTTGGTTCTGGTTCTAAGTCGGATGGAGGTATGCATAGCATGAAAATCTTCCGTGGTCTGTAGATACCGTTGACATTCAGCGAGTCTGTCAGATCAGATAGCGTCAAGTCTTGAGTCTCTGGAAACGCTTCTGGGAGGAGCTTGTGGGCGTCGAAGCAATGGACATTGAAGACGTAGTCTCTCTGAATCAAGACAAAGTCCAAGGTTTCAGTAAACACAAATACTGAATCCGTGCAATCTTTCAAGTTTCTCAGTTCGTCAGAATGTGTGAAGTAACCAAAATAGGCTCAGCTTGGGAGGAACAACCATATTGAAATCTCTTTGGAAATGATAGACTTCAAAAGTGGGTTTGAATTCAGCTCCTTGAACAGTCTAACCTTCTCGTTATTCTTGTAGTCGAACTCGCTATGCCTAATAATGAGCTGGGCAATCTCTATCGGGAATCTAAGCTTAGTGTTCATAATTGTTGATGCACCGCTAGAATGTTTGGAGGAAACGAAGAATAGTTAGCCCACTAAAAGCTGCAAGTAGTCCATTTCTCAACCGCATTTTTTGCACTCGCTCTCACTCGGGTAAATAAAAGCGGTTAAATTAACATTATTTCTTCAAATGCTGGCTCTTAGTGGCATTCTACACACTTATAAACACTGACAATCGGCACAGGTGGAGAGGAGTCGAAGCTTCAAATCCTGTCACTGGTCACTTTGCCTCAACAAACAAATCAAAAAGTATCTCTTCAGGTTTTTTGTGTCAACTCAAGTCTAGATTTAGCGAGGCCAGAAGTTTTGCCGATAAAAAAAGAATGTAAACAAACCGCCGTCAAACGTAAACAAACGCCACCAAACGCTACAAAACCTACCAAGATGGCCAAAAAGAAGTCCAAAGCACCGCCTGCATCCAAACCAAAGAGCACGCCGTCCTCTTCCGGCTCAGAAACACTGTCCGAGCCTCTGGCTGTCAAAGAATCCAAGCAAAGACCTACACAGGATGGTTCCAATGTCAAAGTCCTAGTGAGAGTTCGTCCAAGAATCACCAGGGAACTGGACCAAAACTCTGAAATCCTTGTCAAGATGTCCGGTGGATCCACTACCCTAAGCAACCCAGCACCAACTGAGCTCTCAACTCCCTCCAAGTCCTCCAAATACAACGATCAGGAGAAACAATTCCACTTTGATCATTCTTTATACTCCATCGACCCACAGGCGCCAAACTTCGTGTCACAGCAGGATACTTATGATATTATTGGTAAAGAGATCTTGAATCACACATTGAGCGGTTATAACACGTGTATTTTTGCCTATGGTCAGACAGGTTCTGGTAAGTCTTTCACTATGATGGGTAATGATGAAGATCCGGGGATCATTCCTAGATCTTGTGCCGAGTTGTTTGAAAGAGTCGGTCAGTTGGAGACAACGACAAAGTGCCAGATTAGGGTTTCATATTTTGAGATTTACAATGAACAAGTGAAGGATTTATTGGACGATAACAAACAGTTGAAAATCAGAGAGAATCCGAAAACAGGTCCCTACGTTGAAGGTTTGACTGAGTTTACCATTGAGAGTCTGAATGATTTTAACAAGTACATGTCGCTGGGGAATAACAACAGAACTGTGGCTGCTACCAAGATGAATGACCAGTCCTCAAGATCACACGCTGTCTTCACCATTAGTTTGAGAATTACTGAGTTCAACACAGATGAAGATTTGATCAAAGAGACAAATTCCAGTTTAAGATTGGTTGATCTAGCGGGTTCAGAGCGTGCTAATAGTACAGGTGCTACAGGTGTCAGATTCAAAGAAGGTTCTAATATCAACAAGAGTTTGACAACTTTGGGGAGAGTGATTTCTTCATTATCAGATGGTTCTTCAAGACCTCCATTCAGAGACTCTACGTTGACCTGGATCTTGAAAGAAAGTCTAGGTGGTAATAGTAAGACTGCAATGATTGCCTGTATCTCACCTTGTGACTATGCTGAAACTTTATCCACTCTACGTTATGCTACGATCGCTAAAAAGGTTAAATTGAATGCTGTGGTCAATGTTGATGAGATCAAGAACAACGATGAGGATTATGCAAAGATGAAACAGGAGATTGATGAATTAAAGAACTCGTTGAACGAAGCTCAAAAGCAAGAAGGTATGATTGCCCAGATCACTAACATGAGCAAGTTCTTTGAAGATCGGTTGATCGATCAAACCAACAAGTACAACATCTTGAAAGAGAAGTTAAACAACTCTGCAGATGAGAAACTGAGGTTACAAAACACTCTCAACTCATTGTTGGTGAGTATAATACCAGAAAAATCCACATTGTCAACACTACGGGAGCTTAGTGTACAACATGATATATTGAAACAAAGAGGTCAGGTCTTGAAGCAGACATTTGCTCAGGAGCTTGAATTCTTTGCACCTTAGGTATGGAACATCTTTATTTAATGAGTAAATGTGATAATGTGGAAAGATCTAACCGGTTTTGAAGACCAAGAAGGCGTATTCGCCGATGTAGAAGTAGACAAAGTGGCCCAATTCATGAGTAACATAACTACCAAAGCTCTTCCCGACAATGACGTGCCATGTATGACCAAACTGTTGATCCAGTTCCTTCTTGATGTAGCCGGCGTAATCCTTCTCGACGTCGAATTGTGCCAGGGCGTTTTCAGCTAGTGAGAAGACCACGCTCTGTATTTCCTCGCTCTGTGGTGGGGTTTCGTTAGTAACGTTGATCCGTGTATGATTTGTATTGGTGTTTAGGTTTGGAAACTCACCATATCCTGAGCTTTCAAGATCGCTGTTTGAGGTGTTAGTGGTGATCTGGTACTTTTGCATATTCTCTACTCGCGTTTTTGGTCCTTGACAGCGCTCATTGTGTTCTGACTGTGCTGATTTGAATGGTTTTCCCTCTCTCTCTTCACGGGTATTTCATTGTTCTACGGTTGAATTCTTTTTGTTTTCAATTTTTGCCATCTTTAAAAAAAGTCCCAATCTCCAGCCATCAGAGGCACATTCAGACACGGAAAAGGCACACACAAATGGAGGACGAGGACAACAATCCCTTCGCAGGCACCGACCACCTCTTCGCGAGCGGCATCAGCGGCGTCAACGAGAGTTTCCTGCGCGGGCACCAGCCGCCGCCGGTGTTTGCCGACCTGGAGTCCAGCGCCCTGGCCTTTGGCGGTGCCAGTGGGCTTCCTACGCCACCGGCCCACGAGCAGGGCTTCCACCGCTCAGCGTCCATCCAGTACTCCATCAACGAGCACCCGGGCGACTCGCTGGCACAGGAGAGCGCACAGGAGACCACAGAGGCAGCAGACCTGAGCAGCGACGACTCCCAGGACGACACCAGGGTTGAGCAAGACTCTGGCTCTGACTCTGACTCTGACGAGTTCCCACAGCAACACTTCCCCATCATGAGCAACGACTTCATCGCCATCACAGACGCAGGCCACGTCAGAGACGCCAGGGGTTCCAGGGTCATCGCATACACAATCCGCTACAACGGCGTGGAGGTCAAGAGACGCTACTCCGAGTTTGACACCTTCAGAGCTGCACTGATAAGGCTGTTCCCTACATTCATCATTCCCTCCATTCCAGAGAAACACAGTGTCGTCAAGTACTTCCTGAACCCGATCAATGCTAAGAACGACGTCAAGGTCATTGAGAAGAGAAAGAGAATGCTCTCCCAGTTCTTGAACAGATGCTTGAGCATAAAGACCATCAAAGAATCCCTGATATGGCAACAGTTCCTAGATCCTACCATTGAATGGGCAGAAGTGCTCTCTTCCCCTCCAATCTCCATCCTACCACAGTCAAACTTACTAGCCCCACCTTTGGACCCTACAAAACCTAGCCCTTTGCATATCCTATTACCAATTCCACATTCATCCACCATCAACAACTTCAAATCAAGAGAAGAGGACAAAGAAGTTGATGCCAATTTCAAAGACTTTGAACAGATATTCCAAACGTATAAGAACTATACCAATGGCTTACAGAAATCTGTCAAGAAGCAAAAAAGACATTTCAAAGGACTTGTGAAAGATCTAGGTGAATTGGGGGCCTATTACAATGCATTCAGTCTAGAGGACAATTACAACCTGTCATTGGGTATTGAAAAGACAGGACAGGCCATTGATGCCAACTATCTGAACTCTGAGGCATTTGCTTTTAAGATATTGACTATTTTGGAAGAACCAATCACAGAGATACATCTGGACTCTAAAGAAACGTTGAACGTGTTGAACTATAGAAAGTTGAAACAAGTCCAATTATTCATCATTGATACCACCATTAAGAGACGTAAACAGAGAATTGAATCTTTGAGAAGAGCACAAGAACAAAGTGAGAGATTAGAGGAAGTGTTGAGAAGAAACGCTGAACAATCACCAACTATTGCTGCTGCTGTCAAGAGACTTGAACAAGGTCAACCAGTGAACAAAGTTTCACCATGGACAAGAATCTTTGCTGGGAGATCCGATACTAATGATATCAGTGTGATGAACGAGGTGGATAGGGCCAATGAGATTGATAAATTGGAAAAAGAGATGATCAAATTGGAAGACTGTCTCCGTGTGATCTTAAAAGACATCCGCGATGTCAACACCTCATTAGAACAGAACATTCAACATCTATTGAAATACTATCATGACAAATGGAAAGAAATCATGTTGGACTATACACAGAGCCTGTTGATCTGGCTGAGAGAAAACTTACAAGCTTGGGAAGAAGCTAAAGAAGAAATTGGGAACATTCAAGTTGTCAAACCAACTACTCTTCATTGAAAAATCAAGAGACCATAATCACTACTACGAAAGATATTCATATACGTTTCAACGTTGGCATTCATACAGGGTATGAAGGGAGCGTTTTTTAGTCATTTTTGCATTATTTGAAATCATCTGTAGTGTAATGCCATTAATCGTCATCCTCTTCCTCTTCATCGTCATCATCAGCATCTTTGAACTCTATCAATAAACTCCCATTTGGCCATATTTGCTTAACATCCTTGATCAATTGTTCACTGTTCTCAACAGTATATCTAGGAAATGGACTAATCAATTCGAACTTCACATCATGGGTATAATCAGGGTGTAACTCATCCTCCAACTCGTAGAATTCTTCTAGTTCCTCCTCGGATAATGACTTCAAATGAAGTTCCAAGTCAATGAAATGATACAAATCACTTAGAGTATGATTAGCTGAGAATCTTTGTGTCAAGTTTTCACCTGATGGTAATTTGAATCTTATTATTGAAAATTGACCTTTTTCCAATTTGGCCAGTTCTTCATTGGTATCATTATTAAACTTGTGTGTCTTCAAGTATTTGTAAAACAACAGCTTGTTCTTCTTGACAAAGTTCTCCTTTTCTTCCTTCTCCTTTTGCAATGCTTCTTCTTTCTCCTTGGCTTCTTTCTTGATCTTATCAGCAATCAAAGAATCTTCATATGCCTTATCCTGCAGTTCCCTGATCTGTCTAGCATAGTTCAATTCTTCTTGTTCAGCTCTTCTGGTGATAATCTCTGGTTTATAGCGTTCAATCTCACGGTGTAATTTCGTGGTGAATGTCGTTAATGATTTGACTGGGATTCTTGACAACACGGACATTGAAGCAATACCATTTGGTCCACTAGCGACATTAGCAATCAAATAAACAGATGGAGTGGTCTTAGTCTTCAAATTCTGAGCGATCTCAAATGATTGTGCCTCGTTCACATTACCGCCATACACTATGATCTGTTCTTCCTGGATGATGGTGTTCGTCTGTGCATTGTTCAAAATCTTCTTGATGAATGAGTTTGAAAGTTCACTATCACCAATCAGGATCAACAACAGGAACTTGTTTTCCAATTTGGCAATGTTGAAGGCATCGTTGAATTCACCTTCAAAGAATTGGAACGGTGGTGCATCTTGAGTCAATTCTCTGTATTTGGCTTCAAAGTTGAACTCTTGCAACGAAGGCACTTTAGGCATGAAGTCTGGTGAGGATGGGAATACCCAGTCCAGTATCCCACCCAATGCTGATAATAAGAACGTTAGCGTCCTTGGGAGTAACAATAGTATGAACAATAATGGTGATTCGAAGAATGATCCAAAGACAGAAGTAGCTCTTTTGGCAGGGAGACCAGGTTGTGATTTCCATCTGTTTGAAATTGGTTTCACAATCGGTAATTGTGGTAACAGGCCCAATGATGCAAAATCTGGAGGACCTTGAACTTGGAATGGATCATCGTTGAATTGAAACTGTGGAGGTTGAAACTGGTTGTTGATCTGTTGAGCTTGGAGCCGTTGCTGTGCCTGTATCTCTGCTTCTTGGGCCTCGCTCTCAGCCTGAAGGTCTCTTGCTGCTTCCTCATCCAAATGACCGTCAAAATATTTGGATAACGCCACCTCCAAGTTCCAGTAGTTGTTCCGAAGCAATGACACAACTTTATCGTAATCTTCCTCACCAAACGACGTGATCACTTGGAATTCATTGAGCTTCTCCTGTTCAGCAGGGGCCAGCTGTGTAGACATCTTAGCGAGCCTCTTCAGTGTCTTCTCGAAGAATTGAGCTTATTCCCCTTGCAAGTCGCAATTCACTTAGTAAGTGAAACTTGTCATTTATCGATTTCTCTTGTCCTCATTTGGCTGTCTGTGTCAGAATATAAAACGAGTTCGCGGTTTGGCTGATAAAAATGGCAAAAAAAGGGCCGAGCAGGGAATTGAACCCTGGACCACTCGCATGCTTATGGTATTTAAATCAGGTGTGCCCGATTTTCGCCCAAAGCGAGTATCATACCACTAGACCACGCGGCCGTTTTTATTGTTGGTCAAGGGGTGTTGTTTGATAGGAGGTGAGCTTAAAAAACACAAAATTAGGCTCCGGTGGCGCAATTGGCAAAATATTAGAATTTTACTTAGACCATTCGAATCAGAAGAGCTTATTTAGTAATAGAAGTTGGTTTTTGTGGTATTTGAACCTCTCAAAAATCTGCATTTTTGTTTAATTTCACAGAATGGCGGTCTTTACTTTAGCTTTTAAAATTTCAAAATGTGTTTACTTATTCCAATAAATTTTGGAACTCAAGATAACGAGCTGAAAGTAGTTTTATCTGAATGCAGAGATCTTCCGACACTATCTGCTCCACCTCCCAGATAACAGATATCAATAATTAAAGTGTAGTGCCAATTTTTGATGTTTTCATGAATTTCACCTAAGGGATCTTGAAAAACTCCGGTTTCACATCAACTCAAATATCGGTTCATTCGAGATGAAGAAAGGCGCCCCAAACCTTGAAAATTGCCGTGAAGATGGGCGGCTTCTTAGAGAAGGTACCTTTGGGTTTGGAGATTCTGGGGGCATTGAGTTTGTTGGAATGTGACACCTCTACATATGTTTTTCAGTAAGAAGAAGCCTAGCGCTGAAGGTTCATCGTTCCTACAATAGAAGCCATTGACATCGGAGGGCGAAAGATCAAGCTCAAGAAACCCGCTTTGACGGTCATGAATGATGACACCTAGCACCCACTTCGCAAGGCACCAGAAGTTATGCACCCCTCTTCGTAATTTCAAAGCTCAATCATACTCTGGAGCTTGGTTTCCTCTCTTCATTGTTAACTTCTGTAACTTGGATTTTGAGTTTATCCTAAATGACTGTAAAAAACCTCTTGTGTTGCCAAATTTTTAGTGATTGGTGTCACCTAGTAGTTTAAAGAAGATTGGGCGAAGATTAGTATAGCTGGCCATGCTTGATATCGTGTATGTATAGCTATGAAAGGCTCGCCATCGACTCTCAAAGTCCAACAAGAGTCAGATCGAGAAACCTCTGAGACTCAGAATGAGCTCTGAAGGGGAGGACGCCTCTTATCTAATGTAGAAGCTAGCGATGGCTAGGCGCGTTTCTGATGCTCTTCCCCATCTTTGTTTAATGACAAATGACATGAAGGCGTTGACGGTTTGTGCTTTCTTATTACGCTGAAAGTTGTTACCAGACCTCCTCTCGCTAACAGTTTAGAAGCTAGCAGACAGCCCAATTTTACTGTTTCTTGGCTCTTTAAAGTTTGGGTGGCCAAAGAGGAGATTTTTTTTAGCTGTTCTGTTGTCATTTTGAGATCCGAGATCTCTCTTTTAGGTCCTCGGCGGCTAATTACCCATCTCATTTTGGACTTCGACAATAGCTGTCACAGGCAGCGCTCACTTCAAGCTACAGCCAGGCAAATTTCCCACAGCGGCATGTCTTCTTCAATGGCGATGGAGCTTCCTGGTAGAGTTTTACCTTGGAGGCAGGTCGCATGTTAGTTATGTCCAGCTAACTCCGCTTCGATCTGCTGGAAACTTAATTTTCAACTCCGATTGTGTCAAAATGCTGAAAATTAGCTGCATTAAAGTTAGCTAACTTCCAACTATTGGAGAGACCCTTCCCCATCGCAAAAGAGCCTCGCATTTACCGGATAATGCTCTCCACTTTCAGCTGTTTTTGAATATAAAAGGAGTGGTTTCCTCTGGCTTTGACACGGATTTCATTCGATTTAGACCCTACACACACGATGAGACACCAAGACATCCACAAACCAAGTACACAACAAGAGAGTGAGACAAGAAAGGAATTCAAGACGGCCAAAGTAATCATATCAGTTGTATTGGTGGTATTTTTTTAATTTATGTTTTAGTTTTTACACCTTATAATGAAACTTAGCAGATCTCGGAGTAGACCGATCCAGGTGGAAGAGTTTGATTTAAAAGAATCAGCTAGCTTCAATCCATGAATAGCTTTGCAGATGGCGCTTTATCAGAAAATTCATCTTGAAGAATCTTTAGTGTTTTCTTCGAGAGACAGCGGGTCATGATTAGTAAAAGCATTCATAGTTTTGGAGCTCAGCAACCTTTCAACGATAGCTGTTAACGACAGCTTTTAACGATAGTACCATTGCTTCAGTAAACAACAAATAAAAAAGGACTAGCTAGGGGTGGCCTGAGAGAAAATTACTAAAAACCACAGGGTATAAAGAGTCCAGAAAGATCACACGAGTTGAATAGTTTCTAGGGAAGCTTCGTAGTCATCTTCCTGATCTGGCAAGGGTAGAATGTTAAGACTTCGAAAACTTGATGAAAGCGACTATGGTAGTGAATAGTGTGTAAAATTTCAACAATTTGGGTGGTGATATGATGAAGATTTCATGGGTAAAGGTAAGTCAGCCAACGAAGAGCCCTAAGATCCAAGACCCAAGACCTTGACAAATTTTATTTATGAGCACTTTGAAGCATATAGTTCAAGGACTCTAGATTAACCTGGATAATGGAAGATCTGAAACCGCACCTGCTATCCCATAATCATATTGACTCATCATTGAAAGGATATTTCAAATGTACCAAACCTCACTATCCCTCAAAGAGTCTAAGCTCCAACTTCAAATAAATGGCTGGACTCGAAACAAGTGAATATGACACACGTGTATGTTAAGCAGACCAATCACATGACGTTCTCAGCTATTTGAGGTAATAACAATATCTGCTCAGGGCGCTCCTGCTAGGACAAATTTCTAGAAAAGAAATTTTCTTCAAAGCAATTGGACAATGGAGACTTAGCACAAGCCCAAGTTAATTACTACCAACTAAGATGACACTAAGCTTAAGGAAAGAAATGGCTCGGGCGAGTGGATCTTCAGATCAGCTAATTCCCATAATTTTTCAATATTTCCCACCAGAACTAGTTCGTTTGATCATTAGGTATATCGGTTTCAATCCACATTCGAAGTGTGACGTTGAATTATATATCTCATTAAATCAAGTCAATGAACTGAAACCCTTCATTGCCAAAGAAGTCTCAATCTGGATCGCTGTTCACCCGTACGTCAGTTACAACTACTTTCCCTCACCAGATTTAGAGAGACTGAAGCGTTGCACTGACTCTGTTTTCATCATTGCTGGTGACTTGGATGCATGGGACACTGATTGGTGGCTTGGGCCGAGTCTTGAAAGGGAGGTAAACTCATTAGTATTTGATGTTAACAATTCTTTGAAGAAGAGCGGCAACCGTGAGCACATATTTGGTGTGTCCACTCGTGAATTCCTAGATAGATTCACTCAAAAAACAGAATGCTTCAGGGCCCACGTGTATCTTCTGAAAGTCTTACCCACAGATGTGCTCCTCACGAGTGAAACTCTCAATGTCGAAGACTCACACTTTCATGATATAGAGGATATTGGCATAGAGGCTCTCGGGATCACACTGACAAAATCTCAGCTGAGATTGACTCCTTGTGTTCAAGAGTTTCTCTACAGGAGTTTGATTTGGCTGTTTTTCAAATGGTTTGCAGCTGAGATACTTTATTACCTTTTGAGTATCCTGGGAAGCTCAAAAGTGCCTCGGATAACTTGGCCAGCACTCACCCCCTGTGACATATTTGGATTTGGACATATTCATAGATTCAGACCAAACGGTGTGAGGATCATTTCAGGACATCTTGACATGCTGACAGATTTCACGAGTGAAAGAAAGCTTTGGTATCACAAGTTGAGGAAACTTCGAGCCGATTGGATTTTGAAGTTACTTATGGTCCCTGATCGAGAAGAGGACTCGACTATATTCAAGATCAGAATTTCACGTCATAATTATAAGAGACTCTGTTACACCACTCTCTACATCTTGTTCGTGTCGTGTATTTTGGTGAAGAGCAAGAGCAGTTACGATAGTTTGCGATTTTGGGGATTGTTAATACCTCTATTCTCCGAGTATTGGATTCTCTTTGGTTTGCTGAGTCTGGTATAGGGGGTGAAGCTTACAAGGGGATGAAGTAACAAGCCGTGAGTCAGCTTCGAATTCCGATGAGTGGGACAACTACCAGCTACTAGCTAGTTATATGATCAGAAAACCTTACCAAACCTGGACTCCAGTACAAAACCTAAAACAAATAAACCTTTATTAGCATATAAACCTTGTAATTAGTAAGAATATCTAAAGTTTGGATTCTCAATGTCAGTCATATCCTTGAACTCATAATTAGGAGGCAGAGTAACCGGACCCGCCTTATCTCTTTTCTCATTCTCCCATTTGGAGATCAACCCAACCAAGATGGCCAATGGGATACACACGATGGACAAGACCAACAATGTCAACTTGGCAGTCTTGTAATGTGGAGCTTCGTTCTCTCTGAACAATTGAGGACCGATCAAGGAACCAACGGAGAAGGCGATCATCGTTAGGGCGTTTCTTGCCAGTTTCTTGGTATGACCCGCGGTGTTGGCACTGTTCCATGAGTATAGAAGGGCAATGACACCTGTGGAGCCCATGTTTAGGTAGATGGCTATCAGATTAGCGACTTTGTTGATGGAGGCATACAGGATGGAATAACCAACGACACCCAATGTGGCAACGGCAACAAAGACTAAGGTTCTATGACCATAGTAAGAGCAAATGAACGATTCACCAAGGATGACAATGGCCATGGAGGCACCAACTGGTGTTTGCACTAATGCTGAGATTTGGGAACTGTAA
This sequence comes from Taiozyma rabaulensis, assembly GCA_030574855.1. Lineage (NCBI taxonomy): Eukaryota > Fungi > Ascomycota > Saccharomycetes > Phaffomycetales > Wickerhamomycetaceae > Taiozyma > Taiozyma rabaulensis. Next base: position 285,821 of record JAJMFP010000165.1, read on the forward strand.
CCGAAGGATTTGATGATGGAGACAGACCAAGTACCCAGAGCACCGGTGGAGATCATGGATATCAGCGTTAAGAAGAACAGCACCCAAGTGTGTTTATCATGGAGGAATAGTTCTTTCAATTGATGCTTTTTGAACGTCTTGCTCTCAGTACCGGTTTGGTTGACTCTGATATGTTCCAGCACTATCAGTTTCTCCCCCTCGGTCAAGAAAGTGGCAGAAGTTGGGTTGTTTGGTAGGATGAAGTAAGTCAAGATACCAAAGAGCACAGTGATGACACCCATGATGAGGAAGAAAATCTGCCATGATTCAAAGTTTTCATTGACGACGTGTTGGAACCCAAAGGACATGATACCACCAACGATGACAGACAACCCGGCAAAGGAGACCCAAATACCAGTTCTTTGTAAGTTTTCTTGCTTGTTCCAGTACATCGAGGAGATAATGATCAAACCAGGAGACAGCACGGATTCAAAGATACCCAGTAGTGTTCTTGCGATCATCAAAGACGCGTAAGTGTCACAGGCAGCATGACACCCAACAACGACACCCCAAGCGACGATACAGAAGGATAGGAATTTAGCACTAGGCAGCACTTGGAGCAAGTAGGACACGATTGGTTCAGCAAAGATATAAGATGCGTAGAAGATGGTGCCCAGGTTGGCGAACTCGTCGCCCTTCAGGTTCTTCTTGATGCCCATGACACCGGCGTAGTTCAGCATGTTCTTGTCCAGGAACTGGAGGAAGTAGGCCCCACACATGATGCCCATGATTCTGAGATCGATCTTTCTCCGCAGGGCAGGCGGGTACTGTGTGTCTGTCTCTGTGTTGAGCGTGACGTTGCGCAGCTTCAGGAACTGGATGGCCTCGTCCTGGTCTTCGAAGAGCGTGGAGCTCTCGCTCTTGTCCTTGGCCAGGTCGTGTTGTTGGTCGTGGACGTGAAGGCCCAGTTGTTTCTCCTCCTCGGAGGGCAGCGGCGTGGCGAGCGACGAGGACATGGCAGGAGACAAGGAGGCAGCTTTGGAATCAGACTCTCCAGCTTTCCAAGGGGAACACACGTCTTTTATACCTTTATTTTATCCCCTCTCGGGTCGAAGCTGTTTTTTTCCAATGCATCGGAAATGTGCACTAAAAAGTTTCCCTTCAACGGCCGGCTCGCCTACTTTCCCCTACATGAATGGGCCAATTGGGGACTGGGTTTGGGCGGTGCTGGGGCCACGGGGAGCACAGAGGTGCCAATTCCGTGGCCAGGAGCAGAACCAGCGGGCAGAGTTTCCCCCAGAGCCTTTTGCTCGCCAGCGAATACACCCGTTGGCCAGTTCCAGTTCCAGGCTGCCAGAGATCTGCTAAATCGTGAAGGCTGTCGAAGATCGTTAGTGCTCTTCGCCTGCGCGTGCCAGCCGGTGCTAACGCTGCAGCGGGCGTAGTGTCGCATCGGGAAATGTGCGAGGCCTCCAGTCTAGTCTCCAGAGGTGGGCATCTAGTTTGTGGGTCTGGCACTTTGGTCTTTGTGGTTATACCTTTTTGTGGTACTTCTCCACACAAAAGCGAACCACAATTTTGGAGGGGCCACGGTGCCTGCCCTGACAGAATGGCAGTGTCGTTTGGTGCCCACTCTGCTGCTCTGCTTTTCGATCACCGGTTCGAAGGTTTCACTTTGACGGCTTTTGGCTCATCATTGGTTCCGGAAACAAGATGAGCGACGAACTACGGTCTATGCCTGGAGACAAAGAAGTTCCACAGGAGGTCCCCACCGCTGTTGAGACACAAGAGACTGCCCAAGAGTCATGTAACTCCCTACCAAGTAAAGCTCCATCAGTCCAAGACACGGGTTCTGCAAAGTCATTGTCACAGAGAGACCATTCTTCATCTGCAGGTTCTGTTAGGTCCCAAGGTGTTCGTAAACTGGATGGTGGTAAGGTTAAGGTTGATGAGCCTACTGATGGCGAGGATATGAGTACTAGGGAACACACCACTACTGCTGAAGAGCCAGAAAGACCAACGTTGTCCAAAGAGGAAGTCACAAAGGCCTTGAAAGTGCTAAGAAGAAAGGGTTTACCAATTGAAGATAGGTTGAAGAAGGTTTCTGTCACTTCACGTGAGATCACTGATGATGAAGAAGAAGAAGAAGGAGAAGGACAGGGCGACATCCAGCAGTATAGTTCATCCATAATCATACACTCTTCAGACGAGATCAACAGTGATTCACCCCCAGAATCAGGCATCGCTTCCACTGGTCCAACAAGTGTTTCCAACTCATCAAACCCTACTCCATTCATCACAGCCGACACAAGTTTCACCTACTCATCACAATCTGACTATGTCACCGCAAAGACTGCAATCTCCACCTCAAACACTTCAGCTACTGCACTACTACCTTTTGTCCCACCTGCTCCACAGAGAAGGTCCATACGTCGTCACACGTCGATGAGAGCCCCAAGCCTACACTTCATTCAAGAGCGTTCTAACGAGGCATCATCAGACAATGCAAATGAATCTTCAGACCAGGACCATGAACCACTGTCTCCTAAAGAAGCTGATAATGACATTTCCAACACTATCAATCCTGATAAGCTGAATCATGGCCCTCTAGAAGAGTCTAAAAGAGATCTTGAAGAACCCTCTAGTGGCAAGTTTGAAGAATTCACCCTTTGTGACTTTACAGAAAGTGATAAAGATACTTCAGACGTTATAAGTTTTGATGAATTGGCCCATAGACCGCCATGTGTTCCACAGCTGCAAGGTTATAACAGATTTGGTAAGTCTACACTTAGGCAAACCGTGATACAAAGGCAATCAACTAGATTCATGCCTCCAAACAGTCAGTTGGTCGAACATATGGAGGATCAGTTAGTCCGTTGGGGTGCTCCCCAATCTTCATTTAGAGTTGATGATATCTTGAATGGTAAACATGCATTTCAAAGCTCAGATTTACCCACTTTGGAAGTTGAAGCGACATCTTCTTTGGTATCAAATGCTGAGTCCAGTTTCCTTGATGGTACTACTACAGGATCCACTGTAGAAAGTATTGCTAAATCACCTTACATGAACAATGATTCCACAAAGCAGCTAAAGATTGGGGATATTCAATCATCATTCAGAGAGACTAACGGAGTTATAAACGGTTCTGCGGATTCGATATTGGACAGTGGGACTTTCAATTCCAGAGAAACAGAAACAGAACAGCAATTACAATCTGCATCTATTGGCTCCTCAATATTCAGAACTATCAACGGTGGAATGGGTGCCAAATCTGGTAAAGAATCGTCACATGAAACACCCATTGTTACAGATGCTCAACAACCTTCACAGAAGACTCCAGATGTTTATCCAGTCACAGAGCAAGACATTTCCAATTTTGTGAAACAAGAACCCACAGTAAGAGAAACAATGAGAACTTCAGTCCCAGCTATGGAACCGATCTTCAGCCAAGTCTATGGGTATAATTCAGATGATGAGAAGGACTGTTGGGGGACAACACAAGAAATTGGATCTGAAATGTGGAGTGATTTCGTGGATCTTGTAACTTGCAACTTTGATATGGACTAATTAGGTATAGACGATTTATAGTAGAAGCCCTCGTAGACTTGTGTTGAACGTACTACACTGTCATCTTTACGAATAATCTTTATTGATATCTCTTCAAGTGCAAAAAGTAATTTAATGATATAAAAAAAGGATGAAAACAACTCTATAAAACCGACTGATTATCGTTTTAGCTTTAATCACTAGCTTCAGCGAATCTGTCAGAGATCTTTTGGAACAATTTATCCATATCAGCTCTACCAGCTTCTTCACCGTTAGATGGTTCGATAAATTTAGAAGATGAGACAGCATGCTTAACATCAGAAACTTGTTCAGATAATTTAGACCAGACAGCACCGTTAGCAACAGCCTTTTGAGCCTCATCGTAATAACCGACAAAGGCCTTCATCATGTCATAAGTTTTCCAGATAGGACAGAATTGATCATAAGTGGAATAACCATTTTGTTGTAAGAAGTCATCTTTGATCAAAGAGGCAACGTCTAGAGTGATCTTATCGTTATCGGACAGGGCAGACTTACCAACCAATTGAACAACTTGTTCCAATTCTTCAGCAGTTGATAAAATTTCTTTAATCTTGTTTCTCAAAGCTGGGAATTCTGGATAGTTCTCATCATAGTACTTACCCAAGACATCAGTGTATTTGGAGTATGATTGGGCAGTGTTGATGGATGGGAAATGCTTTCTTTGGGCCAATTTCTTGTCCAACCCCCAAAACACTTGGGTGATACCCAAAGTGGAAGTGGTGACAGGATCTGAGAAATCACCACCAGCTGGTGAAACAGCAGCAACGATGGAGACAGAACCAATACGATCTGGGGAACCAAGGGCAGTGGCCTTACCGGCTCTTTCGTAGAAAGAGGCCAATTTGGCACCCAAGTAGGCAGGGAAACCTTGATCAGCAGGCATTTCACCCAAACGACCAGAAATTTCTCTTAGAGCTTCGGCCCAACGTGATGAAGAGTCAGCAATCATGGAAACATTCTTACCTTGATCTCTGAAGTATTCAGCCAAGGTGATACCGGTGTAAATGGAGGCTTCTCTAGCAGCGACAGGCATGTTGGAAGTGTTGGCGACTAAAGTGGTACGCTTCATGATTGGTTCTTTTCTACCTGAGATGTCGGTGTATAATTCTGGGAATTCCATCAAGACTTCAGCCATTTCGTTACCTCTTTCACCACAGTTGTGCACTAATGCCAAATTACTCAATAGGAACATATGGTCAGATTCTTCTTCTAGAGTGATACCGTAGTAGTTATCCTTTTGTGATTCAACCAAGTCGAAATGGAATGGGACAGCTTCTCTGACGAAGGATTTGGATTCAGCTCTTTTGCTTTCAACAGAGCAATGAGCTAGGACACCATTCAAAGCTTCACCAGATAGACAGACACGATAAGCCTTCTTGTGTTCAACACCAGCTTCAACGGTGACTGAGACTCTGATACCCAATGAACGAGCAAGTTTAACTAAACCGTCTGATAGACCCTTGTAAATGGTGGTGATAGTGGCGGTCTTAGATTCACCACCTGCAACAGAACCATCAGAATCAACTAAACCAGCAAGGAATTGTTCTCTAACAGTGATGTCTTCAGCAAAGAATTCAGATGGAACAGCCTTTTCAGAAACATTTTCAACATTTCTCAAGCAGTCAAATTCGTTGATGGCAGACCATAGAATGTTCTTGTTGTTTCTCAAACCTTGGACAGTGACAGTGACAGAATCATTTGAGAATTGTTCATTCTTGGCTAACTTACCGTTGACAAAAGTGGCAGCGACATTAACAAAGACAGCAGAGCCCTTAGTAGTTGGACGGCTAACATCAACAATAACACCTGTGGAAGATGGTGCACAGACTCTTTCTGAAGAAGAAGACCCCAAACCCAACTTTGAAGCAGTTTCTGAAGTTTGAACTCTCAATTCAACATTTTGTGAATCAAATGAAAAGTCTGTACTATCAATGGACCCGGCACCGACCCAAAGACCCATTAAACGTGCCAATGAACCACTTAAGGATCTGTCTAAACCGTTTGCTTCAACGTAATCAGCCAACTTACCAGATTCAAGTAGAACAGGTTCAATGGATTGAGTGGTGGCTTGTCTAATGCTAACTGGGACCTTGTTGTAATCTTGAGCTTCGATAACCCAATCAAAGACACTTGGAACATCTAGTTCAGCAATGAACTTGTCTAACTTAGCTTCAGCGCCTTCAGCACCATGAATGTGATGACCATATGACTTGCTCTTGATTCTTAATGAATCAACACCCTTCTTGTTACCAAGTTCGTAATACTCAACTTTAGAATAAGTGTTACCAGCATGAGTAGAAACTGATCTTCTGATACTCTGTTTAGTTCTCAAAATCAATTTATGATCAGCAGAGACGGTGAAGTCCATCAAACCCTCAATTTCTTCCCTTGGACCACGGTGGGCAGTTCTTTGTTGAACTTCGTACATGGTGTCAAAGCCTCTTGGTAGACCGACAACAGCTCTTGGTAAACCATCTTTACCCATGACAGTTTCACCAACTTTGATTTCTTCAATGGCTTTGTCTTTACCATCAGCCATCATGACTTGAGTACCTTCAGAGAAACAACCAACATAGATAATAGCATCAGAGTTGGAGAATTTGGACAAGGATTGGGAAATAACAGTCTTACCACAACCAAAGGCACCTGGAATACAAGTGGTACCACCTTGGACACATGGGAAAAGGGAGTCCAAGACTCTTTGACCGGTCAACAATGGATAATCGGCAGACAATTTTTCAGCAACAGGTCTTGGAACACGAACTGGCCAAGTGTGGAACATGGAGTATTTATGGGTGATACCATCGAATTCAACTTCGATTAATGGCTCATCAATAGTGTAAGAACCAGCTTCAGCAATTGATGTAATGGTACCTCTAGCTCTTGGAGGCAATAAGATTTTATGGTCGTTTAACAAAGAGTTTTCAAAGATGGAACCAAAGATGTCACCACCACTGATATGATCACCAACTTGGAATTTACCTGGGACAAAGTCGTATTTGATGGTTCTGCTCAAAGCTGGAGCGTCAATACCTCTTGGGATATAAATAGATTGTGATTGTTCCTTAATTGTCTTCAAAGGTCTTTGAATACCATCATAGATAGTCTCCATCAAACCTGGACCCAGTTCAACGGATAAAGGCTTACCAGTTCTCAAGACAGGGTCACCAACGGTAACACCGGCAGTTTCTTCGTAGACTTGGATGGTGGCCTTGTCAGCTTCAATTCTAATGACTTCACCAACTAGGTTATCATGACCAACTTTGACCAATTCGTACATGGCACAACCAATCATGTTTTCAGCGACAACGACTGGACCGGAAACAGAATAAATCTGACCATATTCGGACTCAGAATGGTCATCTAAAGAGATACGCTTGATCTCTTTACGAGCATTTTCAATTGCACCAGCCTATCATTTAAAGTTAGTAATTGCAATTTGAAATGGGTACTTAAAGGATTAGAGATAACGCTCATTTTGAGACCAAAATGGACACAATCTCGAGCTATCCCACAACCAATTGACTTACCATCTTTGTATCTGCGCAGTCTCAGACGTTAAAATGACAAACAACGAGCGAAATTGATTGTTTGAGGGATTGGAATTCGAGTTTATCAGTACAAAGTATCTCAATTTTCGAAAATGCTGCTTTTCCCCCTTGGATTTTGCCCGCGAAACTCGTTGACTTCCGTTTTGGGAAGTGAAAGTGTCCATGTGCGAGGGAAATGAGCCAATTTTGGTGCGATAACAAAGAAAGTGAGTAGAAGAGGGAGATCCAAGCTATGCAAGTGTAATTGGCCGGTTTTAAGGGGCCCCACCGGACCACAGACCGTATGGCTAAGGTCTCGCTTATTTTGATATCTGGAATTCCGGTAGGGCCACTCCATCATGAGGTCAAAATGACGTACCGGATTTTAGAGAGTTTTAAAGAAATTCCTCAGGATACCTATTGCAGTCACTGGGGTAAGGTAATACCTGGAGCGTAAGTAGTGTCGTGTACGACTGGATGGTTCTGATCAGTTGGATTTGGGGTTATTTTGTTCAAAGATAATGGATACGCCTGTTCAATGCCTCGGAATTGCACCAAAGGGTACTTGAAAGTGGTAAGATTACGAGGTAGAGCTAGAGTTTTCAGCCCTGCGAAGTCCAATCAGCCACTCAAAGAATCCAATGAGTTTATCGAAAGTTCCAGTTATTAGTGTTCCTTGAATGATTGAAAGACTTCTAACTAAGATCTTATGATCGTGTGCATCTTTAGAGCTAAGAAGACAAAATCCAGTCAACAGTATCCACCACCACTGTCAATCAATGATTTCGCACAACCGCAATGATACTGAGTCAGAAAGACAAAGATCTAATGAATTAAGCACCTTGTTGCCAATTGGATGGTGTATTCATTGACGACGATCTCTTGATTCCCATCTCATCTCGCTAGTACCTGTTGATGAAAAATGAACGACAGATCTGAGGCTACAAGGTCATAGAAGAGTTGGGTACGTAGGAGAGAGCGTTAACGATCTGGTTGATTAGTTTACCCGAGATCCTAGCTCGAACCCACTGATTCTAACCCTTTTGGCAGCAACATAAGTCATCCCCTCTTCACCCCATGGACACACTACAACAATCTTCAAACATACGAATAGCTTCATACATTCTTTATATAGTATCAATGAAGAAGAAACAACTCTTCCCAATTACAAACATAACCAGTCATAATCAATTCAACCTCATGATAACGTAATAAGCTCGTTAAGAACCAGCATCAAAAATAACTAATAAAATACCACCGACATCAAAAACTTAGAATTTGTATCAAACCAATGTAATAAAACTTCAGCAAGAATGGATTGACTGTGTGTTCAATGCGATCAATGTTTAATCAGTTCGCTTATTTAGATCTGGCTCTAACTTTCCGTCTCTTTCTTTTAAGTCTTCTGACTCTCTTCTTTCTCCATTTGTTACGCATCTCTGTGGACAATTGTTAGTATTCAATTCTCCAAAGACGAATCAATCTGTGGAGCATTGCACAATTGAATAGTCTCCCATCGCCAATGCTTCCATTTCTTATCCAAGACACATACTGCAATTGCTTGTTTAATACGTGGGTGTAGAGAAGGAATTTGTAAAAGTGTTGAATTGAAGAAAGTTTTCAATTTTTATGAAGGTCATCGCCCGACCACCGTCGATTCCACGAAAAAACCCGCGAATTTTGGCTCAAAATTGCTGTGGTGTCAGGGTGTTTTTGCTTGTCAGGTGACTTCTGTTAGGGCTTCGCGAATTGATTTCTTTCAGGGCATAAAGTACTGGTAAAGTGGCGTATTGGGCCAATCGGCTGATCAATTGAAGGATATACGGGACAGATATAATGCTATATTATGTTCATAAAAGCTATGTACGGTCTATTGCTCTTTCTTCAAGTTTTCTCTTTCTTGTCTCAATGCTTTTGTTAATGCGGTTCTGATCTCTTCGATATCATAAGCTTCCACAATTGTGTCAATCAAGGTTTCATTCAAGTATAAGAATCCATCGTTGGCAGATTGGTAAATGTCATCTAGTTTGGCGGATTCTTTGTATAACAAATGGTCTTGTTCGATCAATTCTTGTAAATGTTCACCACCAAGGTATGCCTTCAAGTTACAGTAGGTTCTATAAGCAAAGTAGAAACCTGGGATGTTTGGAATCACTGGGACTAAAGCGAATGGTAGTGAGATAGAAACAGCCAACCCTGTTAATAGCATCTGTCTCTTGTGATAAGCGATACCATTGCTTGAGATGTTTTGGATTTCATTCTGTAGGACCTCATTGGATACTATACTTGATGGATAATAGATTGGGGTTTCAATGACATCATGATCAGTTAGTTTTTCAACTTCTAATGGATTGATAAGTTTATGTTCTGATGATTCATGATTTCTGATCTGTCTTAACAAAGCAGAAGATGATGGGATGGATCTTAGCGAATCTTCAGTCCATGGAATTCTCTGTAGGAACTTGGTCACGTATTCAACAATCTTCTTGTTATAACTCTTGTTCGAATCTTCTAGTTTCTTCCAACCCTTAGTTGCTAAATTAACAGCTTTGGTTTCATATTTCACCAATGGAGATGTATTGTTGACCAATGTGTCAGTGTACTTGAAATATAGGAATGATTTGTTCTTTGTGATTGGGAAGACTAGGATCTTGGAGAGTGGGTTTGTGGCATGTGGGGTCTCCTGGGAGTACAGTCTTCTAAACCTAAGGACAGCGGAGTTTCTTGAGGGTATTATTGATCTTGTAAGCATGCTTGGTATTGTTTGCTATTGTTTGATAAGGAACTGGAGGCGACTGGGGCACAGATGGGACAAACAGTGGGGGAGGAGCAAGTTGGGAGAGTGCACAGGCTGACAGTGATAAGCTGGATGTTGGAACAGAACAAAGAGCAGCCTTTGGAGGACTTGAAAGAAGGAAAGTGGCGAACTGTAAGAGTATTTATGTCAAAAGTGCAGTTTTGTTCGAACTTTTCGTTTGCCGGTAATTTTAAGCGTTAACAAAATGAAATTGTGTCATCTGCAAAGAGGGAAAAGTACAGCCTGCGAGCATGTGGGAGTGTTCTGACCTTCTAATTGGCGGAACGAACACTTCCTTTACACTATAGAGACCCCCACTGTCTTCTTATCCAGTTTGAACCACCGATTTTCGTGGAGTTTAGCGCATTTTAGCTGACTTGTTGTACCTCGCCCTGGAAATGACTCGAGTGTAGGCGGAGCTCTGCCTATTTTTGGCGGGAGTCGCTGACATCATAGGGGGAATAGCCAGTGGGAGGCCAAAAAACACGGGATTTTAGTGGGGGAAACACTGTCTATGAACAAATCTTTCGAGGATGCGTGTTATTCAAAGTGCTGTGTTTCATTAAACTGTCAATTGTGCTCATATCCTTACTAAACACTCCTGTAAAGAGCACATCTCTCCGGCTCCCATGTCTTCTCGTTTGTGTAAATTGCCGAAGTTTTGACATAAAAAGTTGCGAGCAAAACCAAAACACAAAAATCAAGGTGAAATAGCTGAGCTCCAATCACCAGATCAAACTCAGAAAATCCCCGTCCAATTCGCCACACAGAAGCACTCAAGACACAGCTAACACTCGCATTTGCATCCATCTACATCACCAATTAGCTATACACCGCTTCCACACCTTTTGCTCATAGATTGCTTTGCTTTTGTACCCACATTTCCTCTCTCAAGATGGCTAGTGAGAGCTCAACTCCTCCAAGACAGGACCAGATCTCAGAAGAACCACAGGACATCTCACCCACCAATATACAACCACCGAGACAGGCAAAGCTCCTGCCTAATGGCTCCCAAGCACAACCAAGACAACAACAATCATCCAACACGCTGACTCCAAGCCAGAAGTCTGCGAACCCTTACAACAACATTGCCAATTACTCCCATGAAGCCACTACTATCCCACCTTACGTCCTTTACGGTATTGCTAACAACAAGAATGATCCAAGTGAGAGACATAACCAAGGATCTGGGCTACAGGACCCCTTTTTGAACTCCATGAACAACAATTGGAAGAACTTCTTTGATGCTGTTGATTCCACCCCGGCTTATGCTGATGGTGTCTTGAACCATGATGTTGAAGCACTAGGAGGATTACCTGATCTATCTGGTAAATGGGGTGGTGGTGAAAGATTGAAACAGTACATGAACAGTGGTCATTTAGAAAAGAAACATTCTGATTACAACTCTTCAGAGTCTGAGAGTGATTACCCAAAGTCAAAGTCCAAGGCTGGTTATTGGATGTCAACAGAGAAAAGAGAACAATGGGCGCCTTATTTGAAGAGAGTTTTCCTATACAACAATTATGTCCCACTGGTCTTTAGACTGTTCATCATCATTTTAAGTATTGTTGCCTTGGTGCTTTCAGTGAACATTTACAAGATTTCAAAGAAGAAGGTTTATTTAACAGGTAACGGTACCACTGAGGATTTCCAAGCAGTTTCACAACAACCAAGTACCATCATGGCCATTTGTGTTCAAAGTATAGCCTTGGTTTATCTATTGTACATCACATATGATGAGTTCAATTCCAAGCCTTTAGGTATTAGAAACCCAGTTGAGAAGATGAGATTGATTTTGCTAGATCTTTTGTTCATTATCTTTTCCAGTGCAAACATTTCATTATCATTCAACACATTATACGACCATAGATGGGTTTGCACAATTGATGAATACTCAAGATATCCAAAAGTTGAATCTATTTGTCGAAACCAAAGAGCTCTCTCTGCATTCTTATTCTTGATATTAACTGCATGGGTTACAACTTTCACCATCAGTATCATGAGAGTTATCACAAAAGTTTCACCAAACTGATTGAACCATAGGGGATGCACTTCCCTGTTTTTATTTACGAGATCAATGATAAGTTTCCTACAGATTTAGCAAGTAGTGTAGTGAGGTTATGACGTTGATTAAGGCTGGTTTTGACCATGGAATCATAGACCAGTGAGAACACACTAATGATTCAAGGTAGAACAGCGCCAGATCAGTGGAAACAGGTGCGTACAACGATGGATCTATGTTCACAGTCCATCAGCTGAAGCGCATGCAAAGCTACAGCCAACCAGAACAGAAAAAAACGCAAATCCATTGACGTTTTCTATTCAGAGGCGGGTCAACGCTCATTCCAAAGATGCTTCATAAAATCATATTACAAGTACGTCTTGAAGACACCAGAATGGTTCAAAGACAAAATTCAGAACACCAGTAGATCAGTAGATCGTAATTAACTAGTTGGAGTGCTAAGAAAAGTCGGTCATGAAAGTTATTCACATTAAAAAAATCCGCGAATTTCTGCCGATAACGAATCAGGGCTCTTGATTTGATAATCGGGAAGTTCACAGCGACTTAATTGTGATCTAGTTTTACAGAGGAAAGAGGTATCAAAGATCCAAATGGGTGTCCAAGTCGCTCCTGCCATCGTCGGTGCCCTGCAGTGCCAGAAGAACTCGTTTTTGAAGAAGTTTGCCACTGTGGTTGTGTCCTGTGAGGAAGATGTGCCATTAGAAGCCCCAAAGACCAAGAAGAAAGGTAAATCAGCCGAACCACCAGCGAAGAAGAAGTTTGCTGTCGAGTTGGAGGACACCATCTTGTTCCCTGAAGGTGGTGGCCAACCTTCTGACCAAGGGTTCATCATTGATTCCCATGGTGAGAGACATTTCGTCGACTATATCAAGAGAGATAAGCTTCGTGCTCTGCATCTTGTGGAGAAGCCATTGACCGTTGGTGAGAAAGTCGAGCTGGAACTGGACTGGAAGAGAAGATTCGACCACATGCAACAGCACACCGGTCAACACTTGCTGTCTGCCATCCTGGATAAGTACGACACACCAACTGTCGGGTGGAGTATGGGCGATATGGTCAATTACATCGAGATCCCACGTACTTTGCCAGACGATGAGGTTGAGAAGATCAGTGAGGAGGTCAATGAACGTATTCTTGAAGCCATCAATATCAGTGTCGAAGTTCCACATAAGGATGATGTCAAGAAGGACAAGATGCCTGATGATTACGATTTGGAGAAAGGTGTCCTTAGAGTGATCAAGATTGGTGATTTGGATCAAAACCCATGCTGTGGTACACATTTGACCTCTACTGCTCAGATCATGTCTATTGCATTGCTACACCAGACTAGTGTCCGTGGTACCAACTCAAGATTACACTTCCTAGCTGGTGATAGAGTTCGTCAATACGCTGTGAACTCACATAAGATCTTGAAGCAATCTTCTGCTGATTTGTCATGTCAATTCGAGGATCTAACTGATAAGATTGGCCAATTGAATATTAATTATAGAAAGGCATCCAAAAAGGAATTGCAATGGAAGGAAGAAGTTGCTGAGTTCCAATCTAAGCAAATCCTGGATGATCTAAGTACCAAGGATTTCACATTCTTGCATCGACCAGATGCCGGTCTGGAATACTTGACATTGATCTATAAGAACGTTTCAAAGAAGATCGAGGGTGACAAAGTCCTTGTGTTACTATCTGGTGAAGGTTCCGATGGTGGTTCTATCATTATCCATTCTTCAGATGCTGCTAAGTCACTGGAGATTGGTAAACACTTACAGACATTGATCTCGGAATTGAAAGGTGGTGGTAAGGGTAAATGGCAAGGTAAGATTGGGTCTTACAAAAAAGGTGAACTCGAAGCTGCTGTTCAGTACTTAGAGACATTGTAACTATAGTATATACACATCGAACTAATACTACAACATTTTGAATAAATGTACCCATGATATTACCTCTCCTAAATTGTATAAAAAATATGCAACGCCCTTTTTCGTATTGGTATAAAAAAACCTTTCCCTTTCCTTCATTATTAATCTTTTTGTCGTTAAATGCCATCATCCTTCCACTTTATGCTTTGTAGTGACCTTTCTTGTCCAAGAATTTTGGTAACAGACCACTAATTCTCCATCTCCATCTCAGTTTCTTCTTTGCAGAAAGCAGCCATTGTATGGAAACGCTATCAATTCTAGTCTTTGTTGGTGATTTGACTCCCAGTTGACCTTGTAGTTTGTTGATGAGTGTCACCGAGAAGTCTGAAGAGACTTTGAACTTCTTATTGCCTGGTTGGTTCAATGCCTCTTCAATGTCCTCGATATCTTCTGGGATTGGGTTCAAGTCGGATACGGATTCATCAAAGTCTTCAACTAGTTTTGACAGAGTTTCATACTTCTCTGTGCAATTGGAACACACAAACTCATTGTAATTGCTATCAGAAGTCAGAAGTGAGCTCAGATCGTATAGTGGTGTTTCACAAATGATGCAATACTTCAACGATGATTTCGGATTATTGAGTGAGAACACACCAGATGGTTGATCAGAGTCAGATAACTTCAATGTTGGCACTGAGTTGAAACCAGAACCGAAACTTGCAATTGATGGTGCTTTGATTGATGGTGCCTTGGCCTTGATAGTAGGAGCGCGGAATGAGCGGTAAGATGATGATTGTGATGTTTTGGCTGTGTTGTATTCGCTGGAGGCAGTGCTCGTGGATTCAAGATCGTCTTCATCAGCTTCTTGAATGTGCGCATTTGTCAATAGCAATGAGTTTTGTCTTAATGGTGAACGTTGTAAATGTAATTGGTGTCTCTGTAATTGTTGAGATCTGGTCTGTCTAATGGAATGTGATGTAGATGACAAGATAGATCTCGTCTTGGTCAAGTAGTTGTCCTCTCCGGTGGAATCGTCATTAAAATTGAAGTTCTCTAGTGATGTTTTAAGATCCGCAACGCTCAGTTTCTTTCTAGCCATCTGCTTCTGTTGGATATAGTCTTCAACCAGTACTATTGGATCACCTTCGAATAGCCCAGATTGTGGTCTTGAAGGGACTTCATGTGCATTTATTTCTGGTGATTTGAGCGTTTCTGTGACTTTCTCGTTCTCTGGAGGTGGTGCTAATGGGAATGAAGTGAACTGACTATCCAGCATATCTAGCCTGGACTGCTTGACTCTTAGTTCATGGTATCCTCGCTTCGTAGGAGTTGGTATATGTGTCCTGTTGCTAGAGATGGTGAATATAGACTTTGAAGGCGAGTCAGAGACTCTCTTGACACCTGGATCATCCCGCAGAGACTGTGCTGGCGAGTTGGTTGTTGATGAGTTGGCCCTGGCCGGAGAATGTCTCGCTTGCCTGTCCATTCGTTTGATGGGACCGGTATTGTTGGTGATGATGTTGGTGATATCCTCCATGCCGACGGCAGCCTGAGGGCAGGAAACAGGGGAGGTTCGAGGGGGAAAACAAGGGCTCTTTAGAGACACAGACACGACTGCACTGGCTATTTTTGCTCCAGATTCCAAAAGCAGTTGGAACAAATTCAGACACAAAAGATCATCTTTCGGGAAATGTAAACATTCTGGATTTCCTCTTTCGGACGAAATCGCGCACCTTGGGGGAATTTTGCTGCGCCTTTTGGCGTAAAATGGCGGAAATTTACGCCAATTTTCTGAAAATCAACATTTTTGTTTGATGGGTTGGTGTAGTTTTTGACACAAAACGTACACAACAAAAAGGCAAAAAGGACTGTGTTGGGGAAGTCTTTGGGGAGAGATCGATCATCTTACTCCATGACTAGCAATGTTCAAGTCCTCATAGAATCAATCTACAGTTTGAGTGGTTGAATGCATTAGGTCATTATGTTCTGTACACTTCTGTTCATGTAGACTTAACCAAATGGCTAGATCTCTCTCTAGCCAAGTACAGAGCCCTCCTTAGTTCTTCTTTATTAACACCACCGACTATGCTCAATGATTTCAGCTTGTCAGTGCTGTCAACAACAACGTCAACGGTCTTCTTAACTGTCACTTCCTCCTCCTCGCCTTCAAGATCAGAGATTAAAACTGATTTATCTTCAATCTCCATCTGATCTTCAGATTCCACGGTCTCTAGAGCCTCAGCGTCAATATCCACGACACCAAAGTTGGAGGCAAACCCAATTTGTTCTTTGTTCAGTTGTAGAGCATCCTTCTTTATTGGATCACAAGTGATTTGGTATTGTTCTCTGATCGTACCGTGATTACCTCTCATCTTGACTGGAATTCTGATATCAGCAGCATTTTCGTCAATGTAGGCCTTTGGAAGGTATGTGTTTTGTAAAGCGGAAACCAAAGATGCCCACACTAGATCAAACAGCGGACCTGAGCGACTAAAGACTTTGATTTTGGCATATAGAACATATGACCAGGCTCTCTTTGGACCGATTTCTAATTCATCATCTTCAGATTTGTAATATATTTCTTCCGTACCATTCTCATCGACGCTTCGTAGACCAACATTGACCTTTAGTGATTCTTTAGATAGGATGCCTGCATGTAGGAAAGTTTCATATAGTTTTTGTGATAGGATTTGTTCTTCATCAGTTGGTGGACCGACACGGCCTCTCTCAACTTCGACAACTGGATACACTGGCGCATTACTCTCCAAGGAAGCTTTCTTTTCTTCTTCTTTCTCTTCAGTTTGGAAGACGGCGTTCACAGCTGCAGCATCTTCATTGATGTTCTCAGCAGGAAGATCTTCTTCAATAAGACCACCGGTGATTGTACAAATGACAGTGGTGCTGCCTGACTTCAAGACTGATGAACCTAAAGTGGCAGTATCTTTCACTTCACCAGAGTAACGACTTAGACCACCTTCAGTGATAGTTATATTTCTAAACTCTTCAAAACTTCTTAGATTTGGGCGAATACCAATGGCCAAATGTCTCTGTAGGGACAGTTCTGGGGAGATTCTCGCTAGGACAGCTGGTGGGAATGAAATTGGCTTCAGCACTTGTTCTTCAGACATCTTTACTGCTAGAGTTTGCCACCGGAATCACTGCTTTCTCGGTGCAAATTGGGAGCTCATCTTTAAAATTTTGTATACCAAAAGTCGGAATTGACTTCTTTCCGACCTCTATTTGCCCTTGCTAAAATGGCAGAAAACCAGATCAGAAATGACAACTGGTATAAAAGCTGAGAGTTTAGATTGCTTTGTCATCTGATCTATTCAGAGGGAAAGAGAAGTGTACAATGGTCAAACTAACCGTTGTTGGGTCATTGAACTACGATTTGGTCTCATACACGGAGCGTGTTCCTGAAGGAGGCGAAACTTTCCAGGCAGATTCATTCGAGACTCATACAGGTGGGAAAGGTCTGAATCAAACAATCTCCATCGCAAAGCTACTGCCTGAGATCAACGAAGAACACAGTGTTAGAATCATTGGTAAAGTAGGTGATGATGGGTTTGGTGAAGAATTGACTGGGATCTTGCAGAAGTACGGTGTTGATGTCTCCAATGTGGAGAAGTTGAAGGGTGAGAGATCTGGGGTAGCTACTATCCTTGTTGAGAAATCCACCGGTGAGAACAGGATTCTGATCGTGGCTGGTGCTAACGGCAAGACCAACTACTCTGCTTCTGAGTTAGAGGAGCTATTCCCAGTTAGTGAAGAGCGTGAAATTGTCGTGTTCCAGAATGAAATTCCTGGCACGAAAGACATCATCCATTGGCTGAACAAAAACAGATACTCCAACACTGAGATCGTTTACAATCCTTCCCCATACTACTCCTATAGTGCTTCCATTATATCACAGGTAGATATCCTGGTGGTCAATGAAACCGAATCTTTACAAGTCGCTAAAGATATCTTGAAAGAGGATGAATACAATTCATTCCTAGAACTGATCAACGAGGACTTTGTTGGTGGGTACTCCAAACTAGCCACAAACTTGAAATCATTGATCAACACAAAGAAATCAAACACCATTGTCATCACATTGGGCTCCAAGGGGTCATTGTTTACATCTCCAAAGAGCGATGAAAGTATATTTGTCGCTGCGAGAAAAGTTGATAACGTTGTTGATACTACTGGTGCTGGTGATACCTTCTTAGGTGGTCTACTAACGCAGGTGTCAATTGGGAAACCAATACAAGAAGCTGTTGAGTTTGCATCCTTTGCTTCGAGCCTGGCTGTTCAAAAGAATGGCGCAAGTGAGAGTATACCATTGTTCAGTGAAGTACAGGAGGCTGAGAATTTCTCAAAAAGCTAGCCTGCCATTGTGAGCCTCAAATTCCACACACCTCAAAACGTATAAGAGACCCTAGAGATGACTGGTAGATAGATATGCTCAATTTACAGTTATTTATAATTCTACTTCTCATCTGTCTCGCCTTGTTCGAGTTCTTTATCGCATGAGTTGATTTGAAACTACCGCCAACGCACACAAAGCTAAGTTCCACCAAAAACACAGACAGTACTACAGCACATAAAGCTGCATGGAAACATAACACACCATGATAAATGATGGCCCAACTTATGGAGTTAACGAAAATTTTGGAGTAGAATCAATATCTGATAATCATCCAGCAGTTATAAAATGGCGAAGAATGATTGGACAACTAAAACGTCTTGAAAAGCTGAAATCAAGGCTTCCTGATATCAGTGTAATCTTATTTAATCCACCATCTCAGCCTACTACCTCTGATGTTAGTGACATGCCCAGTAGCAAAAGACTTAAGCCCAGTACACATAGTGCAGATTCTAGTTAGTCTATGTCTAATTCTATGTCTGTAAGCGCCCATATATATAACCAGCTGAAAGAGCGGAGAAATGCACAAAACCCATAGCAAATTAGGATCAAACGCCATAAGTTCAGTGTCATTCACTCTACAGGTAATGAATATAAACAAACACCATAATAAATTGTCATAACAAACCCATAATAATACAAATTACCCAGTAATTGACTCTATGTACACAAAACAAACAAACAACGTAAACAATAATAGTAAAAGGACTCTTTCATAATAGACATTAAAAATTAGCAGATGTAATGTGGAAAACTCATTGATACTTTCTTTCTTCTTGAGGCTCATTGATTAATAGATTTCCCAAATTAGATGAACCCATAGGCAGCAGAGTTGATGGAGCTGGCTTTGGTGGAGAGTTCAAGATACTTCTTCCTGACTTTGATGAATTGAAGATGTGGCCTCGTTCAGAACTTTCAGCATATGGAGCCTGGTTGTAATTGGAACTTTCACCCAAAGATCTAATAGGATCATAAGCAGGCTTAACGACTTCCTCAGCCTTTGGTTGTTTCCAAGAAGAGCTGTCACCAGCAGCAGCGGCGACTAAAGCGCTCAATGGATTGAAAGGAGTAGTAGAACTCTGTGAAGGTTGAGAAATGATGGTTGACGATGGTGTTGGAAGACCAGTTGGCTTAGGAACACTTGAAACTGAACTTGGTTGATCTCTGTACCCTGAATACAATTCACCAGAGTTTGAATAAGTAGTTGGTAGTAATGGTGGGACAGGCTTTCGATCTTCTGGTGGGTTCAACAAACTAGTAATTGAGAAAGGATTGGATCTACCAGATTGTTCTGGTGGAGCACTTGGGAAAGTTGGTAAAGGTAGTGACTGTGGAGTTGGAAGAGTCAGGTTGTTCACTGAAGGTAGCATGTTAGATGGCTGTAACTCTGACTTGATCTGATTGGTCAATGGATTGTTGAAACTGATGTTGCTTGGAACGTTAGTTGGAGCACTGAAGAAGCCCAGTGGTGGGTTCTTATGAGGAAATGATTGACCAGCTTGTTGAGAAACAACTTGTGGAACATCACCAGGCTGAGAAGAAACTCTTTTTTCAGCGTCTTCAGCGATTTGTCTCCAACCATGAGTATCAGCGTTCTTTTGATAATAGTTGCGCACCATGATTGGACTCTTTGTTTTCAACTTATGGGCAATTTGTTGCCAATTCTTACCAAATTCAGCAAGCAGTGAACCAAAAAGATTGATATCTCTAACACTCCAATAGCTAGTGATAACATACTTGCCTTTATGTTCACCCGTGGCAGGATCAACTTCAGTTTCTTCAGCATGCTTTCTTGGCTTTGGACCTCTTTGTTTCTTCTTGACAGGTTGAGCTGTACCTTCAATGGCAATACCATCGGAGTTGTTACCTTGATTGACAATGGCTTGATGAACAGTGTTTTCGCCAGTGGCAGTACCTGCAGAATCCAAGGATCTCTTGCGGCCATTGTGACCGTCATTCTTTGAATCTTCATCTTCTGTTTGGGCACCTTCAGTTGATGACTGTTTAGTCTTCTCGAATGACGGAGCAGCAGCTCTGCGACGACGACCAGTTTCAGTGTATAGCACTTCTTCATTGACTTCTTTTGGAATGAAATTTTCTAAACCTAGTTCATCACCACTTTCAGCAGGTGTTTCAGTAGTTGGTGTGTTGGCAGTGGAACCGTTTGTTCTAGCTTTTGGACCACGTCTACTTTTCCCTTGACCTTTAGTCTTTCTCTTCTTCTTGTTAGCCAGTAGTTGCTTGTAATCAGTAAGTGTCTTCTTAGTTCTGTAGTAATGCAAGACACACTCTTCAGGAGTTCTTAAACCACCCATAGCAATAGAAATACGACCAAATCTCTTTGGAGTTGACAAGAATGCTTCACAAAAGGCTTCATGTTCTTTGGAGGTGAAATTGTTAACAGCATCCGTCTTGATTCTTTTAGCCCATTTCTTCTTATCAATGACCAAATTGTTTGTGTTCACAATTCTCAATTGTTTCTCAACAGGATCCAAAATCATATCAGGGATCTTAGCAGCCAATTGCTCAGCACGATACAATGGATCATCTTCTTTCTCTTTCTCGAAATTCTTTAGAATCTCCAGGAATTCAGCTTCGGAACGAACAGAGTCACCATGATGACGACGGCGTCTGGAAGATTGACGAGCACCCAAATCAGGTTCAGGTTCTTGCTTCTCTTGTTCCTTCACAGGTTCAGCTTTGGATGGATAGAATGAACTCAGTTGAGCATTCATATCTTCTAGTCTTTGTTCCCAACCTTTACTTCTCAAATTGTATTCAGCATAAAGTGACATCTTGTGATTGTATGTCGTGTTCTTAATGACAGAAAGGCTGTTGATCAGTTTTGGTCTAATCAGTTGTTCATGAACCAAGAAGTTTCTTTCATAAAATGGGTATTCAGTCAAGTTCTTGACAGGTTTCTTCAGTAAGTATGGTAAACTCTTGGTAACAAATTCTCTTGATTGGTTCTCTAGCTCCCATAGCTTTGATTCTAGTTCGGTCTGAGGAAAGATGAAGGATTCAACTGGGTGTAATGGAGTCACAACAGCTTCAAGTTCTGGGGTAACTTTAACATCAATCTTTTGTGCTTCAACTTCAACTCTTGATTCTTCTTCGACTTTCTCAGGCTTTGGCTCAACTTTTGGTTCTTTCTCTTCTTCTTTCTTTGGCTCTTCAGATGTAACCTTCTCTTCTTGTGGAACGGGTGTTTCACCAACAGTTGGATCATAATCATCTTCTTCATCAATAGAATCAGTCTTCTTGGCTTCAACATCAGCCTCTTTCTTTTCAACACTCAATGTCTGAGGTTTGACATCGTCAGAAACATTTAGCTTTTCAACTTCATCAGAACCCGCAGATGTGCTAGTAGACTCCGGAGGAACTGTTGTTTCATCTTTTGGTTCTTCTGACAATTCCCTAGATTCAGCATCTAATTTTTCCTTGTGTTCAGTGGTCAATGGGATCTTGTCACTTATCACTTCACTTTCATGGCTAACGGCAACATCAGGTGTCTGTTCAGTGCTTGTTTCTCCACGTAGCTTCTTTTCCATTTCATCATCTTCTTCATCATTGTAATCATCTTTGAAATCCTTGGGTATAAGTGATGGTTTCTGTTGTGATCTAGAGGCCTTGAGACTCTTACTCGGCAGCAGATCCTCTTCTTCATCGTCTTCATCTTCATCATCATCTTCAGCTTCATAATCCAGTTTTGTACTTGTAGAGTTTATCAGACTTGAACGACGTGAACCATAGTCATTTCTTAGAAATGCGGAACCTGTGGATGATGGTTTACCGTCATAAAAGTCTTCACTGGACTCAGTTTGACCCCCATAACTCTTTGGACGTTGACCATAGTAGGTCTGTTGCTGTTGTGACTGAGATGGGTACTGGTTTCTGTAATTGGGTCTTGAGTTGCGTGAGTTGTAATGGGAACCAGAGTTCTTGTAGGAGTACGGTTCATAGGAGCCATTGAATCTAGATTGGTAGGAGTCTGAGCCATGTCTTGCATGAGATGGGTCATAGTCATGTTTGTTGTAACCTCTAGAGTAATAGCTTTCACCTCCTCTATAAGATGATTGCTGAGGTCTGTTGTAATTGGAGCCAGGTCTGTACTGCGAGCCAGTGTTTGCTATTGGTTGATTGTTTGGATTGGCTGTGGGTTGGTCTGAATGTTGCCTTTGACGTGGCCTATACCTCGAGTAATAGTTGTTATCCCAACGTCCTCCATTTGGCCCGGGTCTTTGGTTCCTGTCGGCCATTTTGAGAGGAGATGTGTGGAATGGTTCAAACCAGTATGGATAACGGTGATAATAGTCTCAAACGGTGCACTGGTGGATGTAGAATTGATAGGTTTCCCTTAAATTTGAGATAGTAGCTGAGACTAAAGGAACAACAAAAACTGCAACAAAATTAGCGTGACAACACCTTTGAAACGTGCAAGACTAGTAATCAGGTCTCGGAGTAGCAAACGAGCAGTTTAAAGATGTGGAAATAGGCCTCCAATTGCTAATACAGCGACAATAAAGGTCAGCTTCACAGGAATAACACAAAGTCAACTATTGGCCAGAAAAAAACACACAAATTTGCAAACAAAACCAGTTTGAGCAAGCGGGAAAAGCGTGTTAATGGGGAAGCCTGAGTTCTATAATACAGTGAGGAGACCGAACGGCAGCGATTCCTTGTTTCTTTGTTGTGATGTTGAGCTTCTCTTGAAGGTGTAAAGTTGATAGTTTCGTTTTTTTTCTGAATTTTGGGAATTTTGGCGGGCCTCTAAAAAATTCAATTTTTTGGAAAAGCGCTGGCAGTTGCCCTAGAAATCTCTTAGACAAACATGCATGATTATGTAATCAGCATAACGGTTTCTCTAAATTGACAAATAGCGTAGTTTTGCTATCTCAGTGGCGTTGTAAATTTGGTAACTGTGGATAAGCAGGAAGCCAAAGAGAAGAGGATTTTTGTGGTACCAGTTTCAAAGACAAATACCACTGGAAAATGTATTTGTGGCGTGGTTGAAAGTTTGACACATACCTACGTGGGACTAAACGATCACCAATAAGCCTCAAGGCTAAAGTCAAACCCATCAGCAGGCACTACAAAGAAGGTATCATTAAGTCTATGGTTATATTCATTACTTCATCTCATTATAAACATCACGGTAGTCGACATCTGAATCCTCTGAGTTGACCCAACTTTGGATATCATTCAACATTTTAGCGGAATTACTCATGTCCAACTTCCACTCTTCTTCTCTCATTCTATACTCTAGCACCTCACAGCCTTCAATCAGCACAGGGTGTCCTAATCTTTCTTTGGTTCTCTTCATTTGGATCAATGGTCTGAAGTCCGTCAAGGTCAGAATGTGTCTGATCTCTAGAACTGACAAGTTTTGAAAGAACCCATTTGTGATGATACGTGGTAGGGAGTTGTTTGTCAGTAGCATACAGTTGTTCAAAGACAATCTTTGGATGGTATCACTGTTGGAAATGGCAATCTCCCAAAGACCACGATCAGTGATGGAACAACCGGCAAACCCCAGAGTTGAAATCTTTGGACAATGACGAGCAATGGTGATTAGGGACAAGTCAGTGATATTCTCAGAACGAGAATGACGACCAACGTTGATAAGCTCTAGATCATGACATCTTGAAGTGACTGAGATCAAACCTTGGTCGGAGACTAACGGACAAGCTCTTAGATCCAATGTTTGTAACAATGGGCAACTCTTGGAAACCAGCTTTAAGAACTTGTCATTGACAACTTTGGAGCCAGGAAGGATAAGTTTCTTCAGCATTGAGCCTAATAGCATGTCTGGGGTAGGCAGCACTTTTGGACAGATGTACATCTCGATCCATTCCAAGTTCCCACTGATCGAAGGGGCGACAACCTCCAATTGTTCTTGCTTAGCATGGGAAAGCTTATGCATGATAAACAGCTTGGTCTTGGAGTTTGTGCGTTGTAGTTCTTGAGTCTGGAACTGCTTGTAATTGACAAAGTTGTTCCATTGGGTCTCACTGGAGAAGAAATGTTTGGTGTTGGCAATTTCCAAAGTGATATGGT
This sequence comes from Taiozyma rabaulensis, assembly GCA_030574855.1. Lineage (NCBI taxonomy): Eukaryota > Fungi > Ascomycota > Saccharomycetes > Phaffomycetales > Wickerhamomycetaceae > Taiozyma > Taiozyma rabaulensis. Next base: position 310,056 of record JAJMFP010000165.1, read on the forward strand.
ACCAAAGTTTGTTGACCATCATACAATTAAATAGACTGTTCTTTGAAGGGTATTGTGATTCCGGATTACCATCGTTTGAGACACTGGAGTTCAGTGATTCTCTCCAGATCTGTTCAGCTTTCTTCTCATCTTTGTAGATAAGCAATGCATGCTTGTAAGACAACGGACGTCTTCTCACTGGAGATTCCTCACATGGTAAGGAAGTGTGACAATCAACGTATGAGATGATTCTTGTGACTATCTCAGGGATGGTGAAGATCTGATGAGTCTCAACTGGATGGAGGGATAAGCTGTGAAATTTGGACTCAACTTCAAAATTGTCAAAGAAGCTGTTTCTGGATGTTGGTGAAGGTGAGGCCAAATGGAAAGAAGAGGCAGTTGTGGATGGAGATGTTGGAGTGCAGAAAGTGAACGAGGCATCTCTTTCCTCGGAAGATGGAACGTCAGTGTAGAATGGGGATGATTGTGGAGTGCCACATTCTGAAACTGGGGATTGATAGGTGGCAGATTTGGAGGAGAAGACGTTCTTGAAACTGGTGATAAGTTTGGACTTCCTTAGTGTAGGTTTGGTTTTGGTAGGAGTGACAGGATTGCCGTATATCAAAGCTGAGTTTCTTGGACATTGTGCCCTCTTGTTTGGGTCAACGACAGACTCTTCTCTAGATCTCTTGGAGTTTGTTCTTTCTAGTTCCATGATGATGAATAATGTATAACGAACGACTGAAGTAGAATGAATGTAAAATTAGTGATTAGGCAGTGATGATGAAAGATGAACTGGTAAAATGAATGGACGTCAACGCAAGTTAATGGTGACAAGTGGTGTTTCTAGGTATCTCAAAGAACAAGGGAGGAAAGGTAGGGAGGATAGTGGTGGTGGAATCCCTTGAAGTTCTTTCTGGATGGACGAGATGGGAGCACGGAAAACAGGGTCTTGGAAGTGTGAGTGGGAGGCTCAGCTTTGGAGAGTGCCTTAGGTGTCAAGACCAGAATAAGCGAGGTCTTGGGCTTTATATGAAACCAGAGAAGGCTAGCTGGTGCCAGCGTGAGTATTATATCACAGCACAAGAGAAAACCAGCAAGCCCGCGACCAGTCGCCCTGCTCGAGATGTGCAACAGCCCTTCGGCCAAGTACCTAAAGTTTGGCAGAGCCTGGGCCCCCTGTTAGTGACATCTTGCAGCAGCCAGCCTTTCTCTACGGACGTTTTGTTTGTCTCGGAGGCTGGTTCAGATCCTTTTCGGGAATCGCCAATTCGCGATCTAAATTTAAGCGAGCAGCTGCATGAAATTACGTCTCGACAATTCACGCCCAAAACAGCCACAAACAACCACGAACAACGCGTCCAGGGCTGGCACAGGCCCAGGGGTCCAGCTTTTAGCAACACGTAGGGTCTAAACCTGGAGAGCGCCCCATTTCCCGAAAGAGCCAGGTTTTTAAGAGCTGGGCTTGCCATTGTTCCTGCGTTATCTTGTGGTTTGGGGGTCCTTCTGGAAAGGGCGGGTCCAGCAACAAAGACTACTCCATACGTCATAGCTACTGGTTGACTGTGGCCCTTTGTTTATTCTGAAACACTTGTAGATGGCTGTTTTTCAGTTGCGTGTCTATGGCGAGAAACACCAACATGCATCTAACCAACCCTATGGTCTATAGATCCTGTTTGTTCTGAGAGCCGTGGAAACGTCAGTTTTGGAATTGACGAGCTCTGTGTTTGTATCCTCGTACAAACGTGAAACTTCTCGGAGAACAACACATCTGCAACCGCATTGTCTCCAAAAAGATCGTTTCAATTCCAGTTCCAGTTTTGTTGACGTCTTGTGTAAGTTTAATGTCATCTCGAAACAGTCAATTTCTTAAATGCCAGCTTCCTTCTTCAGCGTAAATCTCAGCACCGACGCTTAAATAAAGCCGTGTGAACTGCGTATTTTTCAAACCGTCGAGGTCTTCAATCATGAAAAGATAAATTGTTGCAACGCAATCGCCATAGAAACCTTAGATACGCGTCTGGTGTTTTTGACACTTTGAACAGCTGCAATTGGTGCACCAGTATCGATTCTTGGCGCTTGAATCTAGACAGTAGACTAGTACTGTTACTCTGTAACTGCTGGGATGTCATCATTGTCATGCCTCATCATGGGGGACTTTTGGAAACAGAAAACAGAAACAGTTAATCTTGGTCTAACGATTCCCAAGTCCAACTGTGCTACCTTTGCAAACTCAAACCTTGGTGATACAACTTCGTTGTACGTTCATGCAATCTTCGTTAGTGTACAAACTCATCTAGAGACTCTGGCCAGCGTTGATGAATTGAAATGACAAATGTATCTATAAGACTAATAGCACTTCCCGATGCTGTTTCCCTCACCGCAATTGTAGTAACGACGTCGAACTGAACTAGTTATCGAAATCCATCGCTCCCAATCATACATGCCTTTTCGTTCACGAATCACTTGCTAAAAGAGAACGTTGGCATACTCATGTAGCAGCTTAACTCAGCATTCATTCTTTATTTTCCCCAGCGTGCTAAGTACTAAGTACTTGACTGCGCAGCTAATGGCCAATGCACTACACTCCAAAGACACATTAATGAACTTTCGTATCTCGTACTCCATCTTCTATGTTCTATGTTCTATGGCATATGTGCTCCAACCAATATTATTTTTTGTAGCGTTGAAGAATTACGAATTCGCGGCTATTTTTGCGAACCTTCACCAAAATTGAAAAATAACAAGAAGTCAACTTACAACCATAGTAACGAACATCTATAGATTCACAACCACGTTATATTCAACCACTGACAACAATGAGCAGGAATTATTCATCAGGGTATGTCCACAGTATCAAAAATCCAGGAAAGATTTCGCATACTAACACCTCCAGTGAACGCGATAGGTATTACAACAGCTATGACAGAAACTCATCACCTCGAGACTCCTATCGTGGTGGTCGTGGCGGCGGTGGACACAGAGACTCTTACCGTGGGTCATACCATGGCTCCGGCTATAATCAGGGCTATCATGGTGGTTATAATGATCGTTCTTCACATTCACAAGGTCAAGAACCTTCAGAAAATGGGTCAACGCCTGTCAAATCCTTCTCTAGGTCTAGTTCATCCGTTGAAGTGCAACAGCAGAGAGCAGGGAGCTCGGTGAGCACTCCTACCCGTGGTGACTCCTTTGAGAACTCGTACGATGAGCATAGAGGCAGTTATAGAGGTGGGTTCAGAGGTGGTTATCGCGGTGGCTATCGTGGCGGGTATAGAGGTGGCCGTGGTGGGTATGGATCTCCTTATTCCAGGGAAGGGAGAGATCATGGCCATTCTACGTCGTCACAACCGCATACGCCACAGAGCCATGCATCTTCTTCAAATTACAGTTATTCATCAAGAACTCAGAGTCCCGTTGTCACGAGAGAGGAAAAGAGTTATACATCACCATACATCAAGCTACTGTCATTGGATCAAGTTGCTAAGGATAAGGAAATACTCGGTGCTGAAGGTGAGACTGAGATCAAGAAGATCAGAGATGAAAGAGAGGAACTTTATAAGAAATCACAAGAGAACCAAAAGAAGTTGAAGGAGATCAAATTGAAGAACCTGAGTTTGGATTTTCAACTAGACACACTAAAGGCCTTGACTGTGAGAGATCAATTGAATGTTGATTCGACCCAGGAGAAATTGGATTCTATCTCCTTTTTATGATGTTAATGTGATGACTTATGATGAAACTTGTAGTACGTTTCTCCAATACTACGCACAGTTGTAAATAAAGTTCATTAGAATTGACTATCGATGGAATGACAAATTAAGAAGCTGTGGATCGACAGAGGTTTAAAAAAATGGATTAATAAATAGAAGAAGATATGTTGGATGTTTTCTAGTATCATACATTCGTGACTTCTTGATAATTTCTCTTTCTTTCTTTTCCCTTTATGTGATTATAGGGGACTCTAGAGTGTGTTTATGCTTCATGATCTAAGCTTTTCTTCTTCTGACACCTGGAGCTGGGGATGGAGATGGAGTGTTGACGTTTTTCAAATCAACTTGGACGTATTCGTTGATTCTGTTACCGAACCCACCAACACGCTTGACAACTCTAGCCTTCTTACCCTTCTTGATGTAGATGTCAATGTAGAATAAGATGAATAGGATCAAGTAGGAGGAAATAATACCCAACCCGGTCCAAGTAGCGACAGAAGTACCAACACAGTTGATACATTGTTCAACGTCACAACCGAATAAACCATAATCATGCTTGACTTTGATGAAGGCAGCGTAGTAGATAAAGCCTAGATCCAAGACGAATTGAGTGATTTGGAAGTTGGTGATCCATTGTTTCCACCAGACTCTGATACCTCTAGCAGCCAAGAAGTAGTAGAAATACATGACGACGTGGACACCCAAGTTCAAAGTGATAGGAACCCAGGAGATAGAAGTACCACCTGTCAATTGGAAGTAACATAGCAAAGCAGTAGCACCGTGGTGGTAACTGTGTAGGAAGATGATCTTCTTTCTCTTGACAACAAGGAATAAAGTGTCAACGAATTCCAAGTATTTGGTCATGTAGTTCAAGTAGTACAGAGTGACCAATTTTTGAGTCCAGGCATCTGGGTGACAGATGGCGAAGAACAGACCGTTGTGATAGATGATTGGGACCAATTGTTCCACCATCAAGACCAACAGAGTCAATGAGATCAAAGTCAGTGAGATGTTGTGCAGTTGGAACAAGAAGTTCAACTTCCAAGCAGTCAGGTCGAACTTTCTGAAGATGGCCTGGCCACCGAAGATGACGATGTAGTAGGTGACGATGGCGATGGCGACCGGATCGAAAGTTGATAGGAAGGTTTGTTGGGGAACAAAGTGGAAGTCATCTGGGACGAACTTGCCCTGGGTGACAAAGGAGACCGCGTCGTTGAAATAAGGCCACAAGTAGACGCCGAAGGGGCGGGCGATGGTAGGGGCCGGGACCAGGGAGGACATTTTGATCTGGGAGTAGGACTAAAAACAGGAAGAAGCACGCTTAATTGGAATGTTGATGTTTTTTTTGCTTCTCGAAAACAGCTCGACGCGTCTAAAAAATAAATCTCGGCTCTCGGAGAAACTCGAAGAAATTTGGAAGCTAGAAAAATTGCAGAATTCGCGAATTACGTAATAGGGGTTTCCTGCCACGGGCAGAAATGGCAGACAGATCTGCATTCCCCGCGAATTCCGCGAAACCTCAGCGAAAGTTCCGCGAACACGTTTTTTGTCGAAGCCCACGTGGGCCAAGAAAAGCCCCAAAAGAAATTCTCCAGCCAAAAGCAGAAAACGGTCGTGTGAGACTTTTCTTGTTTGGATTGTTGACAAGAAAAATTTGTCTTGTGACTGGTTTCTGTTTCTGGATCTGTTCCTGGATCTGTTCCTGGCTCTGGGCTTCTCTTGGTGCTATTGTCCCTGCTCACTTCTGCTGTGCTGTGTCTGCTGTTTTACTGATCACCGTCTTGTGACTGTTTTGTCCCACTACCTCATCTCATCTGACACATTCGCTGCTTCTCATTTCCCACTTCCCTGCTCACACCTGTTTTCTGTCTGAAAGGGCCTTCACGACACTAGATACCGCTCATTTGCACCCTTCCCACTCTACACCGCTCACTGCTGCCTCGCTATGAAGTTTTCCCTGTCTCTACAGTACAATGCTGTCCCAGAATGGCAGGACTACTACATCAACTACTCCAAGTTGAAGGACGCCATTTACAGTCTTCAAGCTGAGACCGTTCAAATTTCTGAAGGTGCCTCTATCCAAGGCTCCCTTGCCAAGTCTGGAGCTTTCAAAGGTGTCAAATCTGTCTTCAAAAAGGGCTCTGCCAAGGAGAACACTGTCGAACTAGACGACTTGGAATCCTCTGATGCCTCCAAGTCCAAGGACCAACTGACCCAACACAACCCTTCCGATGTGTTTTTACAGAAGCTGGAATTAGAACTGGCCAAGATTGACGAGTTCTACAAAAAGACCGAGGAATCACTATACCACCAATACGAAGCACTTGTCAAGGATTTGGAACAATCAAGAGTCCACATTGATCATAGAAATGCCCATTTCAACGATCAGAGATCCATCTTGAGCAGAAAATCCTCTGTCAATGAAGCCAAATTGAACGCTGCTAACTCATTCCATCTGGACATTGAAAGAGGTGATCATATGATTGACGATGAAGTTGTTGAAGAAGATGAAGAAGAGGAAGATGATCAACATTCCGAAAACTCTGCCTTGTTAAGTGATGAAGATTTCAACTTGAAGAATCAAAAGAAAGTCACTCTAAGAAAAAGAACTCAACAATTATACCTAGAGTTATCCCAGTTAAAATCATACATCGAACTAAACAGAATCGGTTTCACAAAGATCACCAAGAAATTTGACAAGTCTTTGAACACTAACCTGAAGACCCAACTGTTTGAAAGCAACCAATTCTTCAAACATTCTCACACTTTCCATGCTCACACCTTGGTCACTCTTGATACCTACATTGCCAACTTGGTTGAATTCTACGCTTCATTAACCAACCGTGTGGACAGAATCGCTGAATGTAAAGAAGAGTTGAAATCTCAATTGAGAGACCACATTGTCTGGGAAAGAAACACCGTTTGGAAAGATATGATTGGTATGGAAGCCAAGGCCAATAACTTTACTAAAGTTTCCAATGATCCACAAGATTTCTCAGAGGATTTGTTCCATTTGAACTTTTATTCATGGAAATTACCATTCACTATCAATCTGGGGGTCACCAAGATTGAACATTTCAAACTTCCAAAATTCTTAAACACTTCAAGAACGTACAAATTGGCCATTATTATTGGTATCACCATCATCTTACTAGCCGTCAAGACTTTCAATGACGAGGCTGAACATCGTTGTATGGCGCTATTAGCCTGTGTTGCTCTATTATGGGCCACTGAAGCCATTCCATTATTCGTCACTTCATTACTATGTCCATTGTTAGTTGTCCTATTCAGAGTTGTTAAGGACGATGACGGGAAAGTTATGACTGCTGCCAACTCCTCCGCCTATATCTTTGGTAAGATGTGGTCTTCCACTATCATGGTGCTATTGGGTGGGTTCACTTTAGCCGCTGCTTTATCCAAGTACAACATTGCCAAAGTTATGGCTTCTTACGTTTTAGCTGCCTCTGGTAACAAGCCAAGAAACATCTTATTTGCTATCATGTCCGTTGCCTTGTTCTTATCCATGTGGATCTCTAACGTTGCCACTCCAGTCTTGTGTTACTCTTTGATTCAAGGTGTTCTACGTACCCAACCATCTGACTCTCCATTTGCCAAATCTTTGATCTTGGGTGTCGCATTGGCTTCAAACATTGCCGGTATGGCCTCTCCTATCTCCTCTCCACAAAACATCGTCGCTATGGAATACTTGACCGCTTATGGTGTTGGTTGGGGTCAATGGTTAGCCGTTGCCATTCCAACCTGTATCATTTCATTGGTTCTTGTCTGGATGTTGTTGATTATGACTTTTAACGTCTCCAAGGCCAAGGTTATCAAATACAAGCCAATCAAGGAGAAGTTTACGATCAAGCAATGGTTCATCTGTTTCATCACTTTAGTCACCATCTTGTTGTGGTGTTTGTTGACTAAATTAGGTTCTACTTTTGGTGAATCTGGTCAAATTGCCATCATTCCAATCGTCTTGTTCTTTGGTACCGGTCTGTTATCAGTTTCTGACGTTAACAACTTCCCGTGGAGTATTGTCCTATTGGCCATGGGTTCCTTGGCCTTGGGTAAAGCCGTGTCAGCTTCTGGTCTATTAGCCACTATTGCCGGTGCTCTACAAAAGAAGGTTATGGATTTCAACTTATACTTGATCCTAGTCATCTTTGGTGCCCTAATCTTGGTCATTGGTACTTTTGTCTCCCATACCGTGTCTGCTATCATCATCATCCCATTGGTCCAAGAAGTTGGTGAGAAGTTGAAGGCTGATAACGCCGCCATGATCTTGATCTTTTCCACTGCACTATTGGCTTCTGCCGGTATGGGTCTTGCCTCTTCCGGGTTCCCTAACGTTACTGCCATCTCTATGACTGATGAAATCGGGAATAGATACTTGACGGTGAACAACTTCATCACTAGAGGTGTTCCTGCCTCTATCATCACTTATGGTATCGTTATCACTTTGGGTTACGGTATCATGGTTGCCATTTCATAGAAATCTTTCTTGATTTTTTATTTCATTTCATCATTTGTTTGTTCATATTGCATTACTTTTTTAGAGATTTGTTTTCATTTTGTTATATATTACTGAATCTTCATACTTTGCCGTTCCATGAACTAGAAATGTAGAGTGCAGTACGGTATAATAGCTAGTTATGATCGTTTCATTAATTATTTATCTTGGCGACAAAATAGACCCATTGTGCAAAGAAGTTGGAGCAGTAACAGAGCAGCTATAGTTTGAGGAGTTATCATCAGAAGAATGAGCAGATTCAGCACCTGTGACTTCTTCAATATCAGAGGCAACGATGGAGGCATCACCCAAGTATGGATTACGTTTCACGCCACGGCTTAGTAGTCTCTGTTTACGACGTGATGCAGTCTTACCATCGTCTTCATCGTCTTCATCAGTGCCCACTGGGATACTTGAGACGTTCCCATTGTCTGAATCAACTTCTTCAATACTTTCAACGTCTTCTTCAATGTCAGAGTATTCGTCATCTGATGATTCATCCTTGTTAGCTTCATAGATCTGATGCAGTCTCTGTTGTTCAAGCTGTTCAGTCTCATCATGAACTTCACGAGCTTGTTTCAACATCTCAGCAAATTTAGTACCACCTAGGAAATCTGAAGATCTCTTTCTGTAGAATAGCAAATAAGCAGCACCAGTGATGGCTTTTTCAGGCGTAGTAGCAGTGACTCTTGAATCATCATAGTAGTACCATTTGTTATCAACAAAGTTCTTGACATATGAGGTGTAATGACCACCACCAATACCACCAAAATGATTATCAACGGCAAACAAGTCATAAATCTGTTCATTTTGGTCCTTGACAGTGGAGGCCAAGTATGGTGACATATCAAGACCTTCAATTGGGAAGTCAACAACAGCATCGATCTTATCACTGAAACTTCTTTGATTCTCAAATCTTTTCAAATGGATGGATAAGATATCTGGAGTGTTCCAAATTTGAATCTGTTTAGTGGCTTGACGATGCTCTTCACAATTTGAACAATACCATAGATCTTGATCACTTAGAACTTCAGCTTTGGAGAACAGTTGTAGACATTCATCAAGGTTCAAATTGTGTTTCTTCTGTTCTTCTCTCTTCTTCTTTGACACTTCAACTTCTTCATTGACAAGAACCTTTGGATTAGACCATGTGTTAATACCACCAGCACCTTCAGCTTCTAAGCCCGAAAAGAATGTATCAAATGAATCAGAATCCCACTCACAAACGATTGCTTGGCGTGGTTTGATCAATTTGTCTTCTGATGATGGAACAGCCGTGGTACCATCGAAGGTGATGTCATCTGGGCTTTCAATTTCTTCAACAGCATTGTCATCTTCTAGTTCTGGGTCAGAAGCAGTAACCAATGGTTCAATGTTCAGGTTCAAAGAAGTGTCACTATCAGAACCGTCTTGATCTGGGGAGACCTTTGTCTCATTAGCAAGAGTTGGCAATTCAACACCGATATGACTTTCTCCACTCGATTTGACAGTACTTGAATCAACTTGTGTTTCATCTTCAAGGTTAATGTCGTCTTGTTCAGCAGCTTTGTATCTGTTAGCATACAAGTACAATTCTTTCTTCTTTTCACTCAATGAGTCCAGCAAATCAGGCAAGTTAGTGAAAGCATTGTTTGTATGTGGAGTCCAGACTTTACCATCTTCATCTTCATCATCACGACGACCAGATCTCAACATCATTGTTCTACTGAAATTGAAACTCTTCTTTCTAGTTCTAACATCCCTTGATGAATCAAACAATTTCACTTTGAAGAATTGATCAGCAGAAACGTTAGGATCAGCATAGGAGATATCTGGTTCATAGTCAGTGACATTGTCTTGAGGTAGTTCAGGGAAGTCATTCAATGCTGGTATGGTGGTTTGACGATTCTTGGAGAAGTAATCAAATGTACTCAATTGTTCGTATCTATGTTCTAGTTTCTTTCTAATGACACCAAATGAGTTTTGTTCTTCTGGGGCCAATGAAATGAAGAAAGGCAATGAGAATGCACTTGGGATACCACTGTCTGGGACCACTGTGTTCAAGACTGGAACGATCAAATCACCTTCCTTATGTTGAACTTCGTACATCACGATCTTGTCATTAGCACCAATCAGATCTGAGATAGGTAGATAACCAGATTTTGAGCCAGAGCTTTCAAAGTTTTTGTAAAATTGATCACTCCAGATTTCCATGGTTAATAGATGTTCAGGATTCAAGTTCAACTTTTCAGCAACATAAGATTTCAAGTTTTGATATGTTGAGCTCTTTGGCAATTCAACCTCATATTCCTGAACAGGCCCATTCTCTAGCACAAGTAAGAGCTTTGTACTCCAGAAGTTGTCAACAGGCAATGGTAAAGTCAAATCACTAAATGGATCAAATGTAATGGAGACTTTTGAACAATTTGGACAGATCAATGTTGACTTGTACTGACCAACAAATAAATCAATGATGATTGAGTCGTTTCTTAGCTTGTGCTGCTCCCAACTCTTGATAGCAAGATCTTCAATCTTTGCAAGATCATCTGCATCTTTTTCACCCAACTCTGGTTTCTCTGTGATTGGCTTCTTAATGATTCTGTTCAAATCTTCATGTAGACCATCAAGCAAGAAGGCAAAGAATTCTTGAGAATCTTGTTGATGATAGCCCGAGAACATGTTGTTGAAATGCCCAATGGTCTGTTTAAACTCTCTTGGGGAGAAGGCACTACCTCTGTTGGATTTCTTGTCGAATAAGCTGTGAATCAAGTTGGCGAAACTTTGGGCAACCTTACCACTCATACCCAATGGGTTATCAGGATTCAACTCCTTTTCATAACAGTTGAACAGGAAGTAATGTGTCACTTCAGGAATATGGACAAGACACTGTAATGCAGAGTTCATATAACAAGAGTTACCAAGATTTTGTAGACCAACTCTACCATCTGAAGGGGAAGGTGGGAATTGAATGAAGTATTCTGAAGGCCAATAACTCTTTCTAGGGTTCTCCGAATCAACAACCTTCTCTTCAATGGCTAGATGAGAAGCAACAATACCAGCATCTTTGATCATGGATGCTAAGTGTCGTTTTTTGATTAATGTTCTGTATCCTAGTTGTTGGAAGTCAGAAGGAGTGATGGAGTAATTGAGACTAATCATGTTTGGATCATTGATAACCCAAACCCTAAATTTCTTCTTGAGGAAAGCTTCCCTGTCAGCGGAGATTCTCTCCTTTTCGTCCAATTTGAGTATGCAATTTTGAACTAGTTCACTGAAAGTATGCAAAGACGAGATTGTGAATGACGGTATCTGAGCATAACTGGTGTATGAGTATCTTGTTGTTGGGCTTGGTTCTGAAGTCAAATGATGTAACTGGAAGAAAGGTTTGGAATATTCTGGGACTGGGTTACCATCAGCGGAGTTGACAGCATATGTAAGCACTGGTTGTGTACCTTCTTTCAAACCGTACCAGGAGACTAAGGTGTTGAAAATCTCAGGAATGATAGAGTATAGCTCGAATTTGTTGAAGTCACAAAAGAAACCACCATCTGTCAAGATACCAGTTGGATCAAGTGGACCTAGTGCTCTTTTAGCTTCTCTGGCATCAGCAAAGTCACCGTTCATGAAGTTTGACCACCAAGCATGGAAGATGACATTAAGTTCACTGCCTTCTTGAACAGTCTGTTCTTGTTTCTGCAGAAGTTCATGGATGATTCTTCTCTGTTCTTCAAGAGGGAGGAGCTCTTCTAGAATCTCAATATCTTCAGCGCTACCAGCGGAATCAGGTCTCTCTTCAAGAGCATCGGTGTAGTCCTCAGGGTTCAAAGTGTCATCGTTCTCAGTAGACAGCGGACGTTCAGCATCACTGAACACAGGCGCCACATTCTCAATGTGTTCAGAGTCACCAATAGGAGGCACAGTTGGTTGTTCTGCCATGTTTTCACTGTAATTGGCCACCGATCTGAATTAGTGTCTGTTGAGTTTGGGGTCAAAGTGAACAATAGGCGTCAAACTGGTCTGGAAAAGCGGTGGCGAGGGGATGTTTCAGTCAGAAAATTGATCCAGAGGTCCAATCAGGGCTTAATTAGTTCAGATTTACCTAACCGCCGGGAGCAAACAGAGAGCAAATGACTGTTCGAAAGGCTACCGAGAACTCCTTCTGTGGTTGTTAGCTTTTCTTTGTCGATTTAAAGTGCTGCACCAAAAAAATTCGCGAAATTGAAGGAAGCGCGTCATTGGTGCCTACGTACAGTGGCTCTTTCAACAAAACCGTGTACAAATGCTTTTGATCTACTGGAATCTCTCTGTAAACAGCTTCTAGGGGGATTTGAAGGGACTGGGCTATATGATTTGAATTCTGGAGTCCAAACTTCTCAGATATCGAGCTCCATGGCCTGCTAGAGGTTTCTGGAATATCGTGATAAGAGCTCAATGGGCCGTCAGATTATCCAACAGCTTTACGTCACCAATAGAAAAGGTGTTGAGTGCTTTTAAAATTGTCTCTTGCGCTGATTTAAAATCTGCTAGAGCATATTTGGCTTCCTTAATGCCTCAATAGAAAGATGGTGCTCGAGTGCATTAGCTCTGAAAGATCGAGTTCGAGATCTGATCGTTTATAACGACTACAGCTCAGAGCAGGTCCAAATGAAACCCTCGTATCGAAAGCCCTGATCACACTTTGCGATCTGGAGGCCGGAACATGTTTGACCATAATTATGGACACTGAAGACAGAGACAATTAGAAACACCTCAACCAAACCTGAAACCTTATATATAACAGGAGCTATATTCCAGAGTTATGAGGTGATTTCTATTCAGCTCGATTTCGATTTGTTTATAAATATGGGTCAAGTCTCTACTTTCATCCATCCTTTTTTCCAATCACCTTATCGCTATAATCTTGAGCAATCATAACCATGTCATCCATCAGATTTCCATCAAACGTTAACAGCTTGATCATCAAACACTTAGGCTTTGACCCTGCTTCACAAGATGACAGAGACTTGTTTGCCTTTATGAACGGCGAATTCAAGCATTTGAAAGAGCACATTGCTAAGCACTATTGTATTTGGATCTTTGTGCACCCTCATCACGATACAAACTCCTTTGAAGAGAGTTACGCTTTGAAACATTTGGCTATTTGCACAGACTCAGTCTATGTCATCAGCACTACCCTTGAGAATGCCAATTACTATTTCAAGACACCTTTCGGCGCTCCACAAGTACTAGTGTATGATATCAACAACAATCTTGACTATCAGTTGCCTAATGGTTTGAGAATGTCAGTGGGTCTTGAAGATTTTATTGTTGACTTGTTCTTAGACGATAAAAGACCAACCAATGTCTATTCATTATCTTTAGATGCCCCAAACATTGTCCATCGTGATTATGATGTCGACTTCCTCTTGGCGTGTGCTATGAAGTACTATTGCACTCAACCACAAATTGAGGACATTAAGGCTACTGTTGCCTTTGCCAATGTTGAAAACTTCTCATTTGTGACCCAATACACCAAGAAGGTCGAGAGACGGAAGAAGGTCAGAAAAGTTGGTCTAAAGTTGAAGTTGAAATTGAGCTCCTTCATCTATGATCACAAATATAGATCTGTCATCAGAATCAACAAGGAAGACTACGTCAATAAGCAACAAATCCCTTACAAACACTTCGGTCCTACAGACTCTTATACCTTTTACAAGTTCAAACAGTACCACAAGATCACCGAGTTATTAGCCTCTGAGAGAGTTGGTTTCTGGTGATTACTTGATTTCTAAATTCTTGATTTTAATTTTTCTTTATTTATGATTCCTGATTAATTGTGTTTTGTTCTGCTTTAGTTTATGAACATGTGTTATTCTGAAGTATCCTGTAGCTCTAATTCGTTTGTTACCGCCTATACGGACTTTAGTCGTTCTGCCATTCACCTACGTGTCAACAATTTTGTGTCAAACCCAGAGAAGGACTAAACAGCAACCAATACTTACATGAAAGTCTCCATTTGAATAAAAGAAGTTATTTACTGGATTGAAGACATCCCGCAATACCTCTCTGGCAGATTTCTTGCAACCTCACCGCCTTAGTCATCATCTTAACTCATATCGTATCGCAATCCGAGGGTTCGGATTTCCCTATTTGGCCCTAAAAATGAAATTCATGAAGGAAATTTGCAGGATCAGCACACTTAAGCAAGAGAACAACGCAACTAAAGCAAACCAAGCAGGTCTACAATTGACACAGAATGTCGTTGAAAGTTGTTCCTCCGGATGCAGAGCAGGAAACGCGTGCTGAGTTCACCGGCAGATCCTCTCTCCAGGCTGAAAGAATCGGCGGTGAGGCAAAGACGGAAAGCTCGCCATTGTTGTCTTCCACCCCAGCTACCGTGTCAAAAGTCCTTGTTAGGGGGTATCCATACTTTGTCATCGCCGATAAGGCATTGAGCATCATCACATGGACTAACGAAGATGGTTGGTTAAGCCTGCTGTTCGTTGCTGGGTTTGCCACTTTTGTGCTATACTTTGAAACTATTGTGACATATTTAGGACACCTATTACCAATTGCCATACTCGTGGGTTACCAATCATTAACGAAATTCGTGGAGAAACGAATCACATCAAAGCCAACATTAGACGACATCATTCATCTACTCACCTCATTAAATATCAAAGCTGATTTGTTCTTGAACCCAGTGACTTCTCTAGCGTTAACATCATATGATATCAAAAGAATCCTATTCACCACAGTGTTCTTGTCCCCACTATACGTCTTCCTACTGTACTTCCTATTCACACCAAGATCATTCGTGCTAATACTAGGGCTATATGTGCTGACTTATCACTCTGTCTTTATGAGAGTTACGAGAAAGTTGTTGTGGAGATTTAGATTGGTGAGATTACTTTCGTTTTATCTAACTGGTTTAGATTTCGGTGGTATCAATATCAATAAGGATTCAGGTATCTTTGCAGCCGTGAAGCGTGTCAATGAGAAAGTTGGTATCAAAAATAAAGATGGTAAGCCAATTGTCTTCACCTATGTCCTTTATGAGAATCAACGTCGTTGGTTGGGTATCGGTTGGACCCCAAATTTATTGAGTTATGAAAGAACAGCATGGACCGATGAATTCTTGAACGAGTCCTCACCAACTGACAAGTTTAAATTACCAGAAACTGAGGAAGGTTCAGGTATGGTTTGGAGATGGGTTGACAAGACTTGGAGATTAGATCTATCAAATGATGGTGCCATTCAATTACCTAGTTCAAAACCTAAGACTACAGCTAACCCTTCATCAGACGATGGTTACATCTACTACGACAACACATGGAAAAAACCATCCACTGAAGATTCATTCTCCAAATATACCAGAAGAAGAAGATGGATTAGAACTGCTGAACTAGTTCCTGTCAATTATAAAGGTGATTCTAACCCATCCATTGCTACTACATCTTCAAATGGTAGCACCACCACCAATAGCGAGAAGGACTCTTTAACAATCAAGAGCGAACCAGCTCCAATTACTGAAATTCAACCTGTTCAAGCAGTCGGTACTGTCAATGAATCATCACCAGAAGGTTCCACAAAGAAGAGAAAATCACTACGATTTGATGAAAAACCAACCATATTGGATTCCGTGAAGGAGTTACAACAGAAACAAACAGATGACAAGAAAGACAAGACAGAGAAGCTTGACTAACCAATACTAGCTATTATATAATTTATGCATAACTCACGTTTTTAAGTTCTTTGTAGCACAATCCCATCATTTTCTCTACAGATATTCTTGAACTTTCTTTTATAGCCTCATTTTTCCCATTAAAAGTATACAAACAATAACAAAACGATATCAATTAATTTATAATTCAGTAACTTCTAGGGTTGATGGTAGGGCTTGTTTTAATTTTTGGGCTTTGTCAGCATCAACGACGGATAGGGTGTATAAGTGTCTTGAACCTCTAACTTTGAATTTAGATTCCTTAACAATTTTACCAGCAGCGTTAACTTTCTTGTTAACTTTGATGGAGGCAGATTTGATATCAGCTCTTCTGGTTAATTCAATGAATTGTTTGATGTCTTTGATTTCTTTCTATAGGGGAACCTGTTAGTATACAAAACTTCTGTAAATTTAACGAAAGTCAGAGCTGCACAACGGGCTGCCTTAAAACGACGATACTGAACGCAGAGCAGTTCACACGCCGCCGTATCAACAGGGCACTCTTTTCTCTTCGGATTCCTTCAGTCACATACAGCCATTGTTAAAAGTGTGATAGGTTACTTCGTATTAGACACTATACCAACACACTTTTGAAGAAATTCCATTTTTTTCGAGTTTCCCACCAAAATTTTCCAGGCGGTGTACGGATGTTTCCTTAGGGCTTCAATTTCGGAAGCAGTCACAAAAATTTTGAAAGGTTGAAAAATTGAAAATTCCGCGATTTTTGCATTTTTGTGTGTGTTGTGCTCGATTTGGAAAGTTTTTGTGTCAAAATTTACGATAAGCTTCGATTTTAATTCGATTGTATTCAGGGCAGAGATCACCAGGCCCCAGAGACGCGAACTGGAGTTTCCACTTGGCACTTGACTGTTGTATGTTGTATGCGATCTCGCTGCCGGTCACCGTAGAGCTGAGAGTCTATGTCAAGGTTCTCGAAGAGTAGAAGAGTGTTCTTCTGAGACCTATGGAAGCTTTGTACGCGGGCATTCGACGAGCCTTCAGCATAAAGTATATCCAAGCTGTCATTTGCTAGACAGCTAAGTTGAAAAAACACTTATACTCTACTGCTACTTGAAAGAACAACTAGAGTTAAGAGTCTTCATATCCTCTTTCTATGCTACACCACTCATAGAGAGCAAGAGGACTACACCCCAACAATATCTCAAATGAAATCCTGCAACGTTAATATACTGTATTTTTCGGTATCTAATCGACACTACTGCCTAGACCACATCCTCCATCTCGACATCATCTTCGTTCTCTTCTTCTTCAGAACCGGAAGGTTCTTCGACCTCACCTAATTCACCCAGTTTAGCGGCTCTCTCCTTATCCTTCAACTCCTTATACTCTTTCTTTAGGGCATATTTCAAAGCATATGGACCCTTTTTGATCAGGTTGGCAATTTGGTCTAGAGTTTCTTTTAGATAAACCTCCGGTTGTTTGGTTCTCTCCTTGATACCCTTCAATGACCAATAATCATACTCATCAAACATCTTGAATAACATATCGAACAAGTCCTTCTGTGGCATTCTGATGGCTCTGCCCTCGGCCTTGCTCTTCGTAGGAGCAGCTTTCAAGAACTTGGAAGTGTCGTTACGTAGTGATAGACCCATATTACTGGAAGCGATACCACCTTTGTTTTCTAATAATGTCACTGTTGGTCTTGGTTCCTCCTTCAGCAATTGTTTTCTTTGGGCAATGATCTTGGCATAGTTTGGATCTTTTAAAGATGGCACAACTTGACATTCATGCACAACCTTACCTATCAATGAAGTTTTCTTAGGAATGGTCTTAACAAATGGGATGGTCTTATCTGTACCGTCTCTGTTTTTAAATCTGTTGAATCTTCTCTTCTTATCCTGTGGCTGGCCAGGTTGTGGGGTACCATCTCTGGAAGAGTCGTTGTTGTCTTGGTTGAATCTCTTTCTTTCACCAAATTTACGTTCATACTCCTTTTCAATCTTCAAATTCCCATATTCATCATCATCTCTTGCATATTTCGTTAAACTCTCTTCTGTGAAGACGTACTGGTTATCGACTTGGTTCTTCGTTAGATCCACCGAGTACTTGAACGGGATATCCGCACTCATTGGGTTCAATGGGTCCAATTCCAACTTGATAGTGTCCTTGCCCTTAACCGGTTGCTTTCTGATCTTTATCTTCCCCAATTCTTGACCATGAAGCAATTCTTTGTTTCTCCATCTCTCAGCAAGGAATCTAGGAAGTCTCACTAGCCAGATCTTCTGGTCCTTGTTCGAGAGATCCATATCCAGGGACTCTTTGAACTGTTGCTCTGAGACATCATTGGCATCCACCACTTGGGCACCGTCTGAAAGGTATTCTTCATCTGAGCCCTCGGCCTCTTGCTGGCGATAAAGCACCTCACGCGTCTGTTCTGCTGGTGGTGCCTCTGCTGTGGATAGAGGCTCTGCGGACATTGTGTGATTCAGGTGGTAATTATTGGTTGTTTGACAGGTTGTTTATGTCTGTTTGGTTTCGCCTTTGGGATTTTTGACTTTTTTATCGCTTCGAAAATTACTTTTGACATATTCACGTCTGTGTGTACCACGTACCACGTCCTTTGAAGTGAACCAATTTCGAATCACAACTAATAAAGACGCTATATAAGATGACCGGCAATGACAAGAAAGATTCAAATAAGCCAGCCACTGAAGATCTGGTCACAGAATCCCCAAACACATCCCAAAACAAGAGAAAACTGTCATCATCAAACTCAAACACATCAAAGAAACCAACACCATCAGAACCTACCAAATCAGAAACGATAGACAACGATCTACCCACAAACATTAATGACGAACTAGTAATCACACTGGAGGACATCGGATCTAACTCACCACCTCAGATGAAAGTCAACAAGTATATAAAACTGTTACTCTCACAATGGGAGACTACACCAAAGGCTGACCTCGCACTCATCAAAGAAACAAAGAAGGCACTGTTTCCGATCCTCGTCAAACTACGAAAGGGCACCACCCCTCCTGATCAACTCACATCGCTGTTCACTATTTTTTACCACCTCCAGAGAGACCAATTCATGAAGGCCAATGAGAGTTATATGAAGTTGAGTATAGGTAATGTCGCTTGGCCCATTGGTGTTGTGAATGTGAGTATCCATGCTCGTTCTTCCCAGACGAGGACTAATGACGGTGGTGCTAATATCATGATTGATGAAGTGACGAGAAAGTGGATCACAGGTATTAAGAGATTGATAACGTTCAAAGAGAACAACGGTTAGTCTACATCATGAGGGTTTACGTATCGTGTTCATTCATCATTATCATTAGTATTAACTGTAGTTGTGGTAGGTTTCTAAGCGGTAGCAGCATTGGTTCGACGGACAATCTATTCTTCATGTAGTTTCTTGACAGGACTGTGATCATTAGCGTATTGTGAGGATGGAGTGGCGGTATTAACACCGATTATATCACCCCATTCCATAAGTTGAAAAATCAAGGACATGTTTGGACTGATATCTGGCGCTCTATCTTTCAAGATATTATAAGAATCATTCAAGTTCAGGTGTTTCAGTTTCATGATCAAGGCCACGATCAAGGATGCAGATCTGCTGACACCACATTGACAGTGGATCAAGACTTTTTTGCCCTGTTGTAAATTGGTATTGATGACATCCGTCAAGAAGGGCAAGTCTGGACAGATCTTGGAAGTGTGTGTCCATGGAACGTAGTAATAGTTTAGATGCTCATGTGTTAGATGTGTCAGACGTGAAGAGTCCAATTTCTGTTGATGTGTTTCAAAAGGCGGTTTCAACTCTTTCGCCACGTTGATCACCAGATCGAACTCTGATAGTTGTAGTAACGTTGGCTCAGAGTATAAAAACAAATTGTGGTTCATGACCAGTTTTGGACCCTCTGGGTATGCATTGATCTTTGAATTATCACCATCATCAGAAATGTCAATATTTGACAAGTTTTGGATCAAAGTCTGAGTCTTCAAATCACCATTGGTCTCTGTTGGCAAGTTTTGTAATGTGGAATTAGAAGAGTGTGAGGATCTTTGTGAGAAGTTTGTATGGAACTCGGAATCATTAGGAGTGGATGGTATTATTGGGGATGACGTGATTGGACTTGATGAGCTGAAACTTGGAATGCTAGTAGATGACATTTTGGAAGAAGATTTATCAGCATCTTGAGGAATTAACAGTGATAGTGTCGTTCTTCTTCTCATTGGTAGAGATGACGAAGTTGATGAGGACAAAGAAGACGATTGTGAGTTTGGATCTTGCTGGTTGGACGATATTGATAATGATGGATGTCTGTACAACCTCACACCGGTTGGAGATAGTGGGAATGTGGTCTTGGAGAATGGTGCAGTGGTTGGGGTCTGGATCGGTAGTGGGTCCGGCGGCTGAGCGACAGAAGTCATTGGTTTCAACTGTAGTGATAGGTTTTTGGTATTCCTTTTGGACTGTGGGCTCGCTCCCTGATGGAAACTCTGGAGCTTGACCGTTATATCGTTGTCGTTGGACATTATGTATGGGCTGGGTCGAGTGCTGGGGCGAGTGGGAGGTGGACAGTTATATACGCAGGAGTGGAGCTGGACGATATGGGTTGCTGTGGTGTTTCAGTGTAGAATAAGACCTGGTGGGAATATGAATCAGTCTAAAAATAGGCAACGATGCCCGAGTGGGAAGCAGTGAGAAGTGAGCAGGGGGTAAACAGTGGGAGCAGTCGTCTGCCTCTTGTGGAGCTGTTCAGGTCTGGGGAGCGGGAGAGACCCTGTGAGAAGGTGTGGGAGTGTTTGGAGTTGGATGGAAGTGTGTTACAGAAGAGGATTTTGTTTCAAGTTTTCGGCTTTTTTTAGAAAATCTGAAACATCGATCAAGGAAAGTTGGTACTGCAGAATGAAGAGCTCAGAGAAACGTGGAGGGCGATTGGGAGAAGTCGCTACAAAATACTGTCCACAGAGAAAGCAGTGGCCAACTCCACCCTGCCCCCGCTCAATTCCACAACCCTTGCGGTACTAAAAGAGATCTCAGCTCCCGGTCCAAATTGGCAATTTCTAATCCAGGCACAGGAACCAACCTCCCGCTGCTGGGCCAACCAGATTTCTTTGTCTGCCATCCTGTCACGGGTGAATAAGCTGCCGATTTCCGACCGTCTTTGGCACGTGACCTTCCGCGAAAACGCGATTTATGCAGTCTAAAAGTTAAAGTTGGCCTAGAAATGGGCAGAAAGAGGCCACAGTTGCCTCAAAACGTTAGACTGGGTCGTACAAAAGGCGTGTATAGTCGCTAAGAAGCAGCTGGTGGGTGACGTAGGCACTAATCAAAACTCTCAGATATCAGGTATTTATAACAAAGGGCTCAATGGCACGTAAAACCGCACAACGGCTCGCTAAAACACCTGCTATATCAGCACACTCATGCAAGATCAGATAACAAAGCACAAACGAGATCTGCTCCCAACGAAGGATCTCCCATAGGGCACACGCTAAGCCACGACCTCCGTGGACCCAAGTCTGGCACTGTGGGAAGGTAGAAAAGCAGCACTTCCTGCCTGGCTCCTTTTCCTCCCTTCTCTTCCTCCTTCCGTTAACTCTTCGTCGCCTATTCCCCAAATGAAGCCTCTCTTATCAGGTGGGACCCTCACTAGCCGCCAATATCCGCTGAGTGCTAGGCAGACCTCTAGGCAGGGCTCTGCCTGGCTCCCCCGCCTACGGGCAGCGAGCGCCGCGAAACTGCCCATTGGAGAATCGCTTCTGATCCCGAAAAGGAACTATCATCGAGACGCTCCAAATGGCGAAAAATTCACGATAAAAATTTACTCATCTTCCTCCACGTCCTCCTCTCTACACCAACAATTCCACACGATGTCTGCTCCTAAGGATCTATCCCACTTGCTAAGTGACGAGGCCAAGTCCCGTAACTCCTCCCCTTTGAAAACTGCCTTCAAATACTTCAATGATCCAAACGTTGTCTTTCTAGGTGGTGGTCTACCTCTATCTGACTACTTCCCTTGGAACAAGATCACTGTCGAATCACCAGCTGCTCCTTTCAAGAATGGTATCGGTGCCGTCCCACAATCAGCCGAAGAAACAGTCATCACGGAATTGCACAAGGTCCCAGCTAACGCTGTCAGACAAGACGATGTCCCATTGGCCAGATCTTTACAATATGGTTACACCGAAGGTCAACCAGAGATCTTGAACTTCTTGAAGGAACACACCAAATTGATCCATAAGATCCCATATGAGGACTGGGGTATCATCTCCACCGTCGGTAACACCCAATCATGGGATGCCACTCTAAGAACTTTTTGTAACAGAGGCGACACCATCCTTGTCGAGGAATTCTCCTTCTCATCTGCCCTAGAGACTTCAAACGCTCTAGGTGTCACCAACTACCCGATCCCAGTTGATGACTATGGTATCGTCCCAGAGAAATTAGAAGCCATCTTGACCAACTGGGTTGGTCCCAAGCCAAAATTGATCTATACTATTCCAACTGGTCAAAACCCAACTGGTTCTTCCTTATCCACTGAGAGAAGAAAAGCCATTTACAAAATCGCCCAAGATCACGACTTGATCATCGTTGAAGATGAGCCATACTACTTCCTACAAATGGAAACCTACACACCAGATGTTGAACAAAGAGGCAAAGCCGCTGTTCACGACCACAAGAAATTCGTCGAGGCCTTAGTCACCTCTTTCATCAGCTTGGATACCGACGGTAGAGTCATCAGATTGGACTCTTTCTCCAAGGTCCTTGCCCCAGGTATCAGATTCGGTTGGATCGTTGCTCAAAACAAACTATTGGAAAGATTTGTCAGATTACATGAAGTCTCTATCCAAGTCCCATCCGGTTTCACCCAATCCATCACTAATGGTCTATTGAACAGATGGGGTCAAGACGGTTATTTAGATTGGTTGATCGGTCTACGTGCTGAATACACCCACAAGAGAGACGTTGCCATTGATGCTGTCGCTGCCAACTTCCCAAAGGAAGTCTCACACTACGTCCCACCAGTTGCTGGTATGTTCTTCACTGTGAACTTTGACGCTTCCAAACATCCAGAATTCACCACCAAGTACGAATCTGACCCACTAAAAGTTGAAAACGCCCTATATGAGCGTGCCTTACAAGAAGGTGCCCTGTTGATCCCAGGTTCATGGTTCAAAGTCAACGGTCAAACCAATCCACCACAACCAAAGGAAGACAAGGAAAAGGACACCACTTTCTTCTTCAGAGGGACTTATGCTGCTGTGCCTCTGGACCAATTGACCTTGGGTTTGGAAAGATTCGGTAAGGCTGCCAAATTGGAGTTTGGCTTATAATTTGGCTGATTCCTGCTATAGATAGTTTAATATTTAATACTGAGTATTGAGATCATGCGATGTAGTGATGTTTAGCCTCTTCTTACCAGTAAGCTGGTGGCATCCCGAATCCTATGCCACCACCAACAAAGCTAAGACAGATTGACACTTGACTCTTGACTCTTGACTCTTGACTCTTGACTCCAGGTATGCGGCACCTACCGAAAATTTAGCTACCACAGAAAATGAAAACATCACCAACTATTTAACTGAAGCGACAGATACTCAGCAAACTCCAAGGCAAATGCACATCCTAAAGCTTCCGTGGTTGAACCATAACGGTGGGTGCACTTCTCAGTGTCAACAAGATCCCAGTTTACTAACATTTTCAAACAGAAGAAAGCCGGAAACACGAGGTTTACTCCGTCAGTGTCAGTCCAGATGGCTCTAGACTAGCCTCGGGTGGTCTAGACGGCAAAGTGCGTATCTGGTCCGTGGAGGACATCCTACGCTACACCAATGCGAAACTTCCAAAGGATGAGCACTGTAAGCCGTTGTGTGCTATGGCACGTCACAATGGTGCTGTTACTGCTGTGAAGTTCTCTCCGGATGGCAGATTCCTAGCTTCTGGGTCTGATGATAAAGTGCTGCTGATCTGGGAGAAAGACGAAGAACTGAGACCTTCCTTTGGCGAACAGAACTCTGAGCACTGGACAGTGACTAAGCGTGTCGTGGCGCACGATAACGATATCCAGGATATCGCATGGGCTCCAGATTCCAGTATCTTGGTCTCGGTGGGTCTTGATCGTTCAGTGATCATTTATAACGGGTCCACTTTTGAGAGATTAAAGAGATTTGACGTGCATCAGTCCACTGTTAAAGGTGTCGTGTTCGATCCTGCCAACAAGTACTTCGCCACGAGTTCAGATGATAGATCAGTTAGAATCTTTAGATATCATAAAGGTTCTGAGATTTCCTTCAGCATTGAGAGAACCATCTTAGCACCATTTAAGAAATCACCATTGACAACATACTTCAGAAGATTGTCTTGGTCCCCTGATGGTCAACACATTGCTGCTCCAAATGCCACCAATGGGCCCGTCACGTCAGTTGCAATCATCAATAGAGGGAGTTGGGAATCCGATTTCAGTTTGATAGGTCATGAAACACCTTGTGAAGTTGCTGCCTTCTCTCCTGTTCTATATGAATACGAGGGAAAGAATAAAGAGAAGGTGATATCATCCGTGGTGGCTACTGGTGGTCAGGATAAGAATTTAGTCGTTTGGAATAACACTCGTCCCAATCCAGTGGCTATCTTTGAAGACATGACATTCAAGACAATCACAGATCTATGTTGGACTCCAAGTGGTGATACATTATTCTGCTCCTCATTGGATGGTACCATCTCAGTGATCCATTTCGAGCCTGGTGAATTAGGTTCCCCAGTGTCCTCGGAGAAGAATGATGAGTTGTTGAATAAGTATGGTGTTGATAAAGACTCAATGGTGTTCCCTGAATCCGTGGAGCAATTGATCCTAGAAGACAAAGCCGCAGAGTTCCAAAAGACTCTGAGTCAGAAACAGATGGATAGGCTATTAGTCATGGAGACCAAACCATCTCCAAAGGCCACTCCTCCACCTGCTGCTCCACCGGTGAAAGTCATTAAACCAAGTGTGGTGAAACCTACAATTGCCCAACCTGATGCCAAATTGAACAAAGTTGTCATTAAGAATGGTAAGAAAAGAGTCGCACCAACTCTGCTTTCCACTACACATGCTCATACTGCAAGAGATGATAAGTTCAGCGCGGCCACTGTGGCTAAACAACCAACGATGATACCATCAACTGCTAAAACGAAACTGTCTACTCCATCTTATGAAATTCCTAGATTAGGTATTCAAACATCGGTTCACGGGTTCCAGGTTACTAAGAATTCTCAAAAGGATGAGGAAGATGAAGATGGCGGTGATGAGATTGATGAAGATGAAAGCGAGGAAGAAGAGGACGATTTTGCCACACTGTTGAGTAAGAGAAGAAAACTGAACTCTTCAGAAGGTACACTGGTGAAGCTGCAGCCTCCTGTTGATGATACTGTGCTATTGACCAAGTCGATCCGTTGTCCAGAGACATTGACGTCTTCATTGTTAGAAGTGTTGAATTACTATGATTACGAAGATGAAGATGATGCAGAAGTCACGATAATACGAAATTATGTGGATAACAAATTGGCTTTTGAAACCTACGTCGAAGACACAATCTTGACAATCTGTGGTGAATTTGGGAAATATTGGGCATTGGCTACAGGCTCGGGTGCATTGCTGCTCTACACGCCTACAGGAAGGATCATGTATCCTAGAATTGAACTTGGTTTCAACGTTGCATTCATGACTTGCAAAGATCAAAAGCTTGCCCTGATAACTGAAGATTACATCCTACATGTTTATGACTTGACCACTTTCAAGAAGACACACAAGAACATCTCATTGGCACCAATTTTGAACTATAACAGGTTTATGGTTCCGAAGGAGCGCTCTGTGCATATGGAGTCCAAGATCAGGGATGTTAGAATCGAATATGGTTGTGTGTTGGTGGAACTTGAATCGAAGGATACTTATGCCTATGACGTCTCTTTGAAAGCGTGGCAAAACGTTTTGGAGAGAGTTGAGGATGATTATCGTAATTTGAAGAAATACTTGGTTCATATCACAGAAAGGGCCGCTGATGCTAAAGAAGAGATAGAATTTGTCAAATATTTGACAAGAGTGGAGAGTGCTGATGTTTTCTTACGTGGTAAGCTCGATGATGGTGAATTACAGGAACTCATTCTGAAAGTGAAGGGTAATCCACTGTACTCTACAGTTAGAAGTGATAAATAATGACGATTAATGATGCTTTTATGACTATAGTATGCTAATCTATGTAGTAATTTTAGATTTTAGATCTTTTGCAGGCAGTGCAACACCATTCGTGTTCTTCCCACAGATGAAACAATTTGGAGTCTTTCTATTCCTTGTTAAGAAACAACCTTCACAGAAATAATGATCACAGCTGGTCTTCACAGGGCTCTTGTAGTCCTTTTTGCAAATGGCGCACTTGAATGGAACCTCTTTCAACTTCTCATCACCTTCATCTTCTTTCAATTTCAAGTCCCAGTCTTTATTCAATTTCCAACCAGCTTTGAAATCATCACGGGCATGAAGAAACTTACAACTATCACCATACCCACAGAACCCCGTCTGTTTGTAATCTTTACAAACATCTCTAGCAAAGTCAAATACCGTTGTGCTTCTAATATTGGAACTTGCCTTCTTTGGACCAATTTTGTCTTCTTTCTTATTAGGATTGATGAATTTGGCGTAGTTGGATTGACCTTTATATGTGCCGTCATCCACGATTTCCTCTTCACCTTTTGTTTTCTTATCTCTATCCTGATCTATGAGTTCTTGATTCAGTGTATCCACTTTTGTAGCCTCGTCATTCCTCGTCAATTTCGACTCCGATGAGCTTGTTGTTGTGTCTGGTTTCTTCACATCGATCTTCTTGTCATCAGTGACCTTGTGTCTCTTGATCACCGTCTCGTCATCACTGCTGTCACTGTGGCTATCTCTTCGTATCAATTTGGCTCTCTGGCCCTTTTGAACTCGTTTCTTGAACATCTCGAGTGGCGTTGATGGTTTTGATAAGAGAAAGTGTCAAAAAAAGTTTATTAATCGGTTTTTTATGCAATACGATTTCGCGAAAATTTTGATTTTAGTGGCTCTTGGGCTCTAAATGAAAAAGGACGTAAGATCTCAATGTTGTTTGGGTCATTAGACACTGCACTGAGGGATTCTCTCTTGGAGAGCTTGAACAGCAGGTCTTCTAGTCTCGGAGTGTTGAAAAATGAGCGGGCCTCCTCCGTTATCCATTGATCTTATAGTAAAGTAGTAGTTTCTTGCTTTTCGTCCCCACAGTCCATTTAGGCACCAGAAATTACAGAGACAAGGTTCGTGCTGGTACTCTAGTCAATTCTCTCTAACCCAGACAGACTCCCTGCTAACAGAACCTCCCTCCACCTCGAAAAGAAGGTGTAGCTTCCTTCCAGAACCCACGCTATTGTTCCCAGGCTTCTTTATGACGTCATCCCGGCAAGGTGCAAAGGCGCAAGCGTTACGCAGCCCTGGCGGAAATTCCAATCGCTTCGAAAAACAGGGAGGAATTTCATATAAAGCCAGCAGCTGCCCCAAAGTTGCCATTGCCATTGCCAGCGACACCGCCAGAGACACCCGCCGCCATGTCCATCGTCAACTCAGAATTCTCCACCGTGTCCAAGGGCTCCGTCTACCAGACCGACGGCAAGCCGCTATCCAAGGAGGCCCTGTACAAGGCCAAGCTGAAGTACGGTATCTACCACAACCCATCCACCAAGTCCACCGGCTTCGAGAACACCGCCAGCGCCTCTGACTCTGCCGCACTACTGGCCTCCACCGCGGACCTGAAGGTCGAGCCATACAAGAGAACACTTGCCACCGATGCCCAAACCGCTGCCCTGTTTGCCAAATCCGAGCCTCCAAAGAGATGGACCAAGGACACTGTGGACTTTGATGCCACCTCTGCTGCTCAGAGTGCCAAAGCTGCCGTCTCCAAGGAATTGCACCATGAAGTCGATGCTGGCTCATCCAGTGCTGCCAGTGCTGCCTTGAAACAGAAGGCTGCCTCCTCCAATGTTGTTCCGGCCCCAGCTTCACCAAACGGCTCCTCCAACGCTGCTCATGCCGCTTTAGGCCAGGATGCCAGATCCTTAACTTCCACATCATCCAACTTGGCCTCTTTATACGAATTCGATGCCGTTAGAAACGGGACCAAGAAACCAGAAAACATGCTAAACTTGTCCAAGATCACTGCTGTCTCTGAACAAAGAGCCAACACTCTAATCTCACAAAGAACGAATCCAGAATGGGATGCCTCCAGAAGTGGTTTACAAACCAAGAAGATTGACGATAAGCTATTGGAAGCCTTTGCTGCCAGTGCTGCGCTAAGTTCCCAAGGTTACAAGGCCCCAGAGGATCCAAACTTGGAGTCCAAGGCTGTCTTCAAGAACTCATTGGTTGACCCAAAGTTGTTGAACTTGGCCTCTTTGAAAGCTGCTGCCACTTTGAAAGGTGTTGATAAGTATTTGGGTGAGAAGCATCCAACTTACAAGTCTGTCGACTACAACAAGATTGCTCTAGAGATTGCCAAGAGACACCAGGCAAGACGCGCTGCTGACCCAAGAGAAGGTAAGATCGATGTCGGTGGTGGTTTATTCATGACTCAGGCTGAATTGGACCAAATTGCCTCTAGATTTGTCAATCCACTATTGGAAGATATCAACTTGAAGGCTGAGGCTCAAAGAAAGAAAGATGCTGAAATTGCTGCTGCTCAAGAGGAACACAAACGTGCCCATGAGGAATTCAAGGCCCAAGAAAAGGCTAAGAAGTTGGAAGAAAAGAGACAAAAGGAGGAAGCTAAGGCTCAAAGAAGAAAAGAACTAGAAGCTGAAAAGGCTAAACAGCTACAGGCCAAGAAGGAATTACAAGAGTTGAAGAACAAGGAATTGAAAGAACACGAAGCTACTTTGAAGACTAAGAAAGAAGAAGAAGAACGCAGAACTAGAGAATTGTTGTCCAAGAAGCAAGCCCATGAAGAAAAACTAACCAATGAATTCAATGAGGCCGAAGCTCAACGTCAAGCTGAATTAGAAGGTCTAAAGACTGAACGTGAAAAGAAGCTAGCTCCAATCTTGAAAGAATTGGAAGAAGAAACTGAAAAGTTGAACCTGTTAGAATCAGAAAAGAAGGCAATTGAAGATATCACTGCTTCTCAAGTGTTAAACATTGAAAACTCCAAGAAATTGATTGAATCTTCAAAGACCGAGTTGACTGCATTAGATGAACAATTAGAAGTCTTAAAGGAAGAAATCACCAAGGCTGCCACTGAGAAGGAAAAATTGGCTAAAGAATCCGAAGTCACTGCTAAGGAAACTGAAATTGCCGTTAATAAAGCTAAAGAACTTCAACTCCAGAATGATCTAAAGAAATTAGAACTAGATCAAGAAAAGAGCACTGTTGAAATTGAAAGATTACAACTATTACTAGAATTGGAGAATGAAAAGATTGAAGCTTTGAATGATGAAAAACAAATCATTGAAACTCTTCCACCATCAGAACAAGAAAAACTTGAAGAAGCTGAAGCTGCCAAGAAGCAAATTGTCACTGGTGAAGGTGTGCAAACCCTAGAGGAACCAAAATTAGAAAAGACATTCACTGGTTTCTCACAAGGTTCAAACGATGAAAAGGTCATCAATGATTCAAAAGAATCCTCATCTGAGCCTGCTACTGCTGAAAAGAAGAAGAAGGGTAAAAGCTTCTTCAAAGAATTCTTTTAGATGAAGACCATTTCATTGTCATATTAGTTTATTTTCTGGAAAAAGTGTCGTGTATTTTTATATGATTTTGATCTTGTGTGTTTTATGACGTTTTTATATTTATAATTGGTTGATCCAATCATGATTGGACATTGATACTACAAGTTTTGTGAAATATTAGATAAGATCTGCATCTGTAGTCAATTGGTGGGCCTCTACTTAATTGAGCTACGGTCAGTATAATGCAATGCAAGACGTTAAATTGAACTGAATCATTTGTGAGCCCCACTAACTCTGTATCTGAAATACCAATACACAACACCCATACCTAATACGGTACAGCCAGTCACAGGGAACACGTAGTATGGATACCCATCACCGTTTGATTCTTGGTAAGATTGGGCAGGAGGCACAAATGGGAATAATGCTAAGAAGATATTAGATACCAGGAAGATCAATGAAACTAACCAGTATGAGTGCCATTGGTGTTCCGAGTCTTGATCTGTACCCCAATGTTCCTTGATTTTGTTGTATTGTAAGTAGAACAACCCTAGCGTCACAAATGTGTTGACCCAAGTGCCTGGGTAGGAGTACAAGTTCACCACTAGTTGATAGATCCCACCATTTGGAGGGGCCACAAGCACGATGACAGTCACAGCCCAATGTAGAATCATGGAGTTGGATAGTTTGGAAAACACTTTGCTGAAAGGGATCAAATCCTCTTTGGCCAATTGTTGGTTGATTCTAGAGTGTGAGAAAGAAACCGCAAGAACGTTACCAAAGTTGGATAATGAGATCAAGATTGGCAACAAGCGGGATGAGAATGATTCACCAAAGATCTTGGAAAAGAAAATACCTGCGATCAGAACACCTGATTCTTTGAACTCTTCCTTTGGGATCACCAGATAGTAACTCAAGATGACAAAGAAGTACAACACGGTAGTGATAGCCACAGATAACGGAGCAGCAATCTTCAAAGTCTTGTGTGGGTTCTTGATCTCAGACAAGACATAATTGGCATTCTCCCAACCTTTGAATGAATAAATGACTTGTAGCAAACTGACACTCAAGTTGTAACCGGTTCCTTCATAACCTTTATAATTATCCCAGATGTTTTCAAAATTGGAAGTCTGCGGAACATCAATAACACCGATCCAAACACCTAGCCCACAGATGATGATGAAAACCAAGATCAGGATCTTTGTGAAGCCCAAAAAGGTGAAGATGCTTGTACTCAACTTCATATGATAGACATGCAAATAAATACTTAGAGTGATGATGCCAACACCGATCCAACGAGCCCACCAATCACTCAAGTCGTAAAACCCAAAGGCATAGAGCACGTATTTCCCCAGTGCGTATGAATTACCAGAACTGAACCCCAGAAGCACAATCTGGAAGGCATAAACGTTCTCGATCAAGTACTTCGGCGTTCTCCAAACTCTTTGCAAGTAGTTCTTCTCACCACCGTTCACTGGAGGCATGTTCAGTCCAAATTCTAAGTACACTGAAAGCCCACAGAAGGTGACAATACCACCAATAAGCCAAAGGATCAGAGATGCACCGATGTTACCTGACAATGTGAAGATCAAAGCTGGAGTGGAAAAGATCCCAGTCCCCATCATTTTGTTGATGATTAAAGCCATAGTGGAGGCCGTTGTAAGATGTGGAGCATGGTGATGAGTGGGCAGCAAAGGCTGTTCTTCTGGGATGCTCATGACGGTGACCTTGGCTGTTTTCTTCATGCTTTAGCCTCTCTGCTTTGTATTTGTAACGGTTGTTCGATCTCTTACAATTTCCCACATTTTTTTAGCGCTAGATTTTAACTATGAGTAACAATCACGTGCTGGCCAAGAAAAATGTGGCTTTGGTGAAAGTCTCTTGATAAGATTGTAACCATGGTTACCAAGTGAAGCCACAATTCTACACAAAAGTTTAGCACGTAGTAAACCAGTTACATCAGATTAAATTAGATAAATAGGCAGAAAACTTCTAGTTCAAACCAAGAGATTCTCTTTGTGATTTGGAGCCTTCAACAAAGACAGGCTTAGCACCCAATGAGGTGACTCTGGTACCGTGTCTTTCATCTTCTTCGTCATTGTAATCGTCAATAGCATAATGGTTCGAGATTCTGTTGTCCCAGATAGCAGAAGCACCTAATTCTCTGTCTTGTTCAGAAACAGTCCAGTTAAATCTGACTTGAATGTCCAAGTTCTTTTCCAAGACGTCGTACAAGTAGTTCAAGATCACTGAAGATTCTTCTGGCTCCAAATCTTTGATTCTGACAGTATGGGATCTGTTAACAAACAAGGCCTTCCAACCGGTGACTGGATGAGTAACGACCAAAGGGTGTTCGGTTTCAATGTGTTTACCACCACCTAATAGGTCCTTACGGTCGTAGTATTTGTGAGCAGATCTGTGAATGGCAACTTTACCGTCCAAGAACTTTTGGAAGTCTGGAGATAGTTTGTCATAAGCAGCATAACCTGAAGTCCAAGCAGTGTCACCACCGAATTGTGGAATAGAGTCCAAGTGTAAATGGGTCAAAGCTGGACGTAAGTGATCCAAATCGGTGTGCCAGATTCTACCACCTTTTTGTTGGAATCTAACGTCTTTGTCCTTTCTGTTGAATTTACCCCAGATAGTGGTGATACCAGTTGGACCGGAGACACCTGGCAATGGAACCTGACCAGCTAATGGATGTTTCTCAACTTCATTGGAGAAGAACTTACCAATTTCTAGTTGCTTTTGTGGGGCCAAATCTTGGTTTCTGAAGAAGACAACGACACGTTCAGAGACCAATAGGGCTAATTCGTCTAATTCCTTTTCGTTCAAGTCAGCAACTTGGACACCGACCAATTCAGTACCGACGTATTTGGTCAAGTGTTTGACTTCTTTGGCCTTGGCAAACAATGCTTTCTTTTCCTTGTCAGCGTTCTTACCACGTTCGATGTAGCTTTCTTCTAGTGAGGCGTTCAATTCATCACGGATTCTTTCAGCATCATCAAGAAACAAAGTTAAGTTCTCTGGACGTTTTGGGTAGCCTTGTTTGTAGTCAATACCGTGCTTTTCAAATCTCTTTCTGGTTGATTCTGGTAGTTCATTGGAGAAATCATCACCAAAGCCGTCTTTGAAACCGTTAACGTTCTTCAATTCGACTTGAATAGTGGTAGGGTTTTTCCCGTCCTTGGAAAGTTTCAAGTTGTTGTACTTGTCAACAATGTCATTGACGTTGTCTTGTAGAGTGGTGGTGGTAGCAACTGCAGCTGGAGCCATGGTGTCAAGTTGATTGCTTTGATCTGGATATAGGTTGGCCCATTATGTCACAAAGACAAGGAGATCAGGGCTCTTATATACACCTGTCACAAAATGCTTGATTTGTCATTCAATGCCACCACACTTCCTTTGCCTGTAAATTTGCCCCAGGCTGAATCTCGACAATCGCCATCTCTGGCATCCCTCCGCTCTAGGATTAGCAATACCAGCTGACTTATGAACTGTGGTTTATTCGCTATTTTCTTAAGGGGCCTACATTATCGGAATTATACCCAAATCGGGAAGGAGCGAATAAAGAGCGCTGGATCCACACTTCGGAACTCCGCTTTTCTTGCGATTTGTGGATCTTGTAGCGAAGCTTGAAGAGTTCAGATCATTCGATGCGTTAGACTGAGCTCGGACTTCACATGGTTATATGACCTTAGGCCTACAGCTGTAGCGTGTTCTATTTTAAATCTGGAACGGCGTTTCTATTGTAGGAGTATACATAATCCAAAACTACTTCTTTATACCGAGAAATTCTCTTGCTTTCTGTCTTTTCTCATCCCTTTCCCTCTCCACCTGCTTCAACTTCTTCTCAAATTGTTCTTTGGTCTCACCTTCTTCCCATCTTAAACTGTGAACTGGGTGATCTTTTCTGAAATAACCGGTATCAAAGACGTTTTCTCTAAAGCTCCCACCAACATGATCATAATCTTCCCAGAACAAACCTCTCTTTTGGAACTCTGGCACTAAAAATTCGACAAAATCTTCTAGATCAGTTGGGTACACAGCAACACGCATGTTGAAACCATCAATATCCCACTTCTTGACATATTCTTCAACTTGTTGACCAACTTCTTCTGGAGACCCCACAAACCCACCAGCTTTGTTATAACCGTCAATGATTTGTCTCTTTGTACGACGCTTCCCGGCAATACCGTAGTTAGTAGTGGTCTCAATAGCGTTGATCTTTGGAGGAGGATCCACGTAGTCATCCATCTCAAACTTTGACAGATCAATATCTGAAACACCGCCAAAGGCAATGGCATCTGCTATATCAGGGTGTGAGTCCTTCTGTAATTGTAACTTAGCTTCTGCTTCTTCCCTTGTCTTACCAATATGGAACGACCCATCAAAAATCACTTTAATAGAATATGGGTCACGGCCAAAGATCTGAGCAACACGGCGTAGTTTAGCAATACGCTCAGCTATCCCAGGTTTGTGAGCAGGCCCGACAAAGACCATTTCAGCGTGTTCAGCAGCAAATAGGATCCCAGCATCGGAAGTACCAGCCTGGAAGATGACAGGGCCGGGCACTTTGAATTATTTCCCTTCGAAGTTGATCTCACGTACTCTATCTGGATCTGCAAAGATGCCCAGCTCTTTATCATAGACGACAGCGTCATCTGCCCAGGAGCTTAACAGTAACTTTTGGACCACGTCGATGTATTCTTGGGCTCTCACATAACGTTCATCATGTTCAAGCAGTTTAACATCCAATTGACGAGCAGCTGACTCCAGAAAGCTTGTGACAACGTTCCAGGCAACTCGCCCATCAGTCAGTCCATCTAAAGTAGCCAACCTTCTAGCAAAATGGTAAGGATGTTCACTTAATGTGCTGAAGGTGACACCAAACCCAATGGACTTCGTGTTAGCAGCCATGGCACTGACAAAGACACTTGGATCCACTCTTGGGGCGGCATGGCCTACTGAGACTGGGTGACGGTAGTTATGTGGTCCATCATAGGAATCCCAGAATGCTAAATGGTCAGCGACGAATATAGTGTTGAGTTTCCCCTTCTCGGCCAGTTTAGCAAACAGTGGCGCGACTGGTCCTTTGGATGGGTCCAGTGGCCTGAAGGTGCTCCAAAGGTGAACAGTTGAAGAATCAGTGGTCTTGGGGGCTTTGGTGGTAGGTCCCCTTGAAATTCCGTCATAGTTCTGAGTCTGACGTAGTAATCATGGTGAAGTGAGGGATACCAGAGCGTATTCTAATCTTTATCAATGATTGATTGTTAGCCATAGTTTGGGGCTCTGTGATCTTCACTTCTCTTCTACAGTCTCTTTGGTTGTCTCGAGACCCCGGCCCTTCTTCAAATTTAGTGAAAGTATGGCTCGCAACGGAATTCCGTCCACAATAGGCAAAGCTCCCGATCTCGAGATTGAACCCTACTCTAAAAGAAGATATCAGAACTCGATCCCTGACAAGACTCAGATCTAGAGTGTTAAGGCATGCCTGAGCAACCAAAGAAACTGATCCTCCAAGCATTAACGTTCGCTGCTCCCAATGGCCACTGGACACATCCTGAAGACGAGGCGAGAAACTTCAACAAGCTAGACACATGGATACAATTGGCAAAGACTGCTGAGCGTGGTAAGCTACATTCGATATTCATAGCTGACTACCTTGCACTATGGGACTCCTACGATGGCCTGCACAACTTCAGAGCACCTTTGGAAAAAGGACACAACGCCCCAAAAGTCGATCCCTCAGTGTTTGTATCAGCCATGGCTTCCGTGACTAAACATTTGGGATTTGGAATCACATTCAGTACTTTTGCTGAACACCCATACCATTTTGCTAGACGATTGACTACGCTAGACTCACTCACTGATGGTAGGGTGGCGTGGAATATCGTCACTGGGTTCTTGAAAGGTGCTGAGAGACAATTGGATATCCCATTCTTAGAACACGACGAGCGGTATGAACAGGCTGCAGAATACCTGGATGTGGTTTATAAGCTGCTTCTAAGCTCTTGGGCTGATGATTCCGTTGTGGTAGATCAAGAGAACGGCGTCTTTGCCGATCCTGATAGGGTTCGAGAGATCAGTCACCATGGAAAGTATTACAATGTTCCAGGTCCCGCTATAACACAGCCTTCAAAGAACAGATTCCCAGTAATATTCCAAGCAGGAACTTCCGATGCAGGTATTGCCTTTGCTGCTGAAAATGCAGAAATGGTGTTTGTGTCTAATCCCTCAAGACCTGGTATCAAAGAGGGTATTGCAAAACTCCGCAAAACAGCGGCTACATTTGGTCGTGATCCAAAGGCAATTAAGACCATTGCTGGTGCTTATTTCCATATTGGTAAGACACATGAGGAGGCATTACAAAAACAGAAGGATAGAGAGAGATACTTCCCTTTGGAGAACAGGGCAGTGGCGATGAGTGCTATCAGTGACATTGATTTTGCCCGGTATGAATATGATGAAGTGGTTGGTTCCAAGTCTACAAATGCCTTACAAACCACAACAAAGTCCTTCGTGAGAGATCAGAAAACTAAAAGACAAATCTTGGAGAGTTTTGACACCACAGGGAGCTTTGTCGGTACTCCTGAGAGTATTGCTGATGAGATTGAGATGTTCTTGAAAGACAATGACATCGATGGGTTCAATATGAAAGTTGCCATTTATCCTGGAGATCTAGATGACATTGTCAAGCTATTAGTCCCAGAGCTACAACTCCGTGGATTGTTTCAGAAAGATTATGAAGAAGGAATTTTGAGGGAGAAAGTTTTTGGGAGAGATTGGTTTGATGAAGGCCATAGAGCTTATGATTTGAGATGGAGAAAGGAAGAGAGCTTGAAGGAATTTGAGGACAAACTGAAGCTTATAGAGTTACAAAAGTTAAAAAGAAGAGAGCATGTGAGGGCTTTCCTTAGAGAGCTGAAATGACACTAGTCATTCGAAACTAGTAATATATTTGATTTCAAAGCACACTTTAGAGTCGATAGTCAATTCATGCAACAGGTCAACCATTACGTCGTATACTATACAGCTCCTTTTAAATGTCAAATCGCTCATAATATCCAAATGAAGAACATCCAAGTAACTGGCGCTGTAGCCTGTTTCCATAGTGAACTAAAAGGCGTACTAATACAATGTGTTGTGATCAGAGTGGAATCTCACCACCAACTGGGGCGCGGAGATAATCGGCTCGCCTAAAATCAACGTTTTTGTTTATCGACAGATTCGAAGAAAACAGCCATCGACCATTATCAACTGACCACAAACCACCACAAACCACCAATATAAAGGCCAGTCAATCACACTCACAGCCACTCGTCAATGCAGTTTCTTCGAAGAGGCCGCTCCAGGAGCCGCAGAGCGTCCACCAACGACGCGGAGACAGCGCAGACTCAGGCTCAGGCTCAAACACCTACAGATGCCTACAGAACAAGAAGAGCTTCCACCAACACACCTTCGGCCACGACGCCCCGCTCGCCACTGAACACAGGTGCGATCCCTCCTGACCTGCTGAGGACCCTGAGTGAGGAGACTCTGACCTCCAACATCCTCCACGACTCTGGCAACTATGTGTCCGGTCCTTTAGCGGACACTGTGATGCGGACACTGGACAGAAGTTCATCAGCAGCAGCCTCGATTGCCGATACCATCGTGGAGCTGGTGCTTGGCCACTCCTTCACAGAGTTCAATGAGGTTAGACAGGCACCAGTGACTTCGATCCTCTTCCAGAAGGGGATCTTCATCTTCCCATCAGAGGCATCATTGACACTGTTCAAATCACATAGCAGAAACGTCCCTCTAGAACTGAGAAAAGAAGGATTGGGGATGCCTGTGCTCCAGTGTGTCACACCCATGCTATCAACTTTCAAGCGAAGCAGTCCCATCATGGTGTTTTACAAGTATAAACCACCCCAATGTGAGGGTCAATTAACTATAAAGAGTGAGAACGTTGTTGAAAGTCCCAAGGTTGAATACTGTCGCGTGTTCTTCAAGTATTTCAGAGATGGCACTTCAAAGTATTACCTGAGGTTCTCCCCTAATGGGAACTTCACTCCTGGAGATCCTGAGAACTTTGAGGTGATCCTGATGTCGAGTTCCAAGACACTTTGTTTTGACACAAAATTTAGAAACACAAGAATGAGATGGCTAGGAACTACAATGTCATCATCGACCTATGGCTCTGGATTCTTCAAGTTGCAAATCCTGAGTGAGGAATCACCTTCGTTGCTAGATGGGCTAGACCTATCAGACCCACATTCACAGCCTACGTCGGCACAGATTCAATCAGTGAACAATGACATCTTGGCCCAATTATCATCGTTCCCTCCTGTGGCCAGGTTCAGTGATCATGACTCCACTACAATCCCAAAGAAACTAATGACAAGACATGGTGATGTGAAACTTATTGAGGTCGCTGGCGATCAGGACAAGAACAGTATCAAGAGTGTCACGGAATGTACGTTGGTCTTGACGGTTATGTCGATGGTTATTAGGGACCAAGAGGTCAAGAAGAGCTATGGTGCCTCAAGAACGTATGACTCTGCTGCTAGTGCTAACGTGTTTTACTAATGAATGAATTTATGACTGGAACGTCAATGTAACGCTTTGTATTTTACACTGGGCCCTGCTACAGGAGACATTTTCTCCTCATTAGCGTTCATTCTCGTACTTAAAAACTAGATCTATCACCCTCTAAAATCTTCCCATTGACACTATAAAATCCCAGATCTCTCCCCGTAAACTTTTTCCCATCAGCCTCATAGATCGTACAATTCTCATAACGTGGGACGTACAAATGCAGCGTCACGGCGACTTCTTTGCCCTGGTTGGACATACGGTGTAGTCCGATGTCATCAGTTATGTATGTAACTGCGTTTGGTTGCACCTCTGTGGATCTCTTCAACGTTATGTTCTTCTTATCCGTAGCGTCACCAGTGTTTTCATAGAGTTGCTCATGTATCGTACCTTTCAGCACCTTAACAAAACAGTTGGAGTCAGGATGGTCATGGATCTTTGAAGCCTTGCCTGGCTCCCAGACTAGCACGAGTAGATTAGCGATCTCAGATATCTTAGTCACCAAGTTTCTCGTATACTCCCTCTCCTGATCCCTGAATGCAAATTTCCCCCATTGTATTTCCTCACTCTGGTAGAGTCTCAATAGGTTCAGTGTCGTCTTGACATCGACCTCCTCCTGGGTCTTTGCATCTTTCAAAACGGTCTTGAGATCAGTGATGAGATTGTTGAAGTCGTTCTTTTGGAAAAGGGTGAAATCAGGGGTTTGGGAATAAGACCGGATAGTTGAATGTGGGTTTCCGCATCTCAGGCGATAGCTGCTTAGTCTGAGCACCGGAGTCTTCAGCATCGTTTGTCTATGGAGAGGATTTGTGGTGAAAGTGGGTGTTGGTACAAAATGTCATTTGTGCATTTTTTTCAGGCGATAACGATCTTTGTATTGTCGCTTAGATCAGCCGTTTCCAGAGATGGTGAAGATGTGGATGTATATCAATAAATTAGACACGGTGATGGTTTTGCAAAACGGAGTCGCTATCAGATAAAAGATCGTAGTTTAGTATAGAAGGTAACGCTCATCTGATTATACCTATCATTTCAATATAATCGGCTTTTAATGAACAGTTGGAAGCTGCGTATGTACACATCTTTGGAAATAGCGTGATCTGTCGGAAATATGAGTAAAGAGAAGAGAATTATTTAGCCACCCTCCATAACACAACAACACCACTAGTGGATGACAATATCAAGGCCAGACTTCGATAAGGGTACAGAAAGACAAAGAGCACAGAAATCGCCGGTAGAACTGCTATACATAATCATATCCTTCCTCCCATTCAGTGAAACTAATGGGTCTGATATTGAACTCTTCAAATGTCTGAACTCCAACTCATTACTACAACCAGCGATTTGCAAACACCTGGTCATATGCATCTATGTTGATTCAGATATTAGGTACAACCCCTTGGAGTTAGACTTTGTTAATGAGTGGCGGAAGTGTACAGACTCCGTTTTCGTGTTCACCATGACGATAATTTCCTATGCGAATGAATTTGTAATGCCAGAGCCACTCATATTCGACACAAACAACGTCATATCCACCCGGGTAGGGGAATTCAACACTCCTCTCACAGGCGCTCAATTCGTTAAAAGGATGACACGGTTTGCACCACGGATGATGAAGGTGCTGATGATGGAGAACATTCCGCATAATCCTAGGATTCCTATCAACTTTATATGGCTAGATGTGGATACAGGTAGGTCTGAGGACTTTGGTCTTCATTCTGAAGGACCAACGCGGTCCTGCAGCATGCGAATACCCAAGTTCTTGCTGCAAGAATACCCAGAAACGGAAGTCAAGTTTTCTGATGGCTTTCTACCCTCTGATGAGGAGATCAAGGTAATGCGACAAAGAATAGCTTCGCTGGAGGAGCAAACCATCGATAAATTAAAGAAAGGGGGAGGAGATGTAACTTTACGCCCCACGTCTGTTGAGCTAGACGATGAGGTGACTATGGGGGAGCCGGGAACTTTTATGTATAGACAACGTATGTTCGAGAGCGAAATGTTTTGGACCAAGAGTCGAAGCTATTTTCAGATGATTGACCAGTTGACAGAGTATCCTTACTGGAGCTCAGTGCTCGAGAGGGAAGATGGATTAAATCTGGATCTTTCAAGACTCAATATAAATGATTAATGCAGGCTGTCAGATAAACGCCAGTATAATCGCGTGTAGCGCTAAGCGTGTAATTACGTTGTAGCTAACTGTCCTGCAGTAAAAACATCGATCAACGGTCAAACTTGAAAGGCAAAACCTAAAGATCAGCTTTCTACAATGTACATTAACTTAGCTTCTCTGAGCCTATCTGGCTAACTCTCCCGGGCGGCGGCCGCCTTATTCAACTTGCTACGTAACCGAGGCCATTGCACGTGATTTCTGCCCGGAATACCTGGTTTTATGTGGCCCGACCGATTTCTCTCGAATTTACTCGAACTTTTTTCCAAAATTCGAAAAGTTAATGTCATCATGAAGTGGTTCAAATAGACAGTTTTGACATATTTATTTGGGTTTTCCTACACATTTACCATCAATTTGGTACTCCCTACTTCCCATACATCCATTTGTGCTTTTCCAATCACCTGAATAACTCATCTAATCAACTTTTATTGCATTTACACAGCTCTTCCTAGATAAGCAGTCAGTCACAATGGTCGCCCCATTAATACACCAGATACCTAGACTGCAATGCCAGGTAGGCAGAATCTCCAAGAGGGCATTCTCAATGATACCTAGGGCTCGTGCGGCAAGTACCAGTCCAAGAGTTAGACTTCCAAGCAGACCAATTCACAGATCCTTCCATGCTTCCACCAAGCTACTGATTGATGATCCATACAAGACACTAGGTGTTGACCGTAATGCTTCTGCCTCAGATATCAAAAAGACCTATTACAAGCTGGCAAAGAAGTACCATCCTGATATCAACAAAGAAGAAGGTGCTGAGAAGAAGTTTCACGATATCCAGGGCGCTTATGAAATCTTATCAGATCCAGAAAAGAAGCAACAATATGACCAGTTTGGTTCTGCTGCCTTCGATGCCAATGGTGGCTCTCAGGGCGCTGGTAACCCATTCGGTGGCTTCCACGGCTTTGGCGGTGCTGGTAATCCATTCGGTGGCCAAGCCGGTAACCCATTTGGCGGGTTCAACATCAACTTTGAAGACTTGTTCGGTGGTGGTGGCTTTGGTGGTAGATCACAGAACTACGCTACTGAATTTAAAGGTTCGTCTATTGAAGTGTTGAAACAGATCACGTTGAAAGAAGCCGTGTTCGGTATCAAAGACTTCAAGGTCGGTTACACTGCCCTTGACGCTTGTAATGTCTGTGATAGTACAGGTTTGAAACCAGGCGCTAAAAAATCAACATGTCCAACCTGTGGTGGTACTGGTTCCCAAGTGCATTACAGTCAAAACGGTTATCAAATGGCCTCCACTTGTCATTCATGTGAAGGTACCGGTGTCACCATCAACCCATCTGACGCTTGTTCCTCATGTCATGGTGAAGGTGTCAAAGAAGAATCCAAATCCACTACAGTCGATCTACCACCTGGTCTACTGGATGGTCAAGCTTTGAAATTGGCTGGCTATGGTGATTCTCCAAGAGTGACAAAGGGTCCAGGTATTCATCTACGCAAGGGTGACTTGAACATCAGAATCAGAATCAAACCAGACCCAAGATTCAGTCTAAAGGGTGCTGACA
Organism: Taiozyma rabaulensis; assembly: GCA_030574855.1. NCBI lineage: Eukaryota > Fungi > Ascomycota > Saccharomycetes > Phaffomycetales > Wickerhamomycetaceae > Taiozyma > Taiozyma rabaulensis. Next base: position 351,893 of record JAJMFP010000165.1, read on the forward strand.
TCGTTTACAACGCCGAGATCCCATTCACCACTGCCGCTTTGGGTGGTGTTGTTGAAGTTCCTACCGTCGATGGTCCAAGCGTCAGACTAAGAGTCGCTTCAGGTACAGAATCAGGCAGAACCGCTTCCATCTCCGGTAAAGGTTTCCCAAGACGTAACAGAATCGAAGACCGTGGTGACTTGGTTGTCAATTACAAGGTCAAGATTCCAAGACCAACCTCCAGTGCCCAGACAGTGTTACTAGAGGCACTAGCTGAGCAAATGGGCGACACCACAGCCAAACGCACAAACAACTGGACTTCATCTACAGACACAGAAGAGGCCAAACACGAAGATGACAAAGACCACCCAAGTAACTTGGAAAAGATTGAAAAGTTCTTGGGCAATGCATTCAAGAAGATCAGAGGGAAATAAGAGACGTCCTATAAGCTGAAGACGTTGTATATATCAACTGAATACATGTATATAAGACAAAGATGTGCCCCTGGACCCTGGAGGCTCGGCCCTTGTACAAGTAACAAGCCTAGAACTGATGTACAGACTAATTGTACAAGGTAACCACAGCGACTCCACACCGAAAAAGCTTCCAATCATGTAAAGCACCTGAAATCAGCGCGTATCCTTCGGATTTTCCTACCTATTTTCCTTCTATTTCGCCGAATTTGCCCCAATTCCTGCACTTCGTACAGTTTTTGTGTCTAAAAAGAGGCACTAAAATGCCAAATTTGACGCGTCTTTATTATCGAAAAGCAATTCTCGACGCGTCAGTAGCGAATATTGCCGGATCGGGGTTTCTGCCAAAAACAAACGCTTCGAAAAAAGACGTTTCACAAAAAGAAAATATGGAAACGGAAGAAACGTTTTGCCAGTTTCGAAGTTATTCGTCGTTTTCTGCTGTGTTTGCGTTGTGCCAGAGACTCACCAGGACGTTCTTTACTTAGCCAGTCCCTCGCTTTTGGTGCCGTTGTTCAACTTCCATTCGTTTTCCATTCCGTAACTACACTCCTTGTTCAACCCCATACATTTCTACCTTAAGATCCCAGCACTTCCAGCTCATCTCACCAATTGACACACATTCCAACACGCTATGAGTACGCGTGCTGAGCTTGACGACACCTTTGATGACGTCTCCATTGACAACGTCGCTGAACTCAACACAAAGGAGAAGCATTACCCAGCACATTCCTCGTTGAACTACCTATACAGAAAGAACAAGAGCATCCAGTATGTCAACTCCACAGATTCGTTCTCCAATAACAGATCGACTCAATCACTGATTAACAACCACTCACATGACCAAGTCAACAGACAGAATATACCCAAAGCTAGCCCAAAGAAGATTGAACATACCAAATCAGAACCAAGGCTCAGATATTCTCCATCAAAAAAATTGAAGGCCCATAGAAACTTGAAGAAGGAAGATCTTGAGGACATTGGCAGCATTGAAAACTCAGATGATGAGCTGGATGACTCCATGATCATCTTCGATGTCCCCCTGTCACAATCATTAGCCCAACTGACAACTCGTCAAAAGCCAATTCCACCAAAACTCTCTTCATTCACCTCAGACAGCACAAGACAATCTTCATTGATGAGTTACAACCATTATTCAAGTGACCGTGACTCAGGTCTTTATGACTTTGATATCATGACTAGAGATGCAAAGAGATTGACCTATGAATTCACACAAAACAAAGCCGTGTTGGCTGTTCAAGAGTCACAGATGAGACGTGAAGCAATTGAAAAGTTTGACAGAACAAAGAGTTTAGATGGTGATCTTCCTAACAGTAAATTGAAAGAGAAATACATTTCAGCCACAAGACCAAGTTATTTACCTCCTAAGGACAAGAAAGAAGCTGTGGAACACCTGCGTCAAATGAAAGAATTTAAAACACAAGCCATCAAGACTGAATTGAAATTGGAGAAGGCTAAACTAAAAGAGATTAAAGATAGAAACAAAGCTTTATCCAAGGACGCAGTTACATGGGAGAAGGAGATTATGCCAAACTTCCAGCAAAAGATCCAACAGAGCTCGACGAGGGAACTTTGGTGGAGAGGTATTCCTCCAAAATTCAGGAAGAGTGTTTGGTCCAAGGTTGTTGAGAATAGATTCCTTGATTCGAACACGCTAAGATCAATCAAGATGAAATCTGCCACACTGATAACTGAGAATGATGATGACGTTCTGAATCAAATTAGAGAAGACATCAGCAAAACATTCCCGGATCTTGGTGTTTTCCAAAATGAATACTTTGAAGATCTCCAGTTGATCCTTGTCATGGTTTCACAATACAAGAAATACGATCAAGGTCTAAATACATTGGCTGCTGTGATCTACTACAATGTCTTGGATGTTGATAAAACAGTGCTCATTTTGACAGGTTTATTACAAAGACACTTGTTGAAGATTCTTTACAATGATGAAAAACATGAATTTGAAGAAGAGTCACAATCATTCCTGAGAACATTTGCCAAACTGAACCCAAGATTATATGAACACTTCCATACTGTCCAAAACATCGACTCAAGAGACTACTTGATTCCATTGTTGAAACCAATCTTCTCCAATCTGCTGAACATTGAAATCTGTTCACTAATCATTGACGTCTATATCTTTGAAGGTGACTCGGTCCTTTGGAGATGTGTCTTGGGTTTATTTGAACAAATTGGGTATAAATTATATGGTAACAAGAAGGAAATCTTGGATGTTATAGGTTGGGATTCATTATCAGGATTGAATAAAGATAATGGTGATAATTGGTGGAAATACTTAGAAGTTGGTGATGAATATGAGTTCATGAATACAGTTAGACAGGTTCTAAAGAAACAAACAGTTCAATAATTCAGTTATATAAAGGTATGATGCCTATCAAGGTCTCTATTTTGGCCAAGTTTATTGATTGCTCTACATGTAGTCAACTTGATATCGTAGGGTATAATTAGTACTATTACAAACTATTTAAAACGTGTGTTCTTTCTCATTATTCTAATGCAGATTGGGCATCTTTCAAAGCGTTCAACAAGTTGTTACCATCTTCTGGAGTCTTGACTTGTGCTAAGTATGTTTCAATCTTACTGCCCGAGGCAACAGGTATTCTCACCATGTTACCCTTACCTATGGTTTCATATTTGAAAGTCTTGACAACGGCAACGTTTAAAATGACTCTATTGGACCCATCTGCACGCACTAGAATTCTTGACTTGTTGGTTTCTTTATGCTTTAGGACTTTCAACTCACCAAGACCTTTTGATTCATAGGCTTTAGTCTCGGTATTAAATAATTGGATCTTGGATCTCTTGGTGTATAGTAGTTCTTCATCTTCTTCACCGGTTTTCTCCTCAACTTTATCCTTCAGTTCAGCAACTTTGAAATCACCTTTAACTTCGGATTCCTCAACTTTCTCATCATCGTTCTTGGTCTCCGTTGTTGGAGCTGGAGTTGTGCTGGTTGACTTGTTGAAGTTGAATGAGAATTGAGAACCTGAGCCGAAAGTTGAACCTGTTGACCCATTGTTTTGACCAAATGTGAAGGATGGTTTAGCAGAAGAGTCAGTTGTGGATGAAGTTGATGAACTGCCAAAAGTGAAGTTTGATTTTGGAGCCTCGGTGGAAATGTTTGAACCGAATGAGAAAGCAGGTTTGGTTGATTCACCATTCTTTTCCTCAGCTGGTTTACCAAATGTGAATGATGGTTTAGAGGAATCTTCCTTTTTATCATCAGCCTTTTGACCAAAAGTGAATGTAGATGCTGGCTTTTCTTCATTGTTGGATAGATTGATTGGTTTACCTGGAGACCAAGTAAAGTTATTAGATGATGAGCCTTCTAGGCTGAAAGCCTTCTTTGGTTCTTCTTTTTTCTCTTCTTTTGTTTCTTCTTTCTTTTCAACAGGTTTCAATTTGAATGGTGAATCAAAATTCTTGGAAGTAGTAGCTGTGAAGGAGAAAGTTGGACCTGTGCTTGATGGGGCAGCGGTCTTTGGGGCATCTTTGCTTAGTTTGAAGACACCATCTGAAGTGGAGATTGGCTTTTCAACATTGAAAGTTGGACCCTCAATCTTAATACTGTCATCACTATCATCTGAGTCCACATCAATGACGTCTGGACTTTCTTCCTTCTTTTCAACAGGTTTTGGTTCTTCTTCTTTCTTTTGACCGAATGAGAAAGTTGACGTAGAGGATGGTGCAGAGTTGGAGGTTGAGGGTAGTGAGAAGGTTGGTTTGGCGGCGGCACCGAAGTTGAAAGTTGGTTGTTGTTGTTTAGTTTCTGGGGCAGGTAGAGCTTTTTGCTCCTCCTTCTCTTCAATTTGATCAGCATCTGGGATATCTAGATCATTTTCAATTCTATCATAGTAATCAATGTATTTACGTAGGATTGGAGTGAAGTTGGCAACTGGGTTTGAGCCTCTCTCTTGTGTAATCTTATCGTAAAATGTGTCATTCAATGCTTTGATCTTGTTTGGTTTATCTGCGTTTTTGGTGGACACTAATGAAGTGTTGCTGGAATCTTTGTTTTGATTGTTGATGAATGAGAAGACAGCTTGTGGTTTGGATTCTTCAGACTTGGATTCTGGAGCTTTGAAAGCTGGGGCAGTAGTGGTACCAAATGAGAAGGCAGGTTTATCAGAAGCAGATGATGAATTTGTGGAGGAGCCAAAAGCGGCGAATGGATTGGCAGGTTTGTCATCACCACCGTTGTTTGATGCCGCAGGTTTACCAAAACTGAATCCAAAGCCTGATGAAGATGGAGGAGCCGCAGTGGTGCCAGATGGACCTGTTGATGATGGAGCACCAGTACCAACTCTACCAGCTAGTCTACCTTTTGGTTTCAGGATCTTTCTCTTGGACAGCACGTCAGCGGAAGCTCTGCTTGGAGCGACTGGGGCATCGTCTTCTTCGTTCTCGAACTCATGGAGATTCTCTCTAGTGACTTGTTCACCAGCTCTGCGTTTACCTGACATTGTTTGTGTTTTGAGATTGCTCAGACGAGTTGAAGTTGTAATTGACCGGAATTTCAATGGCTAGGGTAATTCAGTTATTCACAAATACAGCTAAGTAGTGAACACTGTGGGCAATTGAAGGTAAACGGTCTGAGAAATGTCTGTTGATGTGCAAAAGGCTGTCGATAGTTCATTTGTTTTCATTTCACAAATTTTACAAGGAAGTCTGCCATTTCGCGCATGTGTCGCTAAGAGGGCAGCCCGGAAAATCCTCTTTTCCAGTCACGTGGTTTTAAGCCAGGGCTATTTTCGCGGCTTTCTGAATTTCTTATTTGTTGGTGTTTGGGTTTTTGGACTCCTTAGTGACACGCGCGCTGATGGCAGACAACTCTTTTTCAGCTGTCTCCGCGAAAATTCCCTAATTCGCGCAGAATTCCCTGGTTGGAGCACTGTCCACGATAGTGAATGAAAAACAATTTTTTTGTTTGAAATAAACCAACTTCATTAACATCGAATTCACAGCAACAAGCAAAAAGTATGTGCCACAGAGGAACACGTCGAGGGCACAGAGGTCATTAGCGAGAGAACACATGTGAATTACACGGAATGGGCAATGTGCAGAGAACACAATGGCACCACTATGAGATCCACAACTGTCACATGAAGAAATTTTCCAATTCATCGAAGAGGGATCAAAACTTATTGAACAACTGTCAAAGAGAAGAATGGCACTATAACCCAAGATCAGATCCACTATGAGAAGACGAAACCAGTGTAAATCACCAAACAGAACAGTTCAAACCCATTTTTTCCAACACGAAATCAACATCCCACAAGGCATCTCAAGCATAATGACCATCTGGCCTCCAACGAACCCAACACCAAGCGACCATGAATACTAACAACGTTTCTAGTGGCTCCAAAAGTTCAACAATCCAAAGCTGCCAAAGCTGCTGCCGCCATGGCCGGTGGTAAGAAATCCAAGAAGAAGTGGTCCAAAGGTAGAGTTAAAGACAGAGCTCAACACGCCGTCATCTTAGACCAAGACAAATACGACAGAATCGTCAAGGAAGTCCCAACCTTCAGATACATCTCCGTTTCCACTTTAGTTGACAGATTAAAAATCGGTGGTTCCGTTGCTCGTGTTGCCATCCAACAATTAGAACGTGAAGGTGCCATCAAAGCTATCTCAAGACACTCTTCCCAATTAATCTACGTCCGTGCTACCGCTTCTGATTAAATTATGTCCAAAATAGCTTAATCATTAATGTACATTGTATAACGATATTTATACTGGTGTAGTTTTTCCATGTTTAGTTGTTTTGATATGGGTTGGTACTCAGAGCTCCAATACATGGAATAAATGCTCAAATTGCACACTAAACTCATAGTGACAACACACACACGCTCTCTATCTCAAACAACGCCCTAGTTGCCTCTGTTGTCGGTAGCCCTAACAGCTTTCATTGTGGGGTTACCCTATTATATGCCTCTAAATTTGACCGTTGATAAATTTTTCAAATTTGTTCCAATTTCTTCCCTCTTGAACAACCTTCCCAACCTAAACACAGAGAAAAAGGTATGTCCACAAAGACTGGCATGATTCCAATCTCTCCTTAATGATTATAAAACTTTATTTATCATTGACTGAGGAAGTATATGCAGGACACAAAAATAATTAGGAATTCTTCGTTTATGATTTCGAGAGATTGGTTAGGGCTTAACAAGTGATTTCAAAACTAGAAAGTTTTACTAACTAATTTCAGTATGTTTGAAAAGCAAAACATGGTTCCTATTATTTTGTGCTTCTCCTGATGAAATCTTCACATCTTTGTCCCGGTGAATACACAGTGTGCCATGGATAAAAACATGCATCACCATCTGACCTTTGCACAAAGATAATTGGAATATGATTGAAAGTCTTTGTGGGCTTGAAAACTAACAACCTTATTAGGTATTGAAAACATTGTTGATATCATTCACTGAACCCTTTGTGATTCATGTTGATAAGGTAAGTTTACAATCTTGGGATCACTGTGTGTGTGTTTCTTTTACCTGATGATACAAATTAATCAGTTCTGCTTCTGAACCAAAAATTTCATGAAGATAACATTATTACCAAAGCTCAATATCTGACATAAGAAACACCATAGTTGATTCCATAAGCACTAGCATGGAATTCGTTACTAACAGTTGTTCAAGGTTTTACTTCCTTAGTATCTAATAAATACCAATACATTGAAACACCGTCGTAACTATTCTTTCTCTTATCCACGTAAAATCAATGATACACTACACGCTCATTTAACTAATAAAAACTTCAAATGACAGGTATAAAAATGATTTCGTCCAATAAGTGAGAATGTCAATCAAATGTTCCCTTGTGTTTGAGAAATCTCTTGTCTAGCTCTTTGTTGGATCTCTCTCAACTTACTATATTCGTCACTTTGTTGCACTTGGTTTGATAACTCCTCAGCTGCAACTTGGACATTGTTCTGTGGAGGGATAGTTTCAGATGGTTTTTCGTACGATGAGACTCTTGGAGGAGATGGTTGTGAAATACGACCGCTAGCTGGGGCAACGATTTCTCTGCCACTTGAAGATGTCTCCACGGATGGTTGTGCCACAGCCTGTTGTGGGGCCTTTTGTGGAGTTTGTTGAGGAGTCTGTTGGCCTTCTGATTGTGAAGCTGAAGTGCTTTGTGACACTGAACTCTTTCTAGATTCTGCCCTCTTTTGGCCAGTAGTCGATTCTAGACCGGCCCTACCAGTGACTGATTGCACACCAGTGGAGAACCCAGCACTAGCAGCAGAAACAGCACCTGTGAAACCGGCATTGAAGTTCTTGTTATAAGTCTCTTCTTCAGTCTGACCTACCCCAGCAGGGGCCTTACCTGTGTTATCAGCTCTATGCAAAACATCAATCTTGGTCTTGCCAATTTGGACACCTTTGTTGTTTGGTTGTTCCTTGTTTGGATCACTGCCAAACACTTGGAAGCTTTCAGTCTTACCGATTGGTTTACCCTTATTGGTGTTTTCGGTCTTGTTGGTTGGTAATTTGGATTTGAAAGTATCTGGTAATTCAATGTTACCTCTCTCCATAGCTTCTTTAGTTTGAACTCTTCTGAACTCCACAAAATCTTTAACCTTCTGCCATTTCTCTTGGACTTCTGGTTTTTGTTTAGAAATAACTTTAGCATCAATAAAACGAACCAATTTCAAGATGTAGTATTGGGTGTATGGGGAGAAGTTGATTCTTAACCAGTAGAAACCCAAGTAGATCACCAGAGCGAAACCAGAAGTACCTCTAAACAACAAAGTGTCAAACACCAGGGCAACAATGACGACAACTTCAGAAAAGGCAACAGCATCACTCAATTGGGTCTCTAGTTTCAAAATAGGCTTAACATTGAATTGTAACCCCAATTGTAGCAAGGAGATGACCAAGAATGGAAATAGTTTAAACACTGAGTTTCTTGAGATCAACCAGACACCGGCTAATAACAAACTCTGAAAGTTCTCAGTGGAAAGCAGAGCAGAATAACTTGGAATATGAGTACCGAATGTCGTCAAGACAGTGACTGTGTAACTAGCAATGACACCGATAAAGGCCAATCTGTAGGCAATCAGCGGGGTCCACCACCAGTTGTGGAACCATCTAGCAGCGTAGAACCCCGTGTAGATGGACCCGAACACCAACGTCAAGACATGACCTGCTAACCAGGTGTACTTCTTCACAGGTTTAGGCTGAGCAGCCTTCTTTCTCAGGACTCTTCTGGTCTTTCTGGCGTTTTCTGGGGCCGGCTGGGCCTCCGGGTCCAGGGCACCGTAAGCTTCGATGGCAGGCATTGTTCAGGGTGGCAATTGACCGGCAACTGGGAACTTTCAATGGTCTTTCAAGGCCCTTTTCGATGGTTGCCAGTGAGAGATTCACACAAATTTCAGGTTCCTTGCTTATACATCGCGAATATTCCCGCTTTCGGATTCTCTCTGCACTTTTGAAAAATGGGAATGGAGACTTTGATTTTGGCGTCAGTGGTGTGTAAACAGTTTACAAAGCGTGAATTCTCCGTGTTGTGCTGTGCTTACAACTGCTATTGTATCATATCTTGGTACTATTTCCACCGTATCCCCGACTCTCCCCTGCAAAATCCCACCACAAACACGCCATGTCAGAGATCCTATCAACAGACTTCTCCCAATCACAACAACTCTCAGAATTAGAGCTCAAGATCCTGCAGCAGTACCAGCAGCTCGCCATCAGACTGAACAAGCTCTCCGAGTCCATCGACAAGCTGATCAACGTGCCAACTCCGCAACTGCTGGAGAATCTTCGTGTCATTGAAACCAAGATCGCTCTGGTATTTACACTGTTCAAGGCTGCTGTCTACTCATTGTTCTTGCAACAGGAAGGTGCTGAGCCTCAACACTCCATAGATTCCCTACAGGAGTCCACACAGAGTTTTATCGGTTGAAATCTTTTTTGTTGCGCTCTATACACTTATATTTGATCTTTTGGCCCTCTAGGCGTTGAAGATGACGATTCTACCATCGATACCGGAAGATGAAAACTTGGTAACTTCGCCATTGGACTCTTCAAAGACTCTCAATTGGGTGATGGTGTTCTGGTGGATAGTCTTCAAGTTGGAAGCGTTCTTAGCGGTGACTTTACCTTTCAAATCTAACTGTTTAAACATGTTCAAAGCTGAAGTTTCACCAACGTCTTCAGCAGAGTTCTTGTTTGGATCATCGATAGCATAGGCCTCGGTCCAATTGGTTTCGTCACCTTGGAACACGACTGGATGACAGTTATGGCCTGCTGCGATGATGGTGGTTTCATCCTTGAAGATCAAAGAGGTGTAAGGCAATGATGAAGTTGACACGGACAGGATTGATCTTGGTGGTTGGTCTTGACCATTTGGATACACCACGGAAACAGAGGAATCATGGGAGACATAACCTAGAGCGTCACCGCTTGGTGAGAAGGAAACATCATGGATCCAACCACCATTAGAACTGATGAAATCACCACATAGAGTATTAAATGGTAATTTTTCACCCCATAACGTAGCTTCTGGCTTAGTATCGATCCCCTTGATGTAACCTGAAAAGACCCTGGCATGACCATCGGTGGAACCAGAGGCCAATAGGACGTTGTTTGGATGCCATGAGATGGATAGGATAGTGGATCTGATTGGCTTCTTGATATGCTTAGAGATCCACCAATCGTTCTCCTGTTCAAAGTAACAGACAGCAATGACCCTGGCACCGGACCCAACGGCGAATTTGAACCCGTTAGGAGACCATTTCACACAAGTAGCGGCCCTGTTGATTCTTAATAGGACCAAAGTTGGCTTATAGGTGCCATCGGATAGAGGTTCCCAAACAATAGCGTTTCTGTCCTGGGAACAAGTGACAATACGGCCATGGATGGAGATGTCGACAGAGGTGACGGTCTTGTCGTGGTCTTCCAAAGTGGCGATCAATTGTAGTTTGGCAGCGTTGGAGACATTGTAGATTTCAACGTTGGAGTCCTTGGTGATGGCTAGAGTCTGGCGATCTTGGGAGAAACAGTGAGAATGCACTGGGGCATGGGAGAATTGGAACACGTGGGAGGCAGCAGACATTGTGATGGTTGCTTTCTGTTTTGCTAAGGAGAATCCACTCTACTTTGGCAATTGGCTGATGTTTTGTGGCAAGTTTTGACCCTTTTTTGAGATTTCCAATTTTATCAATTTCGAAATCCCCGAGAAACCAGCGCTGCCATTTTGCCGGGTCAGTAATCCACTATATAAACTGAGTACAGCTACTTGATCAAAACAGAATACGATCGCCTCCGAAAACAATTGATATATTAGTATACAGTTCATAAGTCATCCCAGGTAGCCTCTTCAAGAAGCCCCCGAGTGGCACAAGAAATAAATAAATCCCCCCCCCCCCCACAGAGTCAATTCAAGCTCAGACGCTCAATTTGACTTCTTCAGTGGTGATGAAGTTCTTGTATGGTTCCAAAGCTTGAGCAACGTCCTTAGCCAAGAATCTTTCAACTTGTTGAGGAGCTCTACCGACGAAAGTGGATGGGTCCAACAGGGAGTCCAATTCGGCGTGGATTGGGGCGAAGAAAGCAGTGTTCTTGACTCTTTCGATCAGATCGTTGTCACCACCTTCTTGCTTGACAACAGCAGCAGCTTGGTGTGATAGAACTCTGATTTCTTCGTGCACTTCTTGTCTGGAAGCACCTTTCTCAACCATGGCCATGATGATGTTCTCAGTGGCCATGAATGGTAGTTCACCTTTGATTCTTCTTTCAATGACCTTTGGGTACACCACTAGACCTGAGGTGATGTTCAACAAGGTGGATAATAGGATATCAGTGGTTAGGAAGGCAGATGGTAATGAGACTCTTCTGATGGCAGAGTCATCCAAAGTTCTCTCGAACCATTGAACAGAAGCAGTTTGAACAGCATCGTTGTATAGGGAACCCAAGTGTCTAGCTAAAGAACAGACACGTTCACATCTCATTGGGTTACGTTTGTAAGCCATGGCTGAGGAACCGATTTGGGATTTTTCAAATGGCTCTTCAACTTCCTTCAAGTTGGCCAATAATCTAACATCAGTACCGAATTTATGGGCAGTGGCAGCGAATGAGGACAATGGGGCCAAGACATCGATATCGATCTTTCTGGAGTATGTTTGACCAGTGACTGGGTAGACAGTGTCGAAACCTAACAATTCAGTGACTCTCTTGTCCAGGGCTTCAACTTTATCATGATCACCATGGAATAAAGCCAAGAATGAAGCTTGAGTACCAGTGGTACCTTTGACACCTCTTAGACCCAAATCGTTTCTAGCTCTAACAAAGTTTCTCAAATCCCATAGCAATTCTTGGATCCAAAGGGTGGCTCTCTTACCAACAGTGGTCAATTGAGCTGGTTGGAAATGGGTCCAACCCAAGACCGGTAGATCTTTGTATTCTTCAGCAAATTTGCTCAATCTGTCAATGACATTGACCAATTTTGGAATCAAAATGTCATAGGCGTCTCTTAGGAAGATCAAATCAGCGTTATCAGTAACGAAACAAGAAGTAGCACCTAAATGGATGATACCAGCGGCCTTTGGAGCAGTTTCACCATAAATGTGAACGTGGGCCATAACGTCATGTCTAACCTTGGCTTCTTCGACAGAGGCAGCAGCGATCTCTTCATCGGTGATTTCCAAGTGTTTACCCAATTCTTCGATGGCTTCATCGGTGATGACGTCTAGACCTAGTTCTTTCTCAGCAATGGCCAAGTTGTACCATAGCTTTCTCCAGGTTGAGAATCTGTTTCTCAAGGAGAAGACCTTGGACATCTCCTCACTGGCGTAACGTGAGGACAGAGGGGTGGCGTATTTATCGTTGGACATGGCGGATTGGCGGTGTTGAGGGCCTGTGACTGTTCGAATTGGCACAATCGGTGGGATGAGGTTCCTTTATATAATGTCTGCTAATCGGAAAAATTTATGTCAATTTTTGGTCAAAATTGATAATTTTTGACTCTGATAAAAAAACGTGCCGGGCTGGATCGGGGGAATTTTAGGCGGAGAGCGGGCTGGGAGCTAGGCAGAGGGCTAGGCGGAGAGTTTCTGCCTGGAATGACCGCGAATTTGGTAATACTAGTCATCAGCCAAAAAAAAAACCTTGATGGCAGACTCAGACTGTTACACTTCCTGATCACTAATATTAATAATGTTGTTAGGCACGAAGAAAGCATCTTGCTTCGCGAATCGCTTCTGCCTGATCCATAGTTGTGTCAAGTTTGGCCTAAGTTATAACCTATATTGAGAAATTGTTCAAGATCAATGTACTCCGTTGGTATACTTATGTGTTGAGGGCAGAATGAGTGTGTGTTCCGGCGGTAGCATTAGAGGGAGCTATGGGCACTCAGTCATCTTGTACTGTTCTGTCACCCCGCTGCACAGATACTGTGAACTCGGTGCTGCGAGATATAGTCTGAACCTTTTGATAAATGGCTCGGTTACTCGTCAGAACCTAGGACAATCCTGGGCTTTCTGGAGTTTACGCATTATACGCTCTGTGCATAATGAACGGTACTCCATGCTCATACATTGTCGTAGTGATCGGCCTGCGTCCATCAAGAGTATATGTATAATGTATCAAGTATCTCAATATCAGGTTAACTCGCCAGGGATGTATATTGTTATGTACTACTTTGAGACTTTTCTCAAATATATAGTAACACAAATCGGACACTTTAAAAAAAATTGCTGCAAGCTCCTGTTTCCACCATCACTACACACTACAAATTAAGGATGTATTTCTTTCATCGTTTGTTTGTCTGTTTGAGTTGACTGTTGAAATGGCTGGCTTTCACTTGTTAGCCGTTATCCACCACTTGAATTTTGTTGACTTCAACTTCCTGCGGTGTTCCTGTAGTAACCTTTTATGCTGCTGGCATCAATATTGACTGATTACAATAAAGCTCAAGGCTTGATCTGGATCAAATATGATGCCCAGACTGATGCTGGACCCCTTCTATACGCAGTTTGAACTCGTGACACGGATTCACTGCTTTGTTGCGGGTCAGCTATGATCTCAAATGAACGTTAGATCAATGCTTTGTGCTACGCGTAGTCGTATTCTTGGTCTCTTAGTTTTGCTAAAGACGAAGTGCCAATTGCCATTGGCTTCTGACTATTGACCTGCTCATGGTCGATCAGCTTAATGTCAGCTATAGTTTTATAATTGGTAGGTATTCTTTCAGCGATTCATTTTGGTTATGAGTCTGTATAATTGGCAAATTTTCTTTGAGGAAATGTCCTTTCAAGATATTCTACTCTCTTTCTGTACAACAACATTCATCATAGGACCATCTTCTAGATAGCTACGTCGTCAACCAAAGGTAAGAGAGCCTCGCATTTCTAGAAGTTATCAAGGTTTAAAGTACTAATGATTTTTGTTTAATTAGGATCTACGATATGTCTTCCATGTATGATGTGCCAACTATCAGCTGAGACATCTAGATTAGATTCCAGGAATCGGCCAGGATCAATCATTGAGTCTCTTAACGACTGGCTCCAGAATACACTGTTAGGACTCTTTACACGAGGTCACTGTGTACTTGCGTAGAGCTAGTTTCATCTCAAAGTGAAGTACTCTGTTTAGTCAAATGGACAATCATCTAACTCTGGTAGTTTCTCTTGGGACAACAACTCTATGTTTTGGGCCTACTGCCTACGACTTAATACATAGGCAATATGGACGTGCTGTTACGAGGAACCTAGCTGTGTGCCAATAGAGTTGGAATAGGATTTATTCTCTCGCTAAAGAGTACTTACTTCAAAGCTTTCCGCCTCACAGTGCACCATCCAAGTCACATAAACAGTCTGAAGGCTTGGGCTCTAAAGAGTAAAGAGCTACGTTAGTGTTAAAACTCAAGTTATAGCAGGAACCTTATGTCGTTACTCCAGACCGGCGAAAGTCGCTGCAGTTAGCTTGTTCAGGTACCAAAGTAACAACTTCGCGATACAGCTTTGATCGATCGCCAAATAAATCTTCGTTATAGGATCCTGACCTTTTCTGGTGCTAAAATGAAAGTAGAACTTGTGAACGTAGCTGGTACGTCTATATTGAGAGTCTGACTTTCAACATTTGCAAGACATTGCTAGTTTTTTTAGATCTCACGGTCTGTGCTTTGTTTGTTTGTATCGTGTTCGCAAAGCTGATTGCATTCTTGAAACCTTGACTCAATTGATGTGTGTTCCAAGCGACGTCATTGGTCTAATTGGTTTCGTTCAAATACTGGCTCTGAATATCCTCTGTTTGGATTCTTAACACGAATTCACTGTGGTTTTAATGTATGAGCCGGTTCTATTTCAAATGTTGTAGCTTTAGGTTTAATGAAGGTTGAATCGATGGCTTCCTAGAAGGTTGATCCTTGTAGTTTATGGCACTGGTGTATGCCTCGATACTACTGTCTGCGACCTGTTGTAGGTTATGAACATTGGCTATGATGTACTAGAGATCTATTGGTCTGGAAAAAGCCCAGTGTAAGCTACGGTTATAAGGGTATCTTAGGAGAGTACAGACGAGCTACTTCATAGTGCTCTATGCCACCTGACAGTTTCCAGAAGCTGAAGGGCGTTTGATCTGGGGACGGCCGCGGCCAAAATAAATTTAGCTACTGCAGAGCTAAAAATAGCGCCACTGGGGCCCTGAAAAGCATGAATATGGCCAGCAGAAGGCAAAGAGAACAATGGTCTAGTAGTTACGCACACACTACGTGCTACTGTGGGGCTAAGTGCCCCTTTTCCCTCTGTTTCCACTGCCAAATTTCACCAATAATCGGTTAAGCTCCAGTGCATAACGCTGCCTGTGATTTCCTTCGAAAATTTTCTTTTTGCGAAATTTCGAAAATGAACTAAAATTAGAGATTCATCATTTTTTCAAAGGGGTTGGGAAAGAAAAAAGAAGATACATCTTTCACTCTGCTCAGCCTCTCCACTACCACTCACAGCGTACACTTCCCAGCACGATGTTCCGCTACTCCATGCCCCTGCTGATGCTGCTCGGCCTCTGCGGGCTGCTCTGGCTCAACCAGGGCCACCACCACCACTTCACAAAGAGACAGGCCTCGCCTGGCCCCGAGACCAGGGAAATCATCCAGGACCTGGTGAGGAAGTCTGACGGCGCTGCTGGCGCCCTGGAGAAAAGAGAGGAGCTGAACAACTCCACCCTGAGCAGCGAGAGCTTCTCGTCCTCCTCCTGGTTCAGTTCACAGAGCTCCTGGGACCCTTCCACATCGAGTGAGTCAAGCTTCATCCTGCCTTCTTCATCTGACTTGAGCAGTTTCGAGACATCCTCTTCCTCAGAACAGACCACTTCATCCTCCGTGTGGTCCGCCTGGTCCTCAGACACCTCCTCATTCATCCCAACATCCTCCTCCATCGCCCCATCAACCACATCTTCATCCTCCACCAGCACTTCATCATCATCATCCACTACTTCGTCCTCCACCTCTTCCACTATCACGTCCTCATCCTCCGATATCACCACATCTGCAAGCACCAGTGTCGACGAAGACGGTGTCACACACATCGTGAGCTTAACAACGGTTGTCTCCCAGGGTGTCACCTCAACTGCCACCTCTAGCGGGTTGGCCACTGCCACGCCTACAAACGCCTCCACAAACCCACATAACAACTCCAGCGGGCTGTCCAGCAAGAACAAGAAGATCGTGATCGGTGTTGTTGTCGGTGTCGGTCTGCCATTGCTCGCACTGATCGCCCTTTTCATCTGGTGGAAGTTCTTCAGACATTCAAGAAAGGGCTTCATCAATTCCGAAGGTGAACTAGTGCATCGTTCCAAGGAGGAGATGATCGACGACACGGTGTTCGACGAGACCATCAACGGCGATTCCAATCGTGCCTCTCCAACAGAAGACTCCTTCAACGACGACACGATGGTCAACCATGGCAGTTTGAACAGGGGTCATACGAGACAGTCCAGTCGTAATCACAACAGTGCAGTGAACTACTGACACTTCCATACTCCATAGGCTCTTGCCACTATATATATACCTTTCGTCCTGTTTACACTTTAATACCTAATTTGATTTCATACTCATCTCTGTAGTCTCAAGTCACAACAGATCTTTTTGAATTCTTTTCCATATCTCGAATCGGAATTGTGCACAGGCAAAAAAAAAATCTAAGCGTTATTGTCTCGGTTCGCGAGATGACGTCATGTTCTTGGTGCGTGTAGTAATCCAATTTGGGTTCTCGGCCGAGACTGAGAGGTTGGTACTAATTTGAGCGCAATTAAAATGAAGGCGCTCTTTAATCGGAGTGGGATTGAATAGATTACGTTAGATACCAGTAACACATGTCCAGGAAGAGCAAGAGCAAGAAGAGACACAAGTCACAAAGAGAACAACACTCCGCACACAATAAACCACCTACGTCTCCTTTTGAAGGTGATGATATTTCGTCTAGAGTCAAGGATATGGAGCTTGAACCTTCACAAGAGCAAGTTGCAATGCCTACTGATCAAACTGAAAGTTCAAGGTTGATTCCAGAAAAGGAGAGAGGAGACCAACCTACTCGTTTCACAGGAACATCAAAATCAGAAGTTAGTCAATGTTTCCAGACATACAAGGTACCATTTGACGATATAACGAAAAAGGAACTCAGTATAGGTGAGCCTGGCTGTACCTTTCTGATTGATGCTAAATTTCTCGACTATTTATCATCTTCTGGTCATTTCATAGACAGTGTCACCGCTATTAAAGAAGGCAAGACTGATCATTCAAAAATTGAGTTTAGAGATGGAACGAGCGTCCATGCTGATACGGTTATTCTGAAAGTATTGGCTCCAAAATATTGGGATATACTTGCTGATAGGTTTCACGAAGATGAAGAAAAGATGTATGAATATTCCCGTCAAAAGATCGTCCATGAACTCAACATGATGATTCAGATTAATGAGAAATACAAGGATAAAACTCTAGGCCGGTGATTCCTGAAATACTAGCATTCGGAATGCTGGAAGACACCAGTCCTGATACCTTCTGCATGGGTGTTGATTTCACTGGTGCCTTTCTTGTTACTACCTACTGTGGGAGACCTATGCAATCAGAGTGGGAGGCCGAAGATTTACCCATCACAATCAAGCAGCAAGTGATAAAGAACTTCAAGAAGGTCCATGAGACTGGAATCATTCATCAAGATATTAGTTTATCCAACTTGGTGTTTGATGAGAAAGATCTTTGGCCAACTATCATCGATTTTGGGAACTCTGATACCATTCCTGATAATATGGATGATAGGCTAAGAAGATACATGGAGATGGACAAGGTGCTTGATGTGCTTGGGCTTGAAGGACACTTCTAAGGTAGCAATTTCTGGTGTATATTAAGTTGTAACATACGTTTATTTTGACTGATAATGTAGACAAATTCTTCTATAAGCGGCAGAAGTCATAGCCAGCCGGGATTTAATTAAACCAGGGTTTAGGCCAGGAATCTGGCGCATGAGGCAAAACTATACTGACATTTCGACGTTTATCTGGGTGAGGAGCTGTCTGTGAGAGAGTTTCACAGTGCTAGAAGCTGTATGTTGGCCACTTTGATGGCAATTTGGTGACTTGATTCATGATCATTTGGTTATGTGCCCTGGTGGTTTTTTCGCGTTTGATCATAGAAATTTTAGCTAGATGATGAAGTTCCAGGTTAACGTCTAAATCAACAGACATTTCGAAGACCAAGAGACTCTCCAACCAGTGATGATATGACACTCAGAAATCACAAGACCATAGACACACATAGTGGGTCCCCCATCACCTCCATCGAGCTGAATCCTTTCCAAAACGAGAAACTTTATGGGTTTGTGAGTTTTGACACCAGTGTTCAATTCTACAATTTCCAGACCTCAGAGTTGGTCTTCCATTACAAATCACAGTTTCATAAGACCATTAACTCCCTGTGTTTCATGAAGAACGAATCCAAGTTTGTGACATGTTCGAATTTCATTGAGTTCTTCGATATCAAACGAGAAGGACCAATAAAATGGATCAAACCGCAGACATCGACCAATTCCAAGATCGAGGATTACGACATCAATAAGATCAATGATATTGCTGTGTTGAACGATGATGTGATTGCAACGTGTGATGAAAAAAGACAACTTTGTTTATACGACTTGCGACAATCCAGCAGTTTCAAACCGGCACAAACCTTCATAGATGCCCACGATTCCTTGACCACGATGTCTTACAACGCCACAAATCACACCGTCCATACGGGTTCCAACGATGGGAAGCTATACAGCTATGATATGAGGAAAGGCCTACTCACGACGAACGAAATGGACCAAGTGATAACAAGGATCAGTGGCCGTGAAGATTGCTTATTGATCAACAGACTGAATGCGAACCCTGTCATCTTTGATACAATTTCAGAAGAGATCAAAGAGATCAAGAGACCCGTTGCTGATCAGGGGTACAGATCAGGAAATTGCTTCCATGATGGCCTGGGATACATCACCTGTTCTGAAGTTGGGAAAGTGTACTATCACACCAGGGAGTTGATACCCAGGGAATACGACCTCCAGAAGACGGGGAAAGCCCGTGTTTTGGGCAGCTGTGCCAGCTCAGGCAGCACTGTCGCCGTGGGAGACGGACTGGGCCAAATCACGCTGTTCAGCACTGACTAATGCACGATCTACGCCCTGTTAATTTGGCTGCTCTCCAGTAAAAATTGGAAACTGTCGAATTCCCAAGCTGCCAGGGGTAAACAAAAGGAAAACAGCGATTACGTAAACTGACATCATCGCGTGTTTCGGAGTTTTGCCCGCTTCCCAGCGAGTTCAAGAAAGTGAAAGAATTTTTAGACCAAAAATAATTTGTTTACATTGGCCTTCTCCACGTTTAGTGTCTCGGCGCTTGTTTTGGCTCTTTGTTGATATAAACTGCACCACTGCACCGTTTCCCTCGTTTCCAGGCCACCCGTCTGCTGTGAGAAGATTCCCACTTTTTTTCGCTAACATTTCAACAAAATTTATAATCAGCCTGGATTGAGACTCTGAAACCTGAAAGTCCTCCCAGCTCCCGCCCCACACTCCTTACCACCTCCTTCCCAACGTCCTGGACCCTCCCCGTGTGCTCTCGCTGCGTCCCCCCGTGCTCAGACGCCTCTGCCCCCGGTCCCGTGGCCTGTTTCTGCCTAGTCTCCCTCTGAACGGCTCCCGAACCTACCATGTTTGATGTGAGTATCAATGTTGTATGATCGTTTGGCTGAGACACGCGTACTAACCCTGCCCCCCAGAGCTTGAAGAACCTGATACGGAACAAGAACACCACCGGTGTCAAGAAGTCCAAGCACCACCGCTCCAAGTCCGACCTCAACATCGATGCCATCAGGGAGCTCGCTTCTGACAGTTCCCAGGATTCCCTTCCTGACTTCAAAGAGCTCTCTCCTCGCTACACCATCCTGGAGAAACTCGGTGAAGGTGCCTTCTCAAAAGTATACAAGGCCCTGGACAACGACCTGGACATCAACGTTGCCATCAAGATCATCGACAAGAGCTCCATGTCCTCCTCACAGATTGAATCCGTGTTCAAAGAGATCAGCATCATGAGAAGACTGGACCATCCAAACGTCGTGAAGCTCTACAACTACATCAACACCGACACGCATACGATGCTTATCATCGAGTTCATCAGTGGTGGTGAACTGTTCAACCAGATTGTGAAGTACACTTACTTCTCAGAAGAACTATCAAGACATATCATCCTCCAGGTGGTGAAGGCTATCGACTACCTGCATTCCGAAGTCGGTGTTGTCCATCGTGACATCAAGCCTGAGAACCTACTGTTTGAAGAGATCGAGTTCATCCCAACACAAGGTGATCCAAGACGTCGTCGTTCAGATGACGCGACAAAGATTGATGAAGGTGTTTTCAGACCTGATATCGGTGGTGCCTCTGTTGGTTGTGTGAAGCTGGCTGATTTTGGTCTCTCCAAAGTCCTATGGGATTCAAACACAAAGACCCCATGTGGTACGGCCTCCTATACGGCGCCAGAAATTGTCAAGGATGAATCGTATTCCAAATCCGTCGATATGTGGGCTATTGGTTGTGTGTTGTACACTTTGTTATGTGGATTCCCGCCATTCTATGACACTGATCCAAAGACCCTGACTCAAAAAGTTGCAAAGGGTGAATACACTTTCCTGTCGCCATGGTGGGATGAAGTGTCCAAGGAGGCCAAAGATTTGGTTTCTCATTTATTAACTGTGGATCCTTCTCAAAGATATGGCACCGATGACGTTTTGAATCACCCATGGATCCTAAACAACGATCAACCTACCATCCCTGCCTCTGATGCCCCTGTTTACAAGACGAAGAATGAATCCATCTTGAGATTCGAAGACACGATACCAACAACTCAACAATACGATCATCTATCACCAAGAGCCGAGGCCTTGAAGTTTGCATTTGACACGGGTATTGGTATCCAAAGAACTGATACTCCATTACGTCGTTTATTGGATGAGGACGATTACTTCAATGAAAGTGATGAAGAATCAGAAACTTCTGACAATTCCTCCGATGAAGATGACGACGAGGACGATGACGACACGAATGATGATTCTCAGGAATACACCCACCAACCATTCTATGGGAAGTCACCAATCATCAAGAAGTTCCCAAGATCAAAAGTTCCAATGACACCAACGCAGCCTAGTCTGAGAAGAAAAGTCCACGAGGAGAAGTTCAAAGAGATTGATGGCTTTAAATTGAACATTGATGGGAACACATTGTTGAACAGAAGAAAAATGACGGGGAGTCTAGCTTGTGGGCCTCCATAAGTTTCATTTGCATCTCTTTAGCATTCTACATTCACACCTTTCACAAACTTTACAATCATGTTACGACGATAAGAGTTTACATTCATCACTGAACATTTTGATAATATTCTAACGATGATGTGTTATACTGTCTGATCTGGGATTGGACTCTACATGAATCTATTTTTGTTGTCAAGGTGTGTGTCTTTTTAAACAAGTTAATGGTCTTTTTTTGATGTTATCCTTTTTATATTGTTTTGGGTCTTTTTTTGTTTATGGTTTTTGATTACATAGGTTAAATTAAATGGTTTTCGTATTTGCTTTGACTTGACAGTGTAGCTGCTCATATATTGTTCGAGTTCCAAATGTAATTGGTCGTCGTCTGCAAATGTTGCTCAACTATTCCTCATTCTGATCATCAATACTAACAATATCAACGTCACTCTCAAAGCTCTCTTTATAAACTTTTTGTCCATTAGGCAGATCATTGAACTTGACTCTATCTTCACCTTCTTCCAATGTCTTCACTATGCCAGCTTTCAAATGTCTTTTCCCTACCCTTGTTAGGATATTTTCATCTTTGATCAAGATCTTCCAGAATTCATTGGTCTCTTTATGCTGTTGTAACAATAATGGGATCTCACGCCATACGGGGTTGTCTAATAGGAGGTATAGACCCTCCATTATCAATATCCTAGATTTTGAATGAATAGTTGTCCCGAATTGTTTAGGATCATGTTCAGCGTGGTCGAATGACGGAATGGAAATATCTGGGATCCCAACGTCTTGGGTGACTAATGAGGCCAGCTGTGATTTCACCCTTAGGGTCTGGTCTATGTTTTCCACAAGTTTCACTATCAGCGAAGAGTCAAAAGTGAAAGAGCTGCCACGTCTCTTGATGGCATGTTGAGGATCTGTGAACTTTTGAAGTATTGAGAGTGGTAAGTGAAATCCATCCATCGGTATAACCTGTGCAAATTTATCATTTCTCTTAGTAGCTTCGTCATTCTCTTCAGTATGACTTGAAATCTTTATGGCTGTATCGTCACCGCCTCTTCCCCTTATGATCTGTCCTGTAGCAGTCTTCTCTAGAGTTGGAGTATAGGCTTCATCTTCATAATCCACTGTGACATCCTTATTATAACCGGGCAGCGAATCATTGAAACGTTCTAGGACATCAACAGCACCTTCCCTACCTCTATCCGTACCTTCCCTTTCAAACCTATTATTCAAAATGTCAGCCACTCTTTGGGCGACAGTGGACTTCCCAGATCCAGGTGCACCTATCAGCACGATCAAAACTCTATAACTTTCAGACTTCTCGAGCAGATCCAGAGCCCTCTGTGCCAGTTCTTTGTAAGTCTCGTCCATTGCAGCATACAATTAGCCCACTGTCTTGCCTCTAGCCACTTTCCAGGGTGTAATTTCCTTTCAAAACCCAACGATTCCCTTCAGACGTCATCGGATCTTTGTCGGGCGCCTTTAAACTTTTTTGAGGCCGCTGCAAACTCCGGGGAAAGCGTCTCGGCCGAGTTCGCGGAATTTTTATATCACGTGAATGACACGTGATACTTTTATGATCTGCCATTTCTCGACGTGCCACCAGCGAGATTTTTCAGGTGTGAGATGTGTCCGAAATGAATCATAAATTGGACAAATTGAATGTGCCAAAACTCGCCATTTGCTCACTTAAAGTACCCATCCACACCACCATGTTCAGAGTCAATGCCCGTGTGCTGAACAGTGCCAGACGTCTATCCTTCGCCCAAAGATTCGGCTCCACTTTGGCCTTTGTCGAGAGCGCAGACGGGGCCATCACTAGTGCATCTTTGTCAACCTTGAAAGCTGCCCAGGATATCGGTAACCCAGTCATTGCTGTCACTTTGGGCTCCAAGGCCGATGCCATTGCTTCAGAATTGAACAAAGTCGACGGTCTGTCCAAAGTAGTGATCTCCAAGGATGCTAAATTCGACCATAACTTGCCTGAATACCTGTCCCCAGTTTTAAAGAAATTGATTGAAGATTCAGAAGTTTCACATTTCATTACTCCTGCTTCCACAGTGGGTAAAGGTATCCTACCAAGAATCGGTGCTCTTCTTGACGTCCAACCTATCTCAGATATCATCAAAGTCGAAGCTGCTGACACTTACAAAAGACCAATCTACGCTGGTAACGCTCTAGTCACTGTCAAGTCTAGTGATTCAAAGATCTTGATCAGTGCTAGACCTTCTGCATTCGAAGCCGTCCCTGCTACTGGTTCCAACTCATACACCGTTGAAGAAATCGCCATTGATGCCGACTCATTACCAATCGAATGGGTCTCTGAAAACCTGACCAAATCAGAAAGACCAGAGTTAGGTTCTGCCAAAATCGTCGTTTCTGGTGGTCGTGGTTTGAAGAACAAAGAAAACTTCGAAGCTCTAATTACACCACTAGCTGATTCATTAGGTGCCGGTATTGGTGCCACCAGAGCCGCTGTTGACAGTGGCTTTGTCGATAACTCTTTACAAGTCGGTCAAACTGGTAAAGTCATTGCTCCAGATTTATACGTTGCTGTCGGTATCTCTGGTGCCATTCAACATTTGGCTGGTATGAAGGACTCCAAGACCATTGTTGCCATTAACAAGGATGAAGAAGCTCCTATTTTCAATGTTGCTGATATCGGTCTGGTTGGTGACTTGTTCGAAATCGTCCCAGAATTGACTGAAAAGGTTAAGAAATAAATGAATAAACCAGGTGTTTATGTACATAAAATTAATGATATGATTTAGAACTAGAACATAATAGTACATGGGTTGTTGATTATCGAATATTAAAGTTTAAACAAGGTCTTTGCCCTTGATAGCTTCCCTCTTGAGCTTATTTTTGCTCTTTCTCTTCTTGACTCTCTTAGCTCTGAAGGGCCTCTGAACCAAATCCACAGTAAATCTTCTAATCTTACCTAAACGAACCTTCAGTGCACTCCAAGTGATCAATACAATCAACCCAAATGAAAAAGGGACAGCAATCTTCCAGTAATAACTAACATCATGCTTCAAATCGCCAAATTTCTCAAAGTTCATACCATAGTAACCTGTCCAGAATGAAAGCGGTAAGAAGATCACTGTAACGATTGATAACTGTTTCATTGCGTTGTTCGTATCGGTTGAGATGGTATTAAAGATCAATCCAATCAAGTTATCAATACTGCTAATCATCCCCTCAATATCATCCGTGAACATTAGTGTGTGATCAACAATATCAGCAAAGAACATCTCTGATCCAGGAGAAATGAATTTCTTACTGTTTGTTTTCTTCTTCTTCTTTTCAATGATGATTTCCTCCTCCGGATCAAACGTTTGGGATAGGTCTCTTAAGGCATTCATCAACGAAGTCACTGGTAAAATTGATCTTCTCAAAGTGGATAATTCCCCCGACATCAGATGTAGTGATTGTGTATGTTGTAAATTCGGGTCAACCAAAACTTCCAATTCGTATTCATTCAAACGTTTTCTGTAGGCCGTCAAGATTGGATATAAGATATCGACAATTGAATCCAGCACGTTCTGTAGCAACACTGATGGATCACAAGATCTTTTCAATAGAGTCTCTTCCTTGGTAATTCTTGACAAGATAGCATTTTCAATTTCATCACCAGAACTTTCAAAGAACGTCAAGAGCACACCATTCTGTAATAAGAAGAACGAACATTGTTCCACACCAACAAACAACTTTCTGTAACTCAATGGTTTTTGCTTATTCAAGTTACGAGCATACTTATTCAAAGATCTTATAGAGGATGTCTGATCAACAGGCTTGAAACTTTCATCAAGGTGTCTCATCTTGTAATATTTGGAATATTTATCATTGATAGTCCCATTATGAGGATCATCGTTCTCCTTGTTTTCGTCATCACTTGGACCATCTTTCCAGAACTTCCACCATTCATCATCATCATCGGTGAAGTCATCGGTGTCATTATCATCCAGTTTAGATGCCTTCACTAACTTAGTCAACGGCACAACACCAAACAGACAATCAGGATAGAAATCAATCTTTGTTCTTGTTGGGATATCGATCATATCCTCAATGGCCAGACGATGCAACTTGTAATGCTCAGCAATGATAGCAATAGTCTCCCAAGATAAGCCATTGACATTGACCCAGCGCACTTTGGACCATTTCGGTCTTGTATTTAGCAGTCTTCTGAGTTGGAAGCAGCTCTCAGATACCTTGTCAGCATCTTTATCCTTACTCTCCGAGTCCTCACTATCACGTTTCTCAGTGTAAACGTCAACTTTCTCAACACGATATCTGTTCTCATTGTAATCAGTAATGGTGACGGCACTCCCAAAAGAAGCCAATATCACTTCGGTGGTGTTGATATCGATACCTGGTTCCCATGTGACACGCTCACGGGCAGCTGTGGAGGAATATGCACTCTCTGAGTATCTTCTATCCCGTTTTGGTTTTCTCTTTCTCTTTTGCTTTCTGTTTACCAGTTGTTCCTGTACTCTTTCATCTTCAGAAAACTCGTCTGACTCGTTGGCTGAGAAGATGTCGGGTGGCAAATTGGGAAGGTTCGGGTCATAAGAGTCGTAGACCTTCGGCTTGTGTGGCATCTCGGAGGCCTGGCTGTGCTCTACTGCTTTGTTGCCAAACTGTATGCAGATTGTGTCAAACAAGCTTTGGAATTTGGCCTGCCAAAAAAAAAAAAAAAAAAAGTGAACTTGAACAGGACTAAAATCATCGTACCATCAACATTTTTGCCACCAAACAACCACCAAACAATCAATGACAAAGCTCATAAGGCAGGTCCTCCGAGTGAAGAGGCTTCCCGTGCAACCTCTCACACTTTCCAAGCCTATCACAACCCCCTCAACGCTGCCTATAATACGGAACGCCCACCAACATCATTTCAACCCATCTTCAACGCCGACACCACCGATAGTACCACTCTTATTCTTCCAATCGTTCACGCCACTGGGTCAAAATCACAAAGATCCTCGTCAACAGCAGAAACTGGCCAACCTGGGTACTATGATTGACTATTTGAAGGAGATTATCCCACAAGCAATGACAATGACCCCAAATGTGGAGAAATTGGACGAACATATCCAACTACGCATCTCACCTTCAATAACGCCAAATGTCCCTGTCATCACTGGCCAATTGAAATACTTGACAAGTTTGAAGGCTACACAGCTGATCTTTAAGAATTTCATCCTTGAGCCTTACACCAAATTGCACATCCTTCATATTGAAATCGATAATGAGGGGAAGTATGGCATTCTGGGAGTGAATTCCACCAAGATCGTTATACATTGGAAGACCTGTGATGCTAACTGTGATCATTTGAACGGTGATGAGAAAAGAAAAGTGGAAGAAAAGAACCTGTATGGGATCTTTGTGTTTGAACTGAATGAGTCCAATGATAAAATACTTGTACATAATGTGGAAAATCTGGAAATTGATTCAGAAAGGGACTTCAATGACGTGTTTGGGAGCTTTGCAGCTAATTAAACCTTGTATATATTGTCTAGGGTTATGAATTTACGGATACTTGTTTTTACAGAATTTGTAAATTAAAACGTGGTGGTGATTGAGGTCGTCCGGTTAACTTTGAAGATTAAATCAAGAACATGAACTACAAGAAGAATTTATTGTCGTAACGGTCGTTTAAAACATTAAAAGCAAATGCAGTTTTCTAAATAATTAATGTGCGTGAGCTCCCTTAGGGAGATGTAATCTGTGACACTTTTTTTGACGTTTTGCCTAAGATCTAATTCATTTCTAGTACCAGTCCAATCTTTCGAATTTCAGTGGTGAGTTTTGAATGATGGTTGGGTTTAAACTTTCAATTCTGCACTTGTATGAATTCTTTGTCATTGGAGTGGCGATGGCTGGGGTCATTGGGGTATTGTATTTGATTTCATCGTTGTCGAACAAATCATCCTGTTCGTAATCCATGTCTAATTCGAAATCAATAGATTCGTTGTGGACAGATGGGATGGATGGCTCAATGTCCAAATCTTCCATACCGAACAACAAGTCATCATTGGTGGAGGCAAGCATGGTGTCAGATTTGTATGAATCGACAGAACCAATTTCATAGTCGTCAATGGTGATGACTGGTTCGTCTTCAACAACAAAGGATTTGGCAAACCCATCGACACAGCTCAATTGATAGAAATAATCCAGATTTCTATGCATTGGGTTCAATTGTAACAGTTGTAAGATGCAGTCATAGCCGAATTTGGACAATTTTGGATACCATTGGAACAAGACAGTTGGGTCCTCAACGTATTTCTTGAAGTTCTCATCTGAAATGTTGGCCAATTTCCATGGACATCTCTTGAATAGGACGTACAACAAGGTGATACCCAAAGACCAATAATCAGCAGCTTTGGTGTTGTATGAATGTAATGGTTTTGATTGCTTGTTTTGTTTGTTTTGTTTGAAGAAGGTTTCTGGGGCCATGTACTTCTCGGTACCGACTAATGGGTCAAATGCATTGATGGCTAGAGTGGATAACCCCCAGTCGGTCAGCTTGATGGATTTGGATGAGTCGATAAGGACGTTTTCAGGTTTGATATCTCTGTGGTAGATACCCTTTGAGTGGGAGAATGACAGGATTTGGTACAGCTCTTTGATCAGGGTCTTGAAGTGGAGGCCGATAGGCTTGCCCTTGGAGTTGGCGATGAAGTCGTAGAGGTCGCCATTTGAGCAGTACTCGAACACCATCCAGTGGTAATGTTGTGTCTCGAAATGGTCCAGCAGGGCACAAAGGTTTGGGTGTTGGTTGTTGATTCTTCTGAGGATGGAGATCTCGTGGCGGGCGATGGCGGAGGAGCCCTTGTGGGCCTTGGACATGATCTTGACGGCGACGAGCTCGTTGGAGAACACGTCCTGCGCCAGCACCACTTTGCCATAGGAGCCTATTTGCAGGTGCTTGACGAAGCGGTAGTGGCCCTGGACGGCGTGGCCGTGCTCGAAGTGGAACAGCTCGTCGGACATTCTCTTCTCTCTTGTGTGTGCTCTGGGGCGCTGGTGGTGGAGGTGGTGATAGTTTGGTCGGTGGCGGCTAGTGGGAGGAGGGCGGTGGAGCAGGCGCCTGTTTATTTATACTTTCCGCCACATGACTCTTTGGAGCTGGCTTATCGTCTGGAGCCTTCGCGAAAATTCCACAGGGATCGCCGATCGGCATTGATTTTTGCTCTTTGACGTGTGACTTTTTTGCGAAAACGGGCCATTTTCTGCCAAAATCAGCCGGTTGCTGGCGGGGGGCCTGGGGGGAAAAAATAGAAATTTTAGGCGGAGCTCACCAGCGCTGGGCGGAACCACCCGCGAAACTGGGCCCCAGCCCCAGCACCAGCTGCCTAGGCCCAGGCATAAAAATGACCCGAACGGCCCCGGAGCTCCGCAGTGACTCGCTGACGTAGGCGGAGAAAAAGAAACGCGCCGTAGCAGAGCCCGCTAGACAGTCCCCGAGTCGATTGCGGTGGCGATGAGATAAGATCACGTGCTGATAACGATTACTCACCAAGCATCGGCCCAGATGGGCCTGAACTGGGCCTAACTGGGCAGTGGCCAATCACTCTCTGTGGCTATTACGTGCTCAGATTACTCATCTCGTGTCGACACGTCCCGATGGCGTACACAGATCGGCAATCTACACCTGTCAAACACAAAGCTTATCTCATAAAGTCATATAGTTGAATAGTATAGTAGTGTGTGGGTATCCTCCCCAGTTCAGAAGTCACCATAGATCCCAACACTGGCGATCACAAACCCTAGTAAACTGACACCAGCTGATAGTTTGGAGCTGAATGATAGGCTTTCGACAGCCTCAACTGCGGTTTTTTGGTTCAGGTGGTACTCAACTTCTTCTGCAATTTCATCATCCTCCGCTTGTTCGGAGCTGTCTTCGCCTAAATCCTTGTACACTGAGTTATCCAAATCTGAGATGGCAACTTTCTTCTCGCCCTTGGTGGACTTGATCAATGAGTCAATGTTGAATAGTTTCACCAAGCTGTCTTTGCTGAAGTAGTAGTAAATCAGTGGTGAAATTGGGAAGACCAATGAAGAATAGATCAAATATGGATGTTGGCTCTTCAAAGGGGCACCAAAGTAGGCCAATTGGAAGGCAGTTGTGGAGATAGCACCTAAAGCACCTAGCAGAATCCCATTGCTTTTCACTTTGTTCTGGACAAACTCGGTAACGGCGTTTAGATTGCCAGTATTGGCTGTCTTTGTCAACACAAACTTGAAGATATCAGAAGCGTTAAGAACGTTGGAGGACACGACACCAGCGTAGATCCCTAGAGAGGCAACACCGGCAACTTTAATAACGGCTAAGCAGGTACCCATTGTGCAGTTGTTTGAATGTCTCGGTGGCGAATTATGTCCCGATTTTCACTGTTTTGTGCTTAGTTTTTAGGGACTTTTCCCTGAATTTCTGGATTTTTCTAAATTTTGCCTTCAGCTTTTCGCCCGTGTGAAATTGGCAGATTCTGTTTTGGGCAGGTTTAAATTACATGCAAGCAGATAAGATTGACATTTTATTATGGGGCTGATAAGAAACATTCTCGAGATCTTCCCACGTTTCAAGATTGGGCCTTGTACACCGCGTCGGTGACTTTCAACCCCCAGTCCCAGTCTGGGTCGGCGTTGTACTTGACCTCACCTGAAGGCTCGATCTCCAGGAATTTAGTCTCATCGTGTGTTGGCCAATCGGAGATCTCTTCCTTGAAGTTCAAAAATGATAAGAATGGCTGAACTATTTTGGCGATTTTGGCCAATTCGTCCTTTTCAAACCCTGCATTCTTGAAGTAGAACCATAATTGCAGATCATTCCCATGCAGGACACCTAACTCCTTTGGAATGTGTTCATCTAAGAAAGCAGGTCTGTATGAAACTCTGTATCTGAAGATTCTCTCCTTTGGGACACCTCCAGTGACTAATTTGTTGATATATCCTCTCCCTGATGAATAAACTTGACCATCACCGATGATTTCACCAAAGTTTATACGTAGGTTCTCCAAGAAATTTGGATCTGACTCGTTAACCTCAGCAGTCTTGTAAACTTCCAGTAATGGTTCAACCACTGTTTCATTGTAGTAATTGTTGACTTGAATCCTCAGTTCCTCTTTGGTGGATGGAGTATATAGCAAAGAGTATTTGTAACGCTCATTATTGACTTCTCCAATGACGATTCTGATCCCTTTTTCCTTGACTTTCTTTGCATATTCACCAGAGATCAAATCTGAGATGATACCACTTGAAACAAAATCATCATCTGTGACAGCTCTAAACGTATGATTAGTCAATTCTGGAATAAAATCCTCCCATTTTTCAGCCTTAACGTCTTTCAACTTGGCTAATTGCTCTTCAAAAGGTAAATCTTCAATCTTGAACTTGGCAACGATTTCCTTGAACTGTTTAGAGACTTCTCCAATGGTCTTTGGTTGTGTATAGACGCCATTTGAGAAGAACACAATCTGTTTGATCAATTGTGGGACTTGAGGATTGTATAGCTCATAAGCCAATTGATAGAAAGCGGAGTATGAACCTGCACTCAACCCACCAACGGTCAACTTCTCAGGGTTCCCACCAAAGTACTTGATATTATTATAGGTCCACTCAATGGCTTCTCTCTGATCCCAAAACCCAAAATTGGCACCTTCCTTCTTGAACAATTCATCACTTGACAGAAACCCAAAGATATTCAGTCTGTAACCTGGTGTCACTAAGATGTACTTGTCCTTGAAGTCATCAAATGAATCCACTGGATTGATACCAGCCTTGGTAGGCTCACCATACTGCAACCAACCACCATGGATATACACAAACACGGGCCAGCCACCTTCAGGTGGTGTACCAGTAGGAATCCAGATGTTGTTCCAAGTGATGTTTTCATCAGATGGACCCTTGATGTAACTGAACTGAGGATTCTTCACTTCTGGCTGTGGACATTTCAACCCGTTCTCTTTGTATTCACCAGTGTAATCGTAGTCTTCAGGTAACGAACGGGGTTTCTTCCAGCGATGTTCACCAGTGACAGGTAGTGCATATGGGACTTTGGCGAATCTGATGACTGACTCATTGCCTAGTTCTGATTTAAGGATGAAACCAGTTAGTGTCCCTTGGTTAGGGATGGTGACGTTGTATGGCTTAGCACCATCTGTGGAGATCTGATTACCCATTCTTTGTGAGTGTTTGCTGAGCTTGGAGGTGTAGAAAAGAAGAAGAAGGTTCAAGGGTCATAATCAATTGAAATCAGGGACTTTTTATCCTCCAAGTGACGGAATTACTGATGAAAGAGGTAATCGAAGCAGATATCAACGATCCGAAATTCGGATCGCGAGAGCCGAGATCTTGAATTTTTCGAGATATGCGACGTATGTGTAAATTGGAAACTTTGAGAGTGGTTTATGGCACAGTTCGTGCACGTGAAGTAATAATGAGAGTCGGCTTCCACTCTCTGTAATGTGCAGACTACGTCTGATGAATTTCAGAGTCTCAAGTTCTCCCATGGCTATTTTATAGCAATATTTACAAAATGGTAAATTATGCCTAATTTCCAACTTTAAACGTGTATAACATCATTGATTTGAGCTATAATGCTTAGTAAACTTGAATATAGCTTGAAAAATTACCAATTAGTAGTAGTGCCAAGTTTCAAATCAAAAACTTCGCATTGACGTGAGTTATAATAGATTCTAATTACAGATGGATGTATTTCGGCATTTTGACTCAAATTTTTCAGATTTGAGAAAATGAGATAGGAACTTTATTAAGGTATTCTTTGTCAATTCAGTTGAGAATTAAACTCTTCAAATTTTTCGAGCTAACGAGTCCATTTTATAGATTAGTAGAAGCTAAACACCCTCATCATGAAGTTCAACGCCCAAAAAGACGCTTGGTTTTTCTATAAAGTGAATAAACTGAAGCATCAGGATCTCGGCCGTGAGCAATAGTTATGTCCGATGATCAGCTAGCTATCCAAAAAACACTCAAGAGGCTCAGAATTCGAGGAGGTGCCGTTTACGCATTATACTACTAGATCTAAGCGATTTAGGAAATAGTCTATATTTCTATAAAAAATCTATCAAAGACAATCTATAAGTTTCTATGAATGTGACTAGCACTAGCTTGGTTAGAAGCAAAGACCAAAGTTTCTGCAACAACAGTGTTTTCTCTTCTAGTAGTGGCAAAAAGAATCAAATCAGAGATATCTGAAGCAACCAAAGGTTCAGTACCTTTGTAAACGTTTTTAGCCTTTTCAGCATCACCAAAGAATCTAACGTTTGAAAATTCAGTTTCGACATTACCTGGATCAATTTCAATGATTCTAATCTTGGTGGAGATCAACTCTTTTCTCAAGGCAGAGGTGAAGGCTCTCAATGAAGCCTTGGTGGCACAGTAGATGGCACCACCTGGGTATGGATCTCTACCTGCGATAGAACCCAATTGGACAATATCACCTTGGTTTCTCTCTTTCATACCAGGTAGGACATGTTGTGTGATGGCAATCATACCAGTGACGTTAGTCTGGAACATGGTGTCAATGTCAATTTGTCTGATTTCACCAACTTTGTCAAGACCTTGAGCCTTACCGGCGTTATTGATCAAGATGTCAATTTTGGAGAATTCTTCAGGTAGTGTGGCAAAGAACTCATCGATGCTCTTGATGTCAGAAACGTCCAATTGAACACTTAGGACTTTGATTGCTGGATATTCGGTTTCTAATTTCGTTTGGAGGGCAGTCAGCTTCTCCAATCTTCTAGCGGTCAAGATCAGTTTGATCTCACCTTTGGAGGCTTCAGCGTAGTCGATGGCAGTTTGTTCACCAATACCGGCAGAGGCACCGGTGATCAAGATGGTTTTGTTGGCAAGTCTAGCAGCAGCTTGTGGACCGTAGGACATTGTTCAATTCTCGAGGGCAATTGAGGCGCTGAGAAGGGTCAAAGTGAAAGTTTTGATGGAATCTCGGACTTTTTTTAAACGTTGTCGATGGGACGCTGATAAGCGCAAAGCTGAAGGGAACCGAACTCCGCCGGCGATTTTCCCAATTTCCATCGAATCTTATCGAAATGAGGGTCCGGCGATTGGATCGCTTGCAGGTAAGTCACTAACAAATTCCATTTAGCCGTGGCCGGTGGGGTCTGCTACCAAAAACCAGTCTTTGGAGAGGCAAGAACTTCACACATTTCATGGTAGTAGTTTGTCTTTGTTTCATGGAATCGTTCTTCGAAATAGATGGTGTACTTTAACGGGGTCTCCTCCTCATCTTCACGAATGAAATAGTCACTAGACCTCATACTCATCTGGTTATAAGGCGAGGGAAGCCCACGAATCTGTTCCATAAGATATCTCTCTCTATATGAACGAAACCTCTTCTTTCTCGCCTGTTGCTCAGATCGTTCCACCTCAAAGATAGGATCAGTCTTTGAAACAACTTTGGAGATCCTCATTCGCCGCTCAACTTCACAACGATCAATGTGGTTATCCAATTCATTTATAAGATATTCATCCACGTCGAAGTAATGCTTATTCTTTGGCTGCTCTACCTGGTAGACATGTATCCTCATTGGATCGGACCTGGTTTTACCCAAGAAAAGTCTCTTCACAAAAACTTCAGGGTCAACAGCGACTCTTAAACCACTGGGCAGCCATGTATTCAAATAGTTATTGATATCAAAGATTAAGGGAAGTGTATAGACAGGTTTGCCGCCAGTGACTTGTAGAAAGACTTCGTTAGTTAGAGTCACAACAAAGGTGGAGTCAGTCACGAACCGTAATTTCTTCAGGGCCTTGGATTTCAAGTAATTGTGGCGATGTTCGGGATGTATAAGGATCCAGACACTCAAATTCTTGGATATACTCTGTTTGAGACCTGAGAATGAGTTTAGAAGCGAGTATAGACCGATGTCATAGTCAGATTTGGGGTTGAACCCCAACAAGGTGATAATCCGTTCGTTGATGTGTGGAGGGAAGCGAAGTGAAAGAAACTGTGAGCTGTGAGAAGTTTTGGGCTGGTAAATGCTCATCAGTTATGGAAGGTTTCATTTGGAGTCAGGAGTCAGTCGCAGAGCGTAAAAGTAAAGTAAGAACGTAGCGCTGTTTAGCGAGAATCTCACTATAGTTACAACGAACACCGCAAATATATACACATTCCCAGAAAAACTCACGAGAAACCGTTAGTTGAGGCTTGAGCAGTGGTTACTCACATCCCCGGACTCTTTACTCAGGCGTTCCGGCTTAAAAGAGAAGTATGTCCGGCCGGCACGTTATGCTCGTGAGATCGAACTTCCTAATCGGGAAAATAACCGCGTTAAAAAAGTAACCCGGGCGAGTTTGCGCCAAAATCTGGGGAATAAAGTACACCAGACTCCAGTGAGAATCGCGTAGGCAGGAACTTGTTCCGTGAAGCTCCGAGATCAGAGAGCACTTTCAGTGAACTGAGATCGCGATTTTGAGTCCTGAGACGTTTAGGTGGCTTCTACTCTCTTGAGCCAGTATGGGGACTGTAGTGAAATGACACATTGTTTTGCAGACTGCAGGTACTTGCTTCCATGGGACCATTGAATAAACGGTCATCACTGGTCATTGAAGTTCATAGTAATTAATTTAAGAATCACTCGATGAATTTCGTAAGCTGTTAACCACCGCACCTCTACTGCTCCAGTTTGTATCAGGTACTTGCTCCCAACAACCAATTCCTATTGTGTTCCAAACCCCAGCCATTAACATGGCACGGCTTTCACGCACGTCGCTAAACTCCAGACGCCAAAAGACCTGTGGACACCCAAAAAAACGTGTTTCCAACCGCAGTTTCCTAGCACAGGTGCCCCGGAAGCGCCCTACAGTGCACAGAGGACATTTGCACCGATCTGTCAAAACACACTGTGACACGGCTATGTCTTCCTAAAGTGGATGCGAAATGGGCCAATCAGGTTCCAGCTTATGGCTCTTACGAGAACACCCGGAAGGAAGGAAGCCAGAAGGACACGGGAAACTGGAAACGTGAAACCTCAGGCACAACCCAGCCGAGGAAAACAGCCCAGACACCGGAAACGACACGTCAATTCGCCCTTTCCGGCGGTCTTCTGCCTCGTTTAACCATTTCCTTTGTTGTCCGTGCTGCTCCTACCGAAACTAATTTTTTTTTCCAGCAAAACAAAAAAGAAGTCCTGCCATACACAAACGCAACTTCGCTCCCAATCCTCAGTATCCCGAGCTATCCATCGCCTCTGCATTTCCTCACTGGCTCTCCCAGCCGTTTATTTACCATCCGCATCAACAGTTAATCACAAAAGACGCGCTCACAATGTCAGATGAAGACTCCAAGCTGCTCAAGCTGTTTAACAAGATCGATTTAGAGAAGAATGGGAAGGTCGACCTACCCACCCTACAGAAGGCCTACGAAGAGACCAATCATCCTCTCAAGGACTCCCCAGAGGCAATCAAGCATCTATTCGAAACACTGGATTCCAAGCATGACAAGGTGATAGACTTCCAAGAGTTCAAAGACTACTACTACAAGGCTGAAACACAGATCAAGGCAGGGTTCAACAAGTTGGATCAAGATCATGATGGTAAAATCCATCAATTAGACATCAAGGAATACCTAAACTTGCAAAGACGGAAGCAAGAAGCCGATGAATTTGTGAAACTATTACAATTTGAAGAAGAGAAATCCACATCAAAGTACGTGACGTATGAACAATGGAGAGACTTCTTATTGTTTGTTCCAAGAATCAATGGTTCAAGATTGAGAACTGCCTACGAATTCCTAAACAACAACAGTGTGGACAATTGGAACTCTGAAGGTGATGTCACTGTTTCCAATGATTTCTTGAAAGGTGTTGGGTTTTTCCTAGCTGGTGGTCTGAGTGGTGTCGTTTCGAGAACTTGTACAGCTCCATTTGATCGTATCAAAGTCTTCTTGATTGCCAGAACTGATCTTTCATCCACAATCCTAAACAGCAAGAAGGAGCTAGCTAAACAACACGGTGAAGTTCCACTGAATAAGATCA
This sequence comes from Taiozyma rabaulensis, assembly GCA_030574855.1. Classification (NCBI taxonomy): domain Eukaryota; kingdom Fungi; phylum Ascomycota; class Saccharomycetes; order Phaffomycetales; family Wickerhamomycetaceae; genus Taiozyma; species Taiozyma rabaulensis. The sequence goes on from JAJMFP010000165.1 coordinate 388,191, forward strand.
AATCCCCACTAGTGAAAGCTGCCACCACTTTATACAGACAAGGTGGTCTGAAGGCCTTTTATGTTGGTAATGGTCTAAACGTTGCCAAAGTTTTCCCGGAATCAGCCATGAAGTTTGGTTCTTTTGAAGCTGCCAAGAGACTATTTGCAAGAATCGAAGGTGTTTCAGATACATCAGAACTATCCAAACTATCAACATACTTCTGTGGTGGTGTCGGTGGTGTTGTTTCTCAATTTACAGTTTATCCAGTTGATACCCTAAAGTATCGTGTTCAATGTGCCCCATTAGACAACAAGAAACGTGGTAATTCATTGCTTGTTGAAACTGCCAAACAAATGTACAAAGAAGGTGGTATAAGGCTATTCTACAGAGGTGTCTTTGTTGGTGTGACGGGTATTTTCCCATATGCAGCATTAGATTTGGGTACATTTTCTGCTATGAAGAAATACTTCATCAAGAAAGAAGCTACCAAACAAGGTTGTTCTCCAGATGATGTTCAGTTGAGTAACTTGATCGTGCTACCAATGGGTGCTTTCTCAGGTACAGTTGGTGCTACTATGGTCTACCCAATCAACTTGTTGAGAACCAGACTGCAAGCTCAAGGTACTTATGCCCATCCATACAGATACACTGGCTTCAAAGATGTCTTTATGCAAACCGTTGCCAGAGAAGGTTATCCAGGTTTATTCAAAGGTTTAGTTCCAAACTTGGCCAAGGTCTGTCCTGCTGTCTCCATCAGTTATCTAATGTATGAAAACCTAAAGAGATTCATGGGTCTTGAATAATCACAGCCCTTCATATTCATCAAAAGTCATCTGTTTTTACCCTCACATTAATGTTACTCACGTCTTTCCTCCAATAATGTCAATTGGCGCGTTATTACTTTGCTTTTTTCAACTCATTATTTATATATTCATCATGTCCATAATCATACATTACATAAGTTCAAACACATTAATCAATTGTCATGTCATCATTAATCATTAAAGAGTTGTAGCGATCATTTATAGACTTCCACTGAAGAGTAGAACACCAGTGGGCCAACATCAACAGTTCTCAAAGGGATCAAGTTCTCTGGCTTTTGAAAGCCCATTCCCTCAGGGTAGTCATTAGCATCTTCCAATACCCAATCTTTATCATCCATCACATTCCCCATCGTCTCACAAGCAATGTTGAACCTCAAGCCTTGTACTTCATTCTTCCCCAAGGATCGAATCTTGGTGATCAGTGAATACAAATTCGCACGTAGTTCAGCATAGACATCTTCCCAGGGCACTTTATCCTCTTCTCTTAGTTCTTTGTCCAAATTGGATTCGTTCTTGGTGTCCAGATGGAGGAACTCTTGGACGTTAATCACGTAACGCTCCTTAACGGTGCCAATCTCCTCTTCGTCAAGGGTATCATAGATCAACAGGCTAATGTTCTTGCATTTGTGAAATACAGTCTTGTTTATCGTATTGTCGATCATCTCATCACACCAGGTATTGAACTCGGGATGTCTCTGCCATGGGACTTTCAAATTGAATGAGTTTCTAGTCTCAAATGAAGTTTCTGGATAAATCGACCGTTCTTTGAGGATTATGTTCATCCATGTCTTGAGGTATAATTGGAAGGTAAAGAGCACGTTGTTTTGAGTGAAGGGATACCTTTCATTGATTCTGAATGGCCTGATGGGCATTGTATGAGGAGCTAGCCAATGATTTGTCCCATAAAAGACTTATCAAAGAGTGGAACCCAAGGTTTATGTACCATTCCAATTTCTGAGTTTTATTGACCCGATCAATGATGGCAGAACTTTTCGTTGCACGTGAATATCATGTGACCTTCTTTTTTCGCGAATTTTTTTGATCGGTTTCGCTAATTATTTTTTTTTGAACAAAATGTTGTTGATTTGGGCTTTGAAGGAAAGGTAGAGATACGTCAAAGTCTTCGCAAGGCACCGTCAATTACACCAAAGGAGGACAGTCAGTCGGAGTTTGGTCTATTCTTACAACATCTGAAGTTTTTGTCCGTGTTTCCCATTTCACAGCCTTACTTTCCACGCTCAGATCAACTGCTTTGTTTTCAGGCACGGACAGTTTCTCAAGAGGGCTGTTTTTAGACCAGAACACCGTGAAATTTGATTCTTTGCACACATAGGGCTTGAAATATTGGTTGTTTTAAACTGTCAGTGCTAATATCAACGGAAATACCATCATCCCATACTTTATTTGCATCAAAGAACACGCATCAACTCCCATAATTCCAAGTTTTAACTACAAACAAAATGGTCTACGTTGACAAAGATATAGAGTCCAACTTGAAGTACAGACCGAACACTTTCAAATCGGCCTTCCAGCTGTCCAACATAACGAGGATTCTGAACAAATACAAGAAAATCATCCTGATAGTGTTATCACTTATCTTCCTATCGTTATTCACAAATGTCCCCTTGATTCCTCATTTCAAGCTGACTGGTCCTAAAGTCGTCATCATCCTAGCTGCCAATGAAGGTGGTGGTGTTCTAAAGTGGAAAGGTGCCCAAGAATGGTCAATTGAAAGATCATCCATCTCCAATAAGAAAGACTACGCCAAGAGACACGGTTATGGATTAGCCATCAAGGATATGACCATCAAAAAGAGATACAGTCATGAATGGAGAGAGAGCTGGGAAAAAGTTGATATCTTGAAGCAAGCTTTTAGACAATACCCATCTGCTGAGTGGTTTTGGTGGTTAGACTTACACACATACATCATGGAGCCTCAAATTTCATTAGAACAACAATTGTTCAACAACATTGAAAACGCAACAAACAGACAATTAACAGATTTCAACCCATTGAACATCAAGCCAGATATGCCTACGTTGACTACTCACAACCTATTGATATGATCATCACCCAAGATTGTGGTGGTTTCAACTTGGGGTCTTTCTTGATCAGAAAATCTGAATGGTCACAAGCTTTGTTAGACGCTTGGTGGGATCCAGTGTTCTATGAACAAATGCACATGAAATGGGAACACAAGGAACAAGATGCTTTAGAAACCCTATACACAAAACAACCGTGGATCAGAGAACGTGTCGCCTTTACTCCTCTGAGAAAGATCAATTCCTTCCCACCAGGTGCCTGTTCCGAACAATCTGATGACCCAAGATACTTTTACTCCGAAAAAGACCGTGATTTCGTTGTCAATATGGCTGGTTGTGACTGGGGTAGAGACTGCTGGAATGAAATGGAGCACTACAAGTCGCTGAGTAAGAAATTACAGAGACCTTGGTATAAATTCTGGTAATGGCTATTCATGTTATAGAGAAAGAACACTCTATACTCTGTGAGGTTTTATACGGAATGTCTGGTTTTCAAAACGTCACTTGTATAGAGCTCAATTTTATGTATTCTGAAAAAGGCCATTTTGTACATTTTTTCTTTTCTTCTCACCTACCATTGCCGCTCCGAACAAGAACTCAGGTACTAATCACTAAACCCCTCAGAGTCTACCAATAGATACACGATGGCTCATTATAAAGCGAAAGGGAAAGAAGAGAAGCTGGGAAACTATAGATTCCCGTCACATCTTAACGAACTGATCATCAGTTCGATTGATTTCAACGTGAAGGAAAACCGGGATGTGGACTTTTTGAAGTCTTTGAACAGAGAGCATTGTCTAGGGCCTTTCATCAAAGACCAGGTCATGGTATTCATTATGCTATCATTTCCAACTCCAGAAAAGTACCTTGAATCAGAAGAGCTGATCAATCTGACTAAAGTCACAGAGTCAATCTTGGTGAATGTGCTGGATTTCTGTTGTCTTCCTCGAGCAGCATATCCAGACTACCTCATAAGGAAGGTGGAAAAACTCAATTTTGATATAAACAACGTTATGGGGAGCAAGTTGCCCAGTGGTTTACGGATGCCTTTGAACTCAACTCAAGTCGTGAACAGAATGATTCTGAACCCACCAAGACTAGTGCTTTGCTATGATGTGGAGAAAACGGATTCCAATGACATGCGACACTTTCGCAGAGATATTTTCGAATTTGTGCGCACCACTATACCAAATATAAAGTTCTATACGTATGCTCTCATTTTACTTGAGACTGACGAAGCGATGAAGCTCAGAAGAGATTGGCGCAAACAAATGGACAGTGTGTATCTGAAATACAAAGATCTGATCCACAAGCGGTGCCCTTCTATCGTGAAAAGAGATGCTTTGTTGTCTAATGTATCCAGGGATCCAAGGATTCCGCGGAGAAATGTTATGACTGAAAAAAAGTTTCACTCCCTGGAGACTCCAGAGTATCTCACATACTACTCAGAGATGCGTATTTGTAAATGGGTGACCTATTTTGAAGTGACAGATGTGCTGGTGGCACCGAAAAGAGGTACGTGGTGAATGAATAAGAGGCTCAAGAGTCAAGGGTTTTTAAATAAGCTGCCTTCAAAGACAGGTATCAAAGCCGAAGTCGACGTTGACTGTAGAGTTATAGCGTCCATATTTTTCGGGAAAATGAGCTGGGCTTCGGATAAATAGATGTGAAACTGAAGTAGGCCGGATAAAAACGAGAACTCACGATTGAAGGTAGCATTAGAGCATCTAGCTACAAAATCAGACAGAGCTGGAAAGAAAAGAAGCACTGTACTGGGATCTGCTTTTGGTAGACGTTGAAGCTAATTTATATCCTGGCGATTTAATTTGCCGTTGTTCTGATTTTGTGGCAATTTTTGTTATTGTGGTTGGCATAGTACTTGTGGTTTCTATTTTCTGGCCGTTGCGTCAAACCTTGCAGTAAAAAGTTAAGACCATGTACTTGCTCTCCTTTCCAAAGCATTGTCGAGTATCCTTTTCAGCAGAGCACATCAAGAGTCAATATGGTCCCAAGACCCTTTGCGGAACAACGTCACTCCTTTACATTTTCAAGGTTAAAAGAATTTGAAACCCCAGACGGAAACATGATTCTCATCGACGATCAAAACCTAGACGAATCCAACAGAGAGAACTTGACCTTTGCCGTCTACAAAGTGAAAGCTTCCGATGACACATTCATATACTTCAATCACGCCATAGAGGTAGAACAACCAACACCTGGGCAACCAACTGGGTTAGTGGTGCACATACAATACAGAAAGTTCAACCAGAATGGAAACGAACGGTTATCACCAGAAGAGAAGACTCTGGTGAAGACAAGGATTAGGGCTATTGAACCGAGAAAAGAAGCATTGGATCCAGAATCGCAAGCAACATCAACAGATAACTCGAATTGGAATTTCTAGAAAAGGGTTCTGATGGTTCTGGGAGTGGTGATTCCCTTTCTAGCATTGTTGAGCTTCATTATATGGAGCGTGTGCGACTTCAAAATTCCTCGTCAAGCACCAAATGTTCAGCCTTCAACTCTTCAACATTTCTTCAACCAAACTCTTCTAAACCAAACTCTTTTGAACCACACTTCTTATAACCAACCAGGCTTGGCTAACTCAGCTTATGTTGTTATACCCTTGGACCTAACTGATCAATGAACACACAGGATTTACTTCGCTGATGGTACCACCTTGTTGTTTTTGCTGATGATGATTGCCCTTACTTGATTAGATGATTTTGTCCTAGTATGAGATGTAGTGACATCATAATGAATGTAAGGGGTGAAGATCTGGGGAGACCTAAAGACATTCAATGATGTGATCTTCCTTGTGGCAGAGGTCAATGAGGCAGCTAGTAGTTGGTAAAAGAGTTCAGCAATTGGATCAACGCTCTTAGTCAGGTATGCAGCAAGTTCTTTCACTAATTGACAACCATTTGAAGACAACGTGGTACGAACTAATAATATGGATTTGAAAATACCGTCAGTCATAGTTCTTGTAGCTTGGATAAGTTCGTCTGGCAGGTGTTCCGAGTTGCCAAAGATCAATGCCCTAAATCAGACTATGTTCTCTCTCTGGTTCCAATTGGATTAGTTTCTTTACCTTGAAATGGGGCTAATAATGCTTCAACTTCTTTCTGCAGTTCATCCACTGATAAGAGGGACACCAGGGCCATAGATATGTCCAACTTTGTGCTTGGAATCTTCGACAAAAGGTTCTGGAATCTGCAGAGACTTCCTTTGATGACTCAGTGATGATGTGGAAACAGATCTCTTCACCTTCGATGTTCTTGAGAGTTGGGACAGTGTGCTTTTCTGTTTGACCAGACTGCTATAGGGATCAATGGCTGGCATCCTGGTTCCAACAGAGTTTGACCTAGCAGTGGTCGGATCAATAATGAGACTAGCGAGGAGTTAGTCAGTTTCAAAGGGTGATAAAAGCCATGTCCACGCATCAGCAGTGGGTGAAATCACAAACAGACACTCACATGTACCACTGATAGCCTCTTGTCAAGCGCTCTTGGATGCATTGCAAATATTGTTGATTGTGTCTTTGGTGTTGCCACTGGCTTCAAGGGTTTGTTTATTTTTGGGATTGTTTTAAAGGCCGCGCCTGATTTTATAAAACGAGTTCGCGAAATCAAATTTATCTGGCATAGGTTATACATGACAGTCGAAATTAGCGGAAAAGTCACGGTAGAAGCAGATAAACCACAATTTCCCACAAACAGGTACACACACAGAGTCCGAGACAGACACCAGGAGACACGACTGCGCTCTCATACACAGTTTTCAGTGAGACCTTGGCTTTCAAGTCCCCTTCCCCTCAGTATTCCACTTTGGCTGCCTCATCACGGTTATAAACGTCAAACAGCCCTTTGTACAGCCAACTGCGGCTAATCATCACTCAGACCCTTGATAAGCAGAATCAGCAAGTTACCAGAAGCCGAGAACACGACATTGAGCTCCTCCATTCTCTTGAACTTGCCCAACCTTCCCCTTCTCAGCTAAACACCGAAAGACTTTCCTCATCATGGATCCAAGACACCGTCGTGTGCGCAGTGGGAGAGAGAACATGGCAAGCTACGCAGACAGACCTCCTCCTACACCAAGCCCTTCGTCCACAGAGTTTCTGGAGTACCAACAGAGAAACCTTTCCGTCAGTGGCTCCAGTGCAAGTCTAAACCAGCACTTCAACGCTACCCATATGCTTGTTGATGACCACGAGGAGATCCCAACTTATGACGAGACCATCAACAGAGACCAGGAGATCAGATCAGCTAGAATGTCAGTCTCTTCGTCGCTCCAGAACGGCTCGACCTCCACGACTACATCCTCATCACCACCAGAAGACGAGTCCACTCAGCAGAAGGACAGACACGGTTTACACAGCCTGAAAATACTAGGTCTGAACTTTTTGAATGCCAAACAGCACCTAGCCTTAGCATCGTGTCGTGATCTTGTGCTAATCCCACCCCTTTACCATGCCTTCATCTGCTTCAAAAATGCCTATTACTACAGCCAGAGCTCCATAACACAGACAATGAGCCACAGGGCTTTTGTGAACAATTTGATACTCCCTGGGTCATCCGAATATTTCATTTCGGGAATATGGTGCCTTGTTGCAGCCTATTTGTCATTCTCTGTGGTCGATGGGCTAATGATCCGCTGGATTGTCACTTATCAAACTTCTGCTGCCATTGTTAGAGTTTTGTCCATGTCCATGTTATTGTTAACCATTGAGCAGGTGATGCTGGCAATCTTTTCCCCAGATGGCTCCTACTCCCTTCACACATGGGTGCTAATCTCTTGTGTTCTGACCGGTGCATTCATCATCCAGAACTTTGTGACGAGTAATCTAAACTTGAAGAACCTTAAGAAGCAAAGATTTGTTGATTACTACAACATCACAGTTTATGCAGTTGTTCCTGTTGGTTTAGCAAGTTTTGTCTCCATGATTGCTTTATTGAGAGCCTTAATGATATTGAGAGTTGACATCGAGAGAAGAGAGTATGGCTTCATTGATACGTTGACGATTAACCCTTGAACCTTTATGACTTTGTTCTTTGTGTTTCTTATTGCTTTGATTTTGCCCTTTTGTTTCTAACCTAATGCTGATTTCCCGCTTTGTATTATCCAAATAATGACCCAATTAATATCCATTGATGATTCAAGTCTTTGTAGACCTCATAACTATTCAAACAATGCAGAAATTATGTCCTGGATTTGGCACATCGACTTTATGAGTGGTGTCCGGATGTTCTTAACGCGATTTTTTTTCATGAAAAATCGAAAATGGAATCAACACAATTGGACTATGACTTTCCCTTTGTTAAGCTCATTCACAGATTAACTAGACAAGATGGTGACCACTGTTATGGGCAAATCATTCCGTGCTAAGGAATTAGTTAGCGTGAGTGTCTTTTTAACCTCGGAAATACTCGAGAAGCCTCTTCAGTGGCCCTTATAAGAACAAGTAACTAACATGAACTTTAGATTGGTTTGAAGTCAAAATTCTACGGGATCAGTAAACAAGACGTGTCACGTATTTGTGCCAAACTGGGTCTTTACCCAGGTATGAGAATGCACCAGCTGTCGGAACAACAGGTGCTGGGTATAACCAAAGAACTATCAGACTTGACCATAGAAGGTGACGCTAGAGCCATAATACGTTCCAACATTGCATTGAAGAGAGCTATTGGTTCCTACCAGGGTATGAGACACGCCATGGGTCTACCTGTCCATGGTCAACGTACCAGAACTAACGCTAAGACTGCTAGAAAGTTGAACAGAGTGGAGAGAAGAGGGTACGCTACTGATAACAGTGCTAGATTTGAAAACTCCGGTGCTCTATCAGGTTTCAAAAACTTCTTCAGAGCTTTGATATAGAGGGGTTGGTTTACGAATACGTGTAAATAGAATGATGCTAATGTATATTTGTTTGGTTTCTTAATATTGTCTATCATTAATGTTTTCTTTTTCGTTAATCATGTCGTGTAATCTTTGTTGAATGGTTCCCATTTCTTCAACTCCATCAAATGACGCATTGTTGGACGCCCATGAGGACAATTCCATGGTTTCTCTAAAGTCCCCAAGTTTCTAACAACCTTTGTCATTGTTTTCATGTTCAAAGTTTTACCAACCATAATGGATTTTCTGCAGGCTCGCATGGCAAACATTGATCTGATCTTGGAACATCTAACATTAGGATTCTGTGGGTTCTCTTTGATCAAATGGATTAGTTCATTAAAATCATTGGTACCAAAAACAGTCTTCTTGGAAATAGGTAAGGAGCCAAGGGAAATTCTTTCACCTGGTCCAGCATCTAGGTCAACTTTAACATTGAAGCCATTCTTTTCAAATGTTTCCAAATGTTCTAAGACGACAAGTTCATCAATAGAGTTAAGATCAATATTCTCAGGTTTGAACAAAGGTTGACTTTGGAAAACAGTGTGTTTTTGGAGGTCTTCAAAATTGAACTTTTCATCAGATGCGTGCTGGTCGATAATGAATAGATCTTTACCATCTCTAATAACCAAGATAAAACCCAAGTTGAATTGACCAATGATTTTCATCTTATTGAAATCTTGTTTGGAAACTTTCAATGTTAGGAGTTTCTCAGATTCTTCTGTATCTTCAATGTTATCAATTTGGATCTCTTCCTTGGCCCGGGTGTTTCTGATTGATTCAAAATCAGCTCTGGAGAAAGATGAAGGTAATTGAACAGAGGTTTCATAGTTTAGTGACTGATCAGGACGCTTTGCCGGTATTTTGGGTTCTGGAGACTCCATGAAGTCTGTTTGATCGGTGCTCGGAATGTTCACTTGTGTTATTGTCACATCATTCAATTCTTGACTGATTTCTTCATCTTCAATCAGCTCGGAATCACTTTCATTAACATCATGTTTCGAGTGCTCAAAGCCTGCAGGGTGTTCATCACCACAATGACAGTTTTCAAAGTTCAGTTTGTCATCTTTCACAAAAGCGTTATGGACAATTGACTTCCCACCAATCTTCATGATGACTGGTTCCAGTGTAGTTTGCTTTGAACTCTTGATCGGTGTCGATGAACTGGAAGGCGAAGTAGCTGCTCCATTTCTGAAAGAGCCGAGATCTTTCAAACTAGTCAACTTGTTGCGATGTGAATGCGGTAAAGGTCTGGATGGAGTTTGACGAATTGCAGGTCTTGGGGTTTCAGCAACATCTTCTTCTGAATTAGGTTCATCACTTAAATCTTCAGAGTCTTCATCAACATGCTCAATAGTTGACGCCTTTGTAGCAGAATGTTTATGTCTTTTGGTTTCCACAGCGTCTAATGGCCCATTATCAGGAACAAAGAGTCTCTTTTGTTGTGGTGAGTGGTTTGTGACTTCAGTTGCCACCTCCAAATCATCACCACCTTCTTCAGTCAACTCGGCTGGTGCCTCACCAGGTTGGCTGCTTTGACTAGAATCCAAGTCATCACTGTGTAATTCTGTTGTTACATCTTGCTGAGAAGATTCTTGTGCTTCTTCCTTCTTGACTTCAGAATAAGCAAACCCCTTCTTTGTCAGAACATCAGTCTTCACAACTTCAACTTCTTCATCTTCTTCCTTAGACTTTGAGGTGAAAGTCTCAATACCTCTTTGAAAATCATTCTTTGGAATACTTAGATCTAACTCATCAAAGAATTCCACTAACTTGGATCTGAACCCTTCAATGATCTCTGCTTCATTGTGTATCAAGATAGTTCGTTTATCAGGTGTGACATTGACGTCCAAATATTCAGTATCCATATCAATGTTAAGAGCTAGTGTTGGGAATTGCAAATGGTTATAACCTTTGTAAACCTCATTGATCAATTTGGAGAACTTTGTCAAAGTCACAGGTCTTTTATTGATGAACCAAAATTGTCTATCATTGATCGGTCTACCGTAACCAAATGAACATTGTGAGATCAAGCCAGTGATCTTGATAGAATAGTCCTTTGTATGATCAGCGACTTTCAGCCTCGTCTTCTTTTGATTTAGATCTATTGTAACGTCTAGTGGGATCAGACCGAACAGGGCGTTGGAGCCAAAGATATCCAATAAGTTGTCCTTCATACTGGTAGAGCCCTGTGAGTTTAGAAGTTTCTGCTTCTTACCTTTCTTAGTGACATTGGTAACAATGAACTTGACACCCTCTGAAATGATGATGTAGTTAGAAATCAGGGACAAGGCCTTTGCGAACTCTCTTTTGATGTTCTTGTGGAGGTCTTTTTGCCTCACTGGTAGAGTTTCAAATAGATTGGAAATGTGGACAGTTGTACCCTTAGGTCTGGAGCAAATAGTATTCTTGAGCAGCTCACCAGTCTTGGAGAACTCCAATCTGTTTGCCTTTGGAGGATTGTTTGTAGTTGTTATCACCACTGATGATATTGAACATAATGAACTGACAGCTTCGCCTCTGAACCCCAACGTCTTTAACTTGGTGATATCTTCGAAAGTGGACAACTTGGAAGTGTGATGGTTCAAGGCAATGGACTCAAAATCCTTTGGATCAATACCGTCACCGTTATCAACAATCTCCAACGAATTCAACCCGTAGTCATTGAAATTGATCTCTATCTTGGTGGCATTGGCGTCCAAACTGTTCTCGATCAACTCCTTCAAAACGGTCGGGAGATCAATGATGACCTGGCCAGATGTAATTCTGTGGATATCCTTCTGATCAAGACTCGAGATAGACATCTCTTGGAACCGTCAACAAGTTTTGATTGTAAAGTAAACAGATAACAATAGACACAAAATTGCGAGTTTATTAGTTACGCGTGCGCGTTTTCGCGAAAAATATCCTAAAAGGGTAAGTTCCGGCCCAAGAAAATCACGTGATATCCGACTGATGCAGAAAATGTGACGGCTCAGCGGTAGTTCAAGTTTCAATTAATCCGATATAGTGTAACGGCTAGCACGGTTCGCTTTCACCGAGCAGACCGGGGTTCGACTCCCCGTATCGGAATCCTTCCTTTTTTGCCATTTTTGACGCCACCAGATCACAGAAACGATAAAGCGCGTTCTTTTTGCGGTACCTGCTTGTTTATTGCTTCTCAAACAAAGAAGTTATGACGGTTTTAGTTTGGCACTTTCCATTCATGACGACGTATCTGGAAATTTTAGCGATTGAGAAAAAGTCCTGCAAGATCAGATCAATGATTCCATTGAGGTGAGTGTCTTGATCCATTGGGATGGGGACCGGGGTAATGACGAAAAATAGTGTAACTGAGTATTGTTTGTGTAGAGACATTGTACACGGCCTTTCTTAGACTTTCTGGATGTAGTACTTTGCATTTGAAAGCTCTTCATGAAGCTCGGCTTTATGTCTCTTTTTGGTAATTGCATAGGTGCATAAAAATGAAAAAAAATCTTGATAAAGTAACGTAAGTGCTCTTTAAACTTACAAGCTCCAGGCTCAGTCGAACAGGAAATCGAAGATCATATAGAAGCTCTTCATAATGCTCAATACTCTGGGTAAACTGGCTCACCATTCGGGTATAGTCACCCTCTACAAGGCGCAAAGAGATGTTCACTTACTAATCGCTCTTCGGTGTATCAGACTAGCTGCATTTGGTGCTATCTCCCTGATATTGGTCCAGTATTTGAAAGATGGTGTTGGTATCAAGAGTGAGACTCTGATAGGGTTCATTATGACCCTGACAATCGTTGGTGATTTGGTACTGTCGTTTATCTTTGCTGTGGTTTCAGACAAGTTGGGCCGTCGTAAGGTCTTGATCTTATCATCATTTTTGATGCTTATAACAGGTGCTGCATTGTATTGGACAAAGAATGTCTACATTGTTACCTTGATTATGACTGTTGGTATTATCACACCATCAGGTGGTGAGGCAGGTCCTTTCAGATCGATTGAACAAAGTGCTGTGTCAACGCTGTGTAAGTACGAGGAAAGATCAGATGTGTTCTCATGGTATACCTTCAGTGGCGGTCTTGCTTCTGGCGTGGGTAATTTCTTGATCGGGTATCTGGTGAAAGATGGTAAGGACTTTGGTAGAGTGTTCACTCTATACATGATCATTTCAAGTTTTATGGTTGTCTTGTCATTCTTGTTCTCAGAGAAAATAGAGGTCCACCACGATGTCAGTTTGAAGGCCGTTGCAGAAGTCACTGTTACTGAAGAATCCAGTTTGCTGTCAGAAAGAGAAGATGAAGTCATTCCAAAGCCAGAGAAGTCCAATCCTATCTTCAGATTCCTGCTGCCTGGTGTTTCGGAAAAATCACTGGCAAGTTTGTTAATTTTGACAACGTTGATTTGTATTGATGCCTTTGGGTTTTCATTGTCTTCAAAATCATGGACGGTCTATTACTTCAAGACTAAGTACACTCTAGATGATGAGACTTTAGGTAACATCTTTGGTTGTGGTTCATTCTTAGGTGCTATCAGTGCCATTGTTGGGACATACTTCTGTAAGAAATACGGTCCAATCAGAACTATGCTAGCTACACATACCACTGCCTCTTTATTATTGCTGCTGCACGCATTGCCACTACCAGTGAAGCCAATGATGATCATCTTCATCGTCAGAGCATTCGTTAGAACGATGGATTTACCATCTAAACACGTCTTGATCTCTACCACGGTGGAGTCACACGAGAGAACTGCCGCTATCGGCTTCATAAATGCTTCAAAGACTTTAATCAACACGATGGGTCCAACTGCTAGTGGGTACTTGGCCCACAAGAATTTGCAATGGTTCCAGTTCTTATTAGCGGGTGCATTGAGATTGTCTTATGATTTTGGGTTGTTCGTTAGATTTTGGAAGAAGAGAGATGAGCACAAGAATTAGGTGTACGTTTTAATAGATGCATATCATTCATTTTAGATCGGCCTCTAGTATAGTGTTATAGCACTTGTTGTAGATTGAACCTTTTGTCACCCCAGTGAGGCGCCTTTGTTCTCCTACTGCCCGAGCGTTTCTCTATACACAGAGCTAAAAACATGTATGCACTGCCATACTACTAGCGATGGGCGTTGTTCTCGTCCCAGCCAGCCCTTAAAAGCGATGCCTTCTCTGCCTTGAAGCAAGAACTATCAATCTCGCCTTGGTGGTTGCAAGATGACACATTGTGAGCTTCTCAACAACCAAAAACGGCAGCTGAAAGGCCAAAACTTCAGCCAGACAGCAGCTTCAGTCCTATTAAAGTAAGAACATCCGAAATAAACACACCCAATTGGCTTCCTGGGCCTATAACCGGCTTCAATTAAGCACTGTCCGCATTTCTAGTTGCTGCAAAACTAGAGCCCCAATTTTTTCTTGACGCGAAAACAAAAAAGATCACCAAAAAAGTAAACAAAGCTGTAACGCCAGTGGCACCAACAATAGAAGCACCCACAGACGCCATGTTCCAACACAGTGCGGACGACCTTTACAGTATCATACTGAGCAACACGTATGGTGAGTACTACACAGCTTTTTTGGGTCTCAGAAGCCCCAAAACCACCCTTTTTACCCCGTGAATCATACTAACTCCCACATAGACACTGACTACAAATGTCGGATCATCACTGAGCTCAAGGCTCACATCAAGCGAGATTTTGTGGATTTGAACCAGGTCCCACGCTACTTTGAGGCCTTGAAGATCGCCAACAAGTCCCCGGAGTTCAAACTGTCGTCTTTGGCATTTAGTTCTGTCTGCCACTTGGTGAAGAGAGTTGGGATGCAAGATCCAAACTCGTTGAGAAACAGTTCCAAGATCGTGCTGCCTATTCTTGTGAACAGACTCCTGGACCCAAAGGCAAACTTCCAGGCTCAGGCTAAGAGCACTCTAGAGACGTTTTGGCTGGCTACTCCAACCATTGTGGAGAACTACATCAGAGACAATGCCTTGATCCATTCCAATCAAAGAATCAGATCTGAGTCCATCATTTTCCTTTCTGACCTGATAGAACTAAGCAAGAACTTCAACTTCCCAGCTTTCCTACCCAATTTGGTGAATCTGATACGAGATGACTCTACAGAAGTGGTAAAGAACGTTGAGGTGCTCCTTCTGAAGTATTACACATTGAACAAGAGCAAGATCCAAGACCTAGTGAATGAATTGAAGAGCCAAAAGATTGAGACAAGAAAGGGTCAACAATTGTTAGTTGATCTTGATCCAAGCATTGCTAGATCCTACTCCGTTGAGACCAGGAAGCCAACCATTGATTCCTACAGCAATCTGGCCAAGCATAAAAGATCACTATCCCAGCTTTCAACGACATCGAATGTGAAGAGATCTGTCTCCACATCATCACTCAGCTCATCAAAGGAACTATCTGAACTCCTGTCGAAGATTCCAAGTGCGAAGTTAGACGAATCTGTTGCTCCTGTGTCCGTCTCGTCAGGTGCTGAACTACAAAGAGAAGTCGAAGCATTACTAGCACCATTTCAAGGGAAAGAAACTGAATTCAACTGGAACCAAAGAGAGAAGAACATAGTTAGGTTCAGAGCATTGATCATTGGTAACTCGGAACACTTGCCAGATGAACTCATCCAAGCTACAAGAACCATGACTGACGGTATTTTCAAATCCATTTCATCACTTCGTACCACTTTATCTTCAAATGGTTGTCAATTAGTGAAAGAACTTGCTGCATACTTGGCTAAGAGCGTTGATCCGATTGCTGAGCTTTTGTTCCAACCACTAGCCTCTTTGACATCTGCAACAAAGAAGATTGCATCATTGAACGCCTTTGGGTCCTTGAGTGTGCTTTTGATCAACACTAGTTTCAACAACAAGTTATTCAATCACTGTTTCTCATTGTTCCAAGAAAAGAACATTCAACCAAGGCTTTATTCATCCACATTCCTACAAATCTATTTATTGAAACACGGCTCCAAACTTGATCAGTACAACTTGGAAACTGTGACCAAATGGGTTCTCAAAGGTGTTGCTGAACCAAATGTCACTGTCAGAGAATCAATGAGAATAACGTATTGGATCCTTTACAGAAAGTTCCCAGATGTTGCTGATAAAATCTACTCAAAACTTGATATGAGTGCTAAGAAGGCATTGGATAGATCCAAACCAAAGGACCTTGGTGCTTCTGACACAAGAGGTGCTCCTCCACCAGAAAAGAAGAGACAGTCCATCAGAGAGTTTGTTGCTGCCCAAAAGAGAGACAGACGTTCAACTTCAGGCCCACCTCAACTGACTACTGCAGAACCAACAAAGGAGCCAGAACAACCATCTTCAACATTCAGTGAACTAGGAAGACCAGCTAGAATCGGTATGCCACAGAGAGTAAACCGTGCTTCAAGTGCTGGCAATGCTTACCCATCTCAGCAGCCACTGCAACAACAACAGGCACTACCAAGACAACCTTCAAAGGGTTCATTGAGGCATGAAAGATGGTCCACTGCTTCTAGAGAGAGTACTGTTGAAATCAAGAAGGTCGATGAGAACGATGAGGCTATTACCCATTTGAAGGTCTTATTGAAGTCTCCATTGACAAGAGAAAGAGTTGAAGGTATCCAGACTTTGAAGAATTTGCTCGATTCTGATCAAGTGATTCCAGATTTGTCTTCGCCATTAACCAACCTGATCATTCTTGACTCATCACTTTTGAAACCTTTGTTGTCAATTCATAAGTTTTATGATCTGTTGGACATTACACTATCGATCAAAGTTCTTGCTGTCAATAAAGAGGATCTACAACCTCTACTTGAGAAGTTCGAAGGTGAAAAGATCATTAGAGGGTTGATTTCTTTAATCAAATCGTTAGAATCACTACAATTTGACAGTGCACCTTCCACCATGTTCCACATCAAGTACAAGAACTTGTTCCTAGATTATGCCATCCAGAACTTGTACAGAATCACATCTGACGAGACAAACAATTTCAATGATGAACTAATAAGAGATATTTGTGTCAGCTCATTCCCATTGTCTATCAGTGATTATCCAAGGTATGATGAACTAATTGTGCAACTTTACACTTTGAACCACTCTGTTTGCGAAGAAGTTCTAGAATCATCAAGTGCCTATGTTAAATCCAAGATCAACTCAATTATTGAAGAATTCAAAGATGATATCAAGGACAGATCAATGGATAACTTTACTGAACATGGTCTGAATGAAATGACTATGATCAACCCTATGAACCAAAAACCATCGGATCCTACTACTTCTATCAAGCCTGGTTTCAGTACAGACATGACCATGATCATTCCAAAGTTGAGAAAGAGTGAGATCAACCATAATACAGAACCAACTCCAGAGGTGAAGAATGAAGCTGATGTGGAAAATGTTGAAGACAGTATGGATGTTGATGAAAAGGTTGAAGTCAAACAAGATGGGGATGCTGATGTCCAAGTTGATTATATGGGTGATATTTTCAGTAGAGGTCCATCCAGAGAACAAACTGAGAAAATTGAGATTCATCAAGACAGAGATAACTCCTCACCAGAACCTGAAGAAGTCAAGACTTACCCAGCTCTGATCACACATATTGCGAACTCTCCATTCCTGGACAAGCATGAAGATGATATCATTCATCCACCAACTGATGATGCCACCAGAAATCTGACCAACAAGATCAGTGAGATTCACATTTCTCCTCAAAAGAGAGACATTACACCATTCAAATCTCCAGATAGAAAGTCTTTGACCAATCTGATTGACCAAACTGACCCGATTTTCAATAAATCCAAGAAGAGAATTGAAATCTTTCAAGATATTCCATCGGACGTTGCCTCTCCAGCTGAAAAGAAATTGTTTGACTTGGAAAGATCAAGATACGATACAGTGTTGAAAACCAGTCAGTTTGATGTTGATGTTGATTCCATTCTAGAACTACTTGAAAAGTTCCGTGCTGATGAGGTGTCAAACAAAGAGATGAGTGACCTAATCAAATCTTTACACTTGGCCATTAACGATAGTGCTATCCTATCCTGGATTGGTGATGGTGGGTTTGCCCCAATTGTTTCCAACTTGGTTCATTATTTCAACGTGAGTGTGAACATCACTAAGGAACTCTGCTTCAAAGGTTTGATTGTGTTCAAGGAGTTATTCATCGTGAATGAGTATTTACAAGACGTGATTACATTAAATGAAGCGCTGAACATTTGGAACATCCTAATGATGGTTGTTGAGAATTTGAAAGACTTCAAGAATGAGATTTATGTCTCCGTTGATGAGTTGGTTGATGATTTGATTGAGTTGAAAATTCCAAGCATTAGATCAGAGATCATGAAGAGCTGTTATAACTCATTGAAAGAACTAACTGAAGCAGACACATTGTTGACTTCATTCCTACTATTGACGCTAACTAAGACCATTGAGAAGGAATCACTGACCTCTCGTGAGATTAAAGAGATTGATGCTGTCGTGTTCAAGTTTCTGTCTAATGACCAAGTTGAAATCAGAAGACTGACAATCATTGTCTATTCCAAGTGCAAGAAGAAGTTGATTGAAAGTAACAAAATCAAGACCGAGGAAGAAGACAAGTTCAAGTTTGAAATTCATAATGATAATGACAACAACAACAATGATGACGATATTTATAATGATGTTTTTGATAAGTTGAGTCCACCACAGAGAAAACTGGTTGATTACTACTGTGATAATTGACTGTTTCTGTTGACACAAAATACATGATGTTTTATATTAATACATTACTTACCCGACATAAACCTCAACCTTAACGTCTTTTGAAGATATGCTGACTGAATGAGCTGCCTGGTCTTTGCATAGAAAGCCCATTGCTGCTCTGTGATTGTCTATCAAAGGAACCAATCTTCATATGGGCTGAAAGCCTTTGAGCAATCTGTGATGTGGAGGCTCTTGTCTTTGCCACACGGTTTTCATGACCAGGCTGTGGTTTAGTCACCATGGATGGTGATACAAAGGCACCTGAAGTAAATGATGTGTTTGATGAGCCATTGCTATAATTTGAAGACACTGTGTTAGGTGTTTGTCCTCTGCTATAACCAGCAGCCGATTGTAGCTTGGAACCGATGGGGATTGACCGTAGTGGAGAGTTGGTCATGATGTTTGTAGATTCAGCGATCTTGTTTTTACCAAAGTCCATGTTTGTTGTGTTGGATCTTGCTGGCTTGTATGTCGTCTTCTGGGATGAGCTCTTCTTGATCTGGTGCAAAAATGAATCTGTGACACCCGTGGACTTCTGGTATTGTTCTTTCTCAAATGAGTTTGAAGTGAGGTCTATTGTTGGAGGCGGATGACGTTCCATTGGATGAGATACTCTATGAGAGCCTTGTGCCTTCAAAGCCTGGTTTTCTTGTTCTAACTGGTGCACTCTATTCTCCAAACTCTCCACTTGTGACACCTTCTCTTTAGCTATCATTAACAACTCCTTCTGTTTCTGCATCTTTGCCGTTAGCTTATTGATCACACCTTCTTGGTATTGCAACTTCTCAGACATACCAACGTACTGGAACTGTGTAACGGCAAAGAATTGTTCAATCTGACTTGGGAACGGTGTGAAGAACGGTTGTATCTCAGCGGGTAGCCTCTGATCGATCCTGACGATGGTGACGTAGTCCTTGCCACAGGCTAGACATCTTGTCTTTGCACTGGTGAGATGTGACGGGTTCTGGGAGTCTAAAGTTGTAAGTTAGTGCTTGTTTCTCGTGACAACAACAACACAGGGTCTCCTAAGTACGTTTAGCAGCGTGCTCTTCGCACAAAATGTGGGCGCAGGACGTCAAAAAGAGCCTGTGCGTCTTGCCGTCAACGTGGCAGACGCTGCAGCTGTTGAAAGGCTGGTTCAAGTCCATAGTGGCGTCGATTCTCAATTAGCCGCCCATGGTGCAAAAGGTAAACAAAGCAGCAAAAGATTCGTTTCCTTGTACAGGATCTCGCTTATCTACAAGACACCCGGACACCACCATGATCGGCCTTTGTCTCCTCCGAATGAATCCCTCCGAATGCCGCGAAAATGCGCCCCGCACCATTTACGGAAGCCGGGATTTGGCGAAAATGGCTGCGATTTTCTGATTTACCCGTGAATTCTGCCATCAGTTGGTCGAGAGCAGCGATGAGCAGGCTCAGAAGCAGGTGCAATTGGGCAGACGTTGTAGGGCACAGTGGCCTGTAGGTGTCCGGCATGGCGCCCGCGCATTTTGTAGGACTCCGACGTGGGGGCTCCCCAGATTTGGCTTTCCATGGCCAGGGCCTTTAACGGACCTTCTGCTGTGCTCCGAAATCGCTTCGATTTTTTTCACGTCCAAAGAAAAGTCGAAACTTTGTGACTCTTTCTGCCCTTCTCTCTATCACAAGCCCATCGCCACCTTTTCGCTAAGATGCTACGTCTACAAGCTGCTGCCAGAACCTCATTGAGAGCCCCAGTCTTCAATGCTGCCTCCTACCGTCAATTCCACTCCTCTTTTGTCAGCCTGGACAAAATCAAGGTCAAGACTCCAATCGTCGAACTAGACGGTGACGAAATGACCAGAATCATCTGGAAAAGAATCAAAGACAAGTTGATCTTGCCATACTTGGATGTCGAATTGAAATACTACGATCTAGGTGTCCAATCAAGAGATGCCACCAACGATCAAGTCACCATCGACTCTGCTAATGCCATCAAAGAATACGGTGTTGGTGTTAAATGTGCCACCATCACTCCAGATGAAGCCCGTGTTGAAGAATTCGGCCTAAAGAAGATGTGGAGATCTCCAAACGGTACTATTAGAAACATTCTAGGTGGTACTGTCTTCAGAGAACCAATTGTCATTCCAACCATTCCAAGATTAGTCCCAGGTTGGGAAAAGCCAATCATCATCGGTAGACACGCTCATGGTGATCAATACAAGGCCACTGATATCGTTGTCCCAGGTCCAGGTAAGTTGGAATTAGTCTACAAACCAACTGACGGTTCTGAAGCCAAGACCTTAGAAGTCTACGATTACAAAGGTGCCGGTGTCGGTCTAGCCATGTACAACACTGATGAATCCATTGAAGGTTTCGCTCATTCATCATTCAAATTAGCCATCAGCAAACAATTGAACTTGTTCCTATCTACCAAGAACACTATCTTGAAACAATACGATGGTCGTTTCAAAGATATCTTCCAAAAGATTTACGATGAACAATACAAGGCCAAATTCGAAGAATTAGGTATCTACTACGAACACAGATTGATCGATGACATGGTTGCTCAAATGATCAAATCAAAGGGTGGTTTCATCATGGCTTTGAAGAACTACGATGGTGATGTCCAATCCGATATCGTTGCTCAAGGTTTCGGTTCCCTAGGTTTAATGACCTCAGTCTTGGTTACCCCAGATGGTAAGGCCTTTGAATCTGAAGCTGCTCACGGTACTGTCACCAGACATTACAGACAACATCAACAAGGTAAAGAAACCTCCACCAACTCCATCGCTTCCATCTTCGCCTGGACCAGAGGTATTGCCCAAAGAGGTAGATTAGATGGTACTGAAGACGTTGTCAAATTCGCCAACTTGCTAGAAAAGGCCACTTTGGACACTGTTGAATTGGACGGTATCATGACCAAAGATTTAGCTTTGGCTCAAGGTAAGACTGACAGATCTTCATACGTCACCACCACTGAATTCTTAGAAGCCGTTGAAAAGAGATTGAAAGCTCAAGTTGACGCTCAATTATAAGTGCGATCACTGATCACCCAAGGGTTAATCTGAACATACATGATACTGAAGTATCCTAACGATTATATTTGATTTAATTACATTCTTTTTTATATTAACACTGTTGTTTTATGAGGATTCATAGCAAGGAAATGCTGGTCATAATAGGTTTTGATATACGTATACATATCATAGATGTCGTAGTTGAACAATCCGGTGCTTCCATAATAGTAGTTTGAAAATCGACTGGGCTTAATCACTCTTTGGGGTTATCACTGGTTGCTCCATGTTCGAATGCTTCTCCTTTTGTTCTTCAGCTTCAAGGTATTCCCATAGATAGATCATCCCATAGTAAGTAGGGAAGGTGAAAGCCAGAACCTTCAGTATTGGGCCTGCAAACTCTCTGTAGAAACGGGCCTACCAGATGTTAGTAAAGAACGGTATATTTCATCAATTGATACTCACGTGTGGCGACACCTTCTGCTCTTCTGGTTGAGGTTGTGATTCATGTTGCTTCACTTTTGGCTGTTCAGACTGTTTCTGAGCGTTGAAAAGCGGTCTGGTGGTGTTGAGGGATCTTCTCAGTTGGGAATTGAGGGCAGTAGATGCAAGGAGATGTCTAGAGGCGAACATTTTCGAGGTTTTGGTCCGGCGGTGATGGTTGTGACAGTTGATAGGTTTCCCAATTATCAAAACTTCAGAAACGCGAACAAATTGAAAGACTGTTTACTAACAATAACAGCACTATAAACCTTCTCCAAACGAGCCATAAATGGGTGAGTATGCCACTTTGACACAGCCAATTCCGCCACTAACACATGCGCAGACAAGAACATCACAAAGGGCCTGAGCGACAGGCTCTACGAGAAGCGGAAGGCCGCGGCGCTGGACCTGGAGCGTGTTATCAGACAGAGCGTCACAGAGGGCAACGACGAGAAGATCAAGGCCATCATCGGGCAGCTGTCCAGGGACTACGCCTACGCCGTCCACCAGCCGAACGCCAGAAACGGTGGGTTGATCGGGCTCGCTGCTGCTGCCATTGCCCTGGGCCAGAATGAGGTGGCTCTGTACCTGGAGGACATCATCCATCCTGTGCTGGCTTGTTTCGGTGACCAGGACGCCAGAGTGAGATACTACGCCTGTGAGAGTCTGTACAACATTGCCAAGGTCGCAAAGGGTGAGATCCTGCTGTACTTCAACGAGGTGTTTGACGTGTTGTGTAAATTGGCTGCTGATTCTGATCCATCTGTTAAGAACGGTGCTGACTTGCTTGATCGTTTGATCAAAGATATTGTGTGTGAAAAGGCCACTTCGTACACCAGTATCATTCAAAACAACCCAGAGTTGGATTACAAGAATGCCACCACTTCCACTTATAAGGACGCCAATGGTCAAACTTTACAGATCCAACCTACACAGGGGCCAACGGCATTCTCCCTTCCAAAGTTTATCCCACTGCTAATGGAGAGAATCAACACCATTGACCCATTCACCAGAGTGTTTTTGGTCTCTTGGATTACTTTATTGAACTCTGTTCCTGATTTGGAGGTCATTTCGTATTTGCCTGCGTTCTTGGGTGGGTTATTGAGTTTCCTCAACGATTCACATTCAGATGTCAGAATCTTGACACAATCAGCATTGGATGTCTTCCTACATGAGATCAGAAGAGTCTCAGAAATCCAAAGGCTAGTGAAGGAAGAGAGGGCAAAGAAGGCTGCCAACGTGAAGCAGTTGGGTGATCATAGACTAAAGAACAAGATCACTATCAAGGGTCTAGAATCAACACCATCAAAGATTATTACCACTCCGGAGACTAGCACACCTGAACCGGGTCTTGTTGAAGATGCCACTGAAGCTCCAAAAGACGATACCATTAACACAGTTGATGACTCCACCGCTAATGAAACACAAGATGAGGTTGTTGAGGAGAAAGTTGAAGAGCAAGAAGAGGCGGAAGAGGAGGAGGAGATCGAAGAAGAAGAACATGATGGTGAACTGTACATTCCTGGCCAAGACGTTCATCTGGATTACCCAAAGATCATTGAAATCTTGATTTCATACATTGATGCCACTGAGGAGAAGGTTCAATTGGTGGTCCTGACTTGGTTGGAAACCCTATTAGAGATCTCACCATTGAGTTTCATCCAGTACTTACCAAAGCTCCTATCTGTCTTGTTGCTGACTATGGCTAATCAAGAAGGCTCCAGCACCAAAGAAAGCTCTAAGGATGTTAATGATAAATTGCTGACTTTTATCTCCAATCTATCGACAGACGATGAAAAGAAATTGAATTACGCCAATACGATCAACACTTTAACCTTACACTTCTTGAATGAGAATGAAATTACAAAAGTTGCAGCTTTGGATTGGCTGAAGATGTTACATAAGAAATCTCCAAAACAATTGCTTGAACACAGTGAAACTTTTACAACATTACTGAAGGCTCTTTCAGATTCAAGTGAAGAGGTTATTTACAGAGACTTGCAATTAATCTCAGAGATTGCTTATGAAAGTGATGATGAGAGTTTTGAGTTCTTCATGGTTAATCTATTGAAACTTTTCAAAGACGATTCAAAGTTATTGGAAACCAGAGGTAATTTCATCCTAAGAAGATTATGTATCTCACTTGACCCTGTCCGCGTTTACAAGACCTTGGCTAAAGTGCTAGAGAAGGAGGAAGACGCTACATTTGTCGGTATCATCATTCAAATCCTGAACAACAACTTGATCACGGCTCCAGAGTTGTCAAGTTTGAGAAAGAGACTGAGAAACCTGGAAGAAAAGGATGATTGGGATTTCTTTGCCACATTGTTCAAAGCATGGTGCAGTAACGCTCCTGCCACACTGGCATTATGTTTGTTAGCACAGGCTTACGAATTGGCATATTCAGTGCTGTTGATCTTCGTTGATTTCGAAATCACTGTTAATGTCCTAGTCCAAATTGATATTTTGGTCCAATTGCTAGAATCACCAGTCTTTACAAAAGTTAGATTACAGTTATTAGAACCTGAGAATTATCCATACTTATACAAATGTCTTTATGGGATTTTGATGCTATTGCCACAATCGACTGCTTTCACCACTTTAAAGAATAGATTAAGCAGTGTCAGCGTTGTCAACACATTCACACATTCACAGTCATCATTGGGTGAGCTCGAGAAGGATACAAAGAAGAAAGATAAGACTCTCAAATCAACACCATCAAGTAATTTCAAATGGGCTGAGCTATTGCAAAGGTTTAGAATAGTTCAAAAGGACCAAGAGGCTTTCCTACTGGAGACAAGAACTTCCTTGGCCAAACCAAGGGTGCTACCAAAGTACACAGAGACTCCATTGACAGAGAAGAGCAACCCTTTGGATCAAGAGAAACCTAAGAAGACTACACCTGAAAGTGAGATCAGATCAGCTGTGCGCAAACTCTCTGGAAGATCATTTGTGCTAAAGGGTTTCGGTGGTGATAGAGGTTGATGATGATATGTATTCATAAAGACATTAACATTAGAGTATACAAAATCACTGTAGCTTTTCTTCTCTGTAATGAGGTTGGAAGTTCATTCTTCTAACATCACGATTCACTTGTCTACTCTTGGCTCTTGTTTCCATGATTTGAGTAGCTCTTTCTTGCTTGTTGTGTTGATGCAATGTCAAACCACTAGTCAATCTTCTATCTGCAACAGCGACTGTTAGCTGGCCATTGGATGGTTCAGGTGGAATATGAATGTTCTGTCTGTAGATTCTATTCAAAGATCTGTGACCTAAACGATGACCGTTAGGTAGAGTCAATTGTGAATCAATCGGGTCGATTCTGGCAACTGTGTAGTTATCATTGATACCATTATCGTCACTGCTATCATCTTCAGCTTCAACATCAATATCACTGTCTTCTTCACTGGCATCTTTCAAAGTTTCATCAGCATCTTCACTGAACCCAACCTTCTTCTTACTCTTAGATTTGGCAACTTTTGTGTCAATTGATGAGAAATCGTAGAATCTAGCCAATTCCAATTTCTCTTCTTTAGATTCATAAGGCAAACGACAATGACCCTTGGAAGCTGTGTGCTGTCTGATACTTTCCAAGTTTCTTCCCTGGAAATTACAACACAAGCATTCGTTATCGATAACAATGATAGAGATCAAGTATTCTAGTAAACCTTTCAAGTCCACTAGGTATGATCTTTCAGGGATGTATAACCCATGCTTTTGGAACATATGGGTGACATTGGTTTCCACATCATGGTGTGGGATACCACAGTAGATACAACTTGTGATTGGCTGTAATGGTTCTTCTTCAAAGTGTTCGTCATGCAAATAAGATTCATCTTCCTCATCAGATTCATCAGAGTGAACATAATCACCATCAATATGGGCACTATGCTCAGTATCAGCCTCAGAAGCAGTTTCAAAGTTACTGTCTAAGTCAGAATGGGTGTTGGCATGACTGTAGACAGACTCACCTAGGGAGAAGTGTGAAAGATCAGTGGCAACAGTGGAGGCAGGACTGACGCCTCTATCAGCAACTGGTTCAACCAGGTCAATTGGTCTCCCTCTGTGTGATGACTTATGATGAATATGCAGTTTTTTGTTCTCTCTAGGTTTGAGCACTTTGAAACCAAACTCATCGACTTCTTGCTCGTATAGCTTGGACTCCTGGACCTTTTCAGCAAAGACAGCAGCATCAACTGGGGCTAAACTAGCGACTCTTCTCTTCAAATTGTAACGGTGCCAGTCCGTTTTCATGTGGTATCTCTGGGAGTCAGAGTTGGGAAACTGGATGGAGCAGGAATTACACTTGAACGCAGACATTTTGGGCACTCGACTTTGGTGTTTCGGTGTGTTCAAAGATTTTATGTTCCTTCTCCAGCTTATATATTTTATCGCCACTGTTAGGCGGTATTCTGGTTCCGGCACGCACAGAGATTTATCAGCATTACGCGAGAATTTATAAAATGCCACTTGCCTAGCGTGTATACGTGTAAGCACTGGACAAACCTACAGTCAAAGTACATAATTTACCTTTTTAATTAAACCATCTTAATACAAGAATAAAACCATTTTAAGCAGCTGTAGCAAATATCATTAAATGATTGTATTGTGGCATCTTAACGGTATTTGTTGAAACCAATGTCTTTGGCCTTTTCTCTGAAACATTGACGACATAAATCTAAACCGTATTTTCTGATTAAACCGGTGTGAGAAGAACAAACTCTACATTGACGGGAACCTTTACCGTAGTTTCTTGGGTGGGAGAACCAAACGTTTTCGTGAGCCATTTTTGCTAAAAGTGTTGTTAGTATTCTTGATCTTGTGAGATTTTTGGAGTTGGGTTATAGGGGACCTGGAAAGTTTGGAGATTGGTGGCTTTCTGCCGTGTTTTACTGCTTGCTGGTGGTATAGTGTGAGTCAGAAGATCACAGGTTCATTTGTGTTAGATTCTCCTCTGATATCTGGTGGTTCCACTAGTCTTTGATGACTTCCTGAATCTTTCTTAACATGTTGAAATTTTTCACTTGACTGATTTGGCTCATAATGATATTGGTCTTGTTTTTGGTGGATTCTTGTGACACTAGTCCATTCAGATGCTCTCTTAAGTCCCTTTTGCCCTCCTTGGTGGACTTACATTAATTGAAATAGTCTTACTTTATAGCCTTCAAATTCAAGTAGCTGTTGAGATTGTTAATTTTTCTACAAAAAACTATCACCGAACTCACTATGGGAAGCCTTGCCCGTGTCAAAATGGCAGAAAATCCCATACAAATTGGTGGGAAAAAAGTGCGTGTTCGCGAAAATTCCCTGAAACGTGCGTGAAAAATTGTCGATCAGTCACAGAATTCGAAAAACTTAGAGGCTGCCCTAGAGTGGGTCACGTGTCAGCCAGAGCAGGGCTTCAGGCTCTGATTGCACTTTTTTGACACAAAGTCAAGATCGAGAAGAACCCAATGAAAAGGCTTCTGCTTTGGCACTGCTGCACAAGAAAAGAGTCAAAAATCAGCATTCCGCACTTTATAGATCTGGTCACTCTTTGTAATAGTCTCGATATACTCGCTAATGATTGAGCTCTGAAGCTCGTGGCCCCCTTCAGGCGGCTGGACTCATCAATCTTGGCCACCATTACCAGAGCTTCACTTAATAAAGCCAGTGGAATGTCATCGGATGAGTGACTGTATCGAATTCTCGTACTAAAGCTCCCGAAATGCACCTTTATTAATGTGTCTTAATGAACATTTGAGACGTACCCAGCTCCAAATCAAGTCCGCTTATCTCCCCATAATGGAGCGATGAGTCGTGGCCGAACGACAAATTTTTTAAAGACATGAAAATTTTCGATAACATAGGCAAGTACTTAAGGCCAGATCAATATACCAAAACATCACCTCAACATGGCTGGTCACTCACATAGATCCACTGTGAAGAATGGTCACAAACCATTCAAGTCCAAACATGCCTCCAAGGGTGCCCTGAAGAACAAGTACAAGGGTAAAGTTGAGAAGGAATCCAATGCCCAAAAGCAAAAGAAAGGTGCCTCTAAGATGGAACGTAAGAACCTGTCCAAACAATTGAGAGAGAACAAGATCTTACAAACTGCTGAGACCAGAAAGATGTTTGAAGGTGCTAACGGTGCTGAGAAAATCATCACTGTGATTCCATTGAATGAAGATATCACAGCCGAAGACATTGTTAACAAACTTATCGATGCTGCTGCATTACCAGGCCAAGATGCATCAATGATCCAAGGTCCATCAGTGACATCTGTCAAGATTCAAAAGTTCAAGAGTAATTTGAAATTCATAATACCTGATTTCAACGACTTTATTTCCATCCTAGATGCCGCTAAAGTTGCCGACTACGTTGTCTTTGGTTTGTCAGGTACTTCCGAAGTTGATCCTACCTATGGTGAACAAATTGTCAGAGCATTGGAATTACAAGGTATCGGCCACGCTATTGGTGTTGTTCCAAACTTGTCTGCTGTTCACCCAAAGCAAAAGTTTCAAGATGACGTCAAACAATCTTTGGGTTCATATTTCAAGCATTTCTTCCCAACTGAAGAGAAAGTCTACAACTTGGAAAACGCTTCTGATTCATTAGTCGCTATCAGAACCCTGTGTCAACGATTCCCTAAATCAATCACCTGGAGAGATTCTAGAGGTTGGTTAGTCGCTGATAAAGCTTCCTGGGAAGCTGCTGACCCATCCAACCCTCACGAAGGTTACATCAAAGTTGAAGGTACTGTTAGAGGTGTTGGTTTTAATGCTAACAGACTAGTTCACATTCCAGGCCAAGGTGATTTCCAAATTGAAAGAATTGAAAAGATACAGAGACAAGACACTGAAGTTGTCAATCCAGATGAGAATCAAGAAACCCTTGATGATCTAGCACCACAAGAAGTTAACATGGAAGAGGAAGACTGGGAAGATGAAGAGAGCTATAACGTTGATGCTGTGAAGTATGATTACAACTACCTACCGGAAGAATATGAAAGAAGAAAGAAACTTAAACTGAAAGACGGTACGTCTGAATATCAAGCTAGATGGTACCTAGAAGATGACATTGATGAAAACGATATTGAAAGTGAAGATGAGATGATAGAAGATGAAGAAGATGACGATGCCATGGACATCGGTGACGAAAATGAAGGCTACCCAGAGTCCACATACGCTCAAAGTGAAAAGTTTGTTGAACTATCACCAGAAGATGAAGAAGAACAATTGAGACTATACCGTGAAAGAGAACAAGAAGACCGTGAGTTCCCTGATGAAATCGAACTGAACCCATTAGAATCAGGTAAAGAAAGATTGAAGAGATACAGAGGTCTAAAGAACTTACACAACACCATCTGGGACTGCGATGAGTACGATCCAAAGGCACCATCCGAATGGAAGAGACTACTGAGAATCTCCAACTTCAAAGCCACCAAGAACAAGATCTTGAAACAAGCCATCACTCAATCTCAAGCCACTGCTGGTACTAAAGTGAACATCTACATCAAAGCTCCAGAATACATTCTTGCTAAACTACCAGACGCTTCAGCTGCCCCATTGATAATTTACGGTCTATTAGAGCACGAACAGAAACTTGCTGTTGTCAACTTCTCCATAAGCTCCTGGGAAGAATACGAAAAGCCAATTCCATCCAAGGACACCATCATTGTCCAATATGGTCCAAGACGCCAAGTCATCCAACCATTATTCTCATCTGCATCAAACACACCAAATAACGTCCACAAATACGAAAGATTCTTGCATAAAGACACTATCAGTATAGCCACTGCTATTGCCCCAGTGATGTTCACCAACGCTCCAGCTTTATTCTTCAAGCAAACCTCAGAATTTCCAAAGAAGGTTGAATTTGTTGGTAGTGGTTCATTCCTAAACGCTGAACACCAAAGAGTTCTAGCAAAGAGAGCCATCTTGACAGGTCACCCAGTGAAGATCCACAAGAACGTTGTCACTATTCGTTACATGTTCTTCAACGCCGAAGATATCCAATACTACAAAGCCGTTCCACTGTTCACGAAGTCTGGGAGATCTGGTTTCATCAAGGAAAGTTTGGGTACCCACGGTTACTTCAAGGCAAACTTCGATGGGAAGATCTCCTCTCAAGATGTTGTTGCCATGTCCCTTTACAAACGTGTCTGGCCAAGAAACTCAGTCCAATGGACTCGCTAGAACAGTCATCCTTAATTATCATAATGCATACTTGTACACTACTAGACTTGTCATACAATTGTAGCCTGGCAGCCCTATGCTTATAATGGTGTGTCCCCTACCTGATCTCCGCGAAAGTTTGAAAATTTTCGAGCAGGTATAAAAAAATCTCAAAAATTGAGCCCTTTTGCCCAACTACACACACTTCTCTTTTTTCCTTTCTTCAATCAAAAAGTATTTTATACATGGAAACATTTGCCACGATGAGCTCACGTTCTTCCAAGTGATTTCATTGCCATTCATGGGATTGCAGTCCCGTAATGACCGTTTCCTAGAAGAAAATCCTGGATAGGAAGTTTGGAACCCGCTCTAGGGCGATGGATTCCGAATGTCGATAGAAAGGAAACAACTACACATGCTAGCATATGCTGTGTCGTGTGTATTATGGCAGTCATGCTTGCTTATATAGGAAATAATATGGCTAAATGTGCAAAATTTTGGAATTGTAGGATCACCATCTGATCTTTGCTGATAGATCTTCACCTTAGACAGAGTCAAGGGAGAATTGATCGATAAGGACATGGAATTGAGCGAGATGTGATAAGATTTTGGCAACTGCTAAGGACAAAATTGAGTTCTCGTGACCCCTGACAGTAACCTCATAACGATCTTTAGATGAGATGACGTATTCTCTTTGCAATGCAGAAGGGACATCCGCTTTAGTCCAAATCACTACACTACAAAAGTCTATAACTCTAGCTGAAATTTTATTAGCTGAAATAAGAACCTTCGAGGCCAAGCATCGACAGCACCTTATCCATCTGCATGTATTTTGTCAACAATCTTGTCTGCGCTTTTGGAACTTTATCAAGATCAATGCTTTTACCTTCTCCAAAATCAATCACTGTTGGCCAGAGCTCAGAGTCAAACACAATGTTATTGAATTTGACATCATTGTGGACTACCTCTGCCCGATGGATCATCTTGTAGTTCTTGATAATGCGAGTTTTCACCGACATATCTAACTCATGTAAGTCCTCTTCACACAGCAGTGTTGAGCCGGCATATTTGGTTATTAGGAACATCCCACGATTGTGTCCTTCCACTTCTTCGTCCATTGAGCCAAACCCTAGAATCTCTGGTACCAAAGGTTTGCGAAGTTTTTCTCTTCCGAAGGGGTTCTTGAAACCACGACTTTCTTCATGCAAATCCTCTTTGTCAACCTTTTCAACTTTATGCTTGGAATGAATCTGAACCAACAGCTCAAGCTCGTTGATGATCTTATCTTTAGCTAACTGTAGGAAATCAGCACCATAATCACTTTCAAGTACTTTCTCGGCAAACCCGTCTTCCCATATGTCTGGTGTAATCAGCTTCAACACGACAGTTTCTCTGACAATACCACTCTCAGGCATTTTCATCTTGAATGTTTTCCCCTCTTTGATAAGAGTGGCACTGTCCTTGAAATGAACATTTGATAAGTGATCCATTATTCTCACATCAATCAGATAGACCCCCGCCATTTGGCCATCTTGAAGGAGTATCTTGTCAAATTTCTCTAAAGGTATGACATAATGTTGGAAACATTCTTTGACTTCCTTCTTAGAATGGGAGCTGAAGCCAGTAGAAGATGAGTGGGGTTCACTAGTCATTGCAGTATTGATGGACCTGGTTCTTGAAAAGACACTGGATGGTTCTGAAGATTCAGTAAGGGCCGTAGTTGCGCTCTCTGGTTCATTGTTATTTGGGCTTTGATTACCAACTTTGTTCGACAATGATATACCACCTTTATCGTCTTGTTGGTGCGTATCAAGTTTGCTTCTCTTTCTTTGTGGGTCTTGAGCAGTGGGGTCACTGAATTCAATTGTAGCCTCTTTTTCACTTGCTGTAATTCTAGGGTTGTTGACTTTGATTGAGGACCATAGTTTTCTTTCTTTCTGGCTCTCTTCTAGTGACTTGTCTGGAGCAATGAAGGACAGGATCATCCATTTTATCTTTGGCGTAGATAGAGGGAATGGACCTAGTACCTTAACACGGGGCAAGTCAGTACCGTCATCTATTTCAGCTGGAAAGAGGTGCACAAACAAGACGGAACTTTTGTCAATGATGAGACCTTTTGTTGCCTTTACCAACATCATTTGGTCATATACTAGCTTGAGGTAAGCATTTAGCAACCCTGGTTGATTGATATTGTATTCCCCATCTTCTGGTAAGTCGTTTAAAGACTCGAGGTTCAATTCAAAGAAATCCAAGAAACATTTAAACCGTTTATCTGTAAGTATTTCCTGCTTGAGTTCAATTATGGAATGTATCAGTAGTTTTCGTTTCAGAAGACCTTCACAAAGTTCGGTACTTTTGGAATCTTCAGGTACGATGCCAGTGTAATGGAGAATATCAGCAACATATGGTTTCAAACGACCAAACTCTCTGCCTCCAAAAGACTGTTTAACGGCAATCACCTGATTGTACTGAAAACTAGTACTGGAATTGACACCAAGGTTCTTGAATTTGGTGGACTTGACCTCTTGTTCCAGCGATGAGGAATCACTTTCTGAGATGTTGATGTCTTTGTCAAGATTAAGCTTCTCAAAGATGACTTCCAACACAGGGGTCAAAAGGTCAAAGCAATCATAGAAAGTAGAATAAACCAACCCATTCTCTTCGAAGATCTTCTTCTTGGAACCGTTAATTGAATCCATCAACTTCTTTCTGATGTTGGACACAGCTCCATTAGGCCCTTTTTTATCATAACGATCAGCTATCTTTCGTATGTCGGCAATGGTGAGATATTTTAGGGGGTATTTCTCAAAAAACTCGGTCGATGACTGGGACTGGTCGACCTCAACATGGCTTGCCCTCAGAATAGATGGCACTGCAACATCTTGACGGCCTGTATTCCGTGTTAGAACCAGTGAGCCATTCTTAGTAGTATGAGACGAATCCATGGTGTTAGTTATAGTCTCAGCGAATGCTTCTGCGAAGAAACAGACATAGAGTTCGTCAAAACTCATTTCATTCAAGTTGACGCCATTGTGATTTGCCTTTTTGATGTACTCGAGTATCAGGTCTGAGAGCGAATCTGTATCTTCGTAGGGGGACTCTGGTGGTTCAGGAGGTGGTTCAGTATCTGAAGTGTCAGCGGGATCCTGGTTCTGTGACATGCCTGTGAGGTGGTTCTGATACCGGTGGTGGCAAAAGAAGAAGACCCCTTATCCGTTTTGATCTCGTTTTTTTTTTAAAAAAAGCCCTCGCATAATGATTATGTAATACATGGCTGAGATGTGGGTCAAATTCCCGTCAACTTTGTCAACTTTACAAGGAGGAGCTGGGTATTTGTCGCGAGTCGTGCCAGATATAGAATTTACAAGAATGTTCAATTTCCGACGTCTGTGGCCTCAAGACTGTTTATGGGCACTGAACTCAGAGGTTGATGATGTTGCCTTCTTCAAAGAGAATAAGGCTTGCCGCTTGGGGATCTATGTTGAACGAATTTCTCATTGCAGTACATATTGCTTATAGCCGTAGTCTGTAGATCACTAATTTAGCGACTGCACCGTCTACTGGAGCTGAAATTT
This sequence comes from Taiozyma rabaulensis, assembly GCA_030574855.1. Taxonomy (NCBI): domain Eukaryota; kingdom Fungi; phylum Ascomycota; class Saccharomycetes; order Phaffomycetales; family Wickerhamomycetaceae; genus Taiozyma; species Taiozyma rabaulensis. Next base: position 421,827 of record JAJMFP010000165.1, read on the forward strand.
CAAATTTTATAATTAGCTGAAATAAGAACCTTCGAGGCCAAGCATCGACAGCACCTTATCCAATATCTGCAAATATTTTGTCTGTTAACAATCTTGTCTGGGCATTTGGAACTTCATTAATTAGATCAATGTTTTTACCTTCACCTGCAAAATCAACCAATGTTGGCCAGAACTCAGAGTCAGAAACAATGTCATTCCAGAACTCAGAGTCAGAAACAATGTCATTGAATCTGACATCATTGTGGATTACCTCTGCCCGATGGATCATCTTGTAGTTCTTGATAATTCGAGTTTTATATCTAGCTCATGATGTATATTCACCATCTGATCTTTGCGGATAGATCTTCACCTTCATAGACCAAGTCAAGAGAGAATTGATCGATAAGGACACTGAATTGAGCAACGGTTTTGACATCAAGATTACCATTGATGGCTTTCTTTAGGAGATCTTTTGAAACGCCCTGAGGATATGTGATTGGGATCGGTGCTGTGGTGGAGATACCTGGTGGTAAGATTAGAATCGGAGGATCATTGATGTAGGCAATCTCAACATCATTGTGGGTGACAATGGCTTCTTTGATAGTGACTTGGGCCGGCTGATTCTTGAACGGGTTGTATACTGTGACTTGGGCATACGACTTAAGGACGTGAAATGTGCAGCCTAGAATGAACCCATCATGCTCCGAATCAGCACCACGGAAGCTTGGAATTTTGAATGGGATGGAAAGATGTGACAAGGTTTTGGCAATAGCTAAGGACAAAGTTGAGTTCTCATGACCTCTGATAGTGACCTTAGGATCTTTAGATGAGATGTATTCACTGACAAAGTCTTCCAATGCAGAAGAATTATCGGTTTTGGTCAAACTTAGCGCCGGTGTGACTGTGAAGGTGGAGTTCTCTTCAATAGAGGTGTCTGTAAGTTCAACTGTGCCGATGTTGGTATCATTGGAGAATATGTTTAAGCTTAGATATTGCAAGTCTGCACCGAACGGTTGTGGGTTTTCGATGTCAATTGTAACAACTGCATTCAACTCCGACTTGCTAGAAGACGCAGTGTATAGAAGTTCGGTCAAATTCAAACCTAAGCTGTCTAATAAATCACCTTGAGGGATCACTGGTAGTGTGAACGATTTGTCAATACCCTGTAAAACAGTATTGAATACCGGAGTTCCAGCGACAAAGTCTAACAACGTCTCAGCAGTGATGTTGAACGCTTCACCTTCAAGGTAGGACTGGGCCAGTTTAGCAGTGACCTTATCATCCAAAATATCAAGCTTGGCACCATATAATTTCAAACCTAGCTCAGTATCGTTGGTTGTAACTTTCTGCCATTGGTGAAGGTATAACTTGAAGGCATTCTCATCATCATAAAAGAACGACACGGACCCAGTAACTTCCTTTACTTCAACAAACTCATTTCCTGCGTTATAGCCCTCGGGTATACTGCTAATCCTGACCAGTGCTTCTGTGTCAATGGTCGGTAATTGGTGCTCGTCATTTGGTAAGGTGAATTTGATCTCAGCAACTGAGGTGTCCACGGAACTAAAGTCGGACAAATAGCCACTTGCATCAACAATGAAAGGTTGGAAATTGCTGGATAAGCACAGATGTACCCACTTAGGAAGCCTCTTGTTATTATCAGAAAGGGATCTGGCTTTCATGAAAGTCTTAGCTGTACCATCAGTAATGGCGTTGTTAAAGAACCTGTTTATAGGCGATAGACCATCTGAGCACAGCTTTGTCAGTTTTGGTGATAGCTTCTCCACCTGGGCCCTCAAATGAACATTGACATCTTGCAATTTGTCAAAGGTGATTGGATCGGTCTGGAAACTGTTTAAAATCACAACAGAAGAGGCACAACCAGGGATAAAGACATCCCAATCAATAGTTGGCAAATGAAGGTCGATTGGAATCCCAATGTCTTTCACATAGATATCGGCATCACCAACAATTGACTTGGAAGTCGGTGTAACATCGTTGATTTTGACCTCATAGGCTGGTAATAAGGCACTACTAGAATCGATTCTGATCTTTCTCCTGATATCAGCGTTGTAGTCACCAAGTGGGAAGGACCACTTATGGACATTGACAGTAGTTTTCAAGATAACATTCAAATCAAACGCATCTAACCCTTTACCATCAACAACATACGTATAGTGACTGATTAGTCTTACCAAATCGAAGGAGTCAACAGTTGCCTTCACAGGGAGCTCAAAAGAGTTGACGCTGCCAGACCTTAGATTAAACCAAACTTCAGGAATCTCAGTCTTGATAGGGTTGTAGTACTCCTTAGGCTGGAGCCCATCGGGTAGATTAACAAAGACTTCTATAGGTCTAGTACTGACTAGGTTCAATTGACCAAGAGTGAAACCCAAAGGGAGAAACACCGGCTTCAACCACCATGACACATCACTATAGTCGAAGGCAACAGTACCTTTCACAGTGAAATCAATGCCTTCGTCGTAAACGCCATCAATGGAGAGATCGGAAACATCTAGCACCGCAGCACTCTGGAATACCTTATCCGTTTTGAATACCAAGACAATCAATGTGTATATCAATAGGAAGGACACAAGACCAACTGGAATGCTAAAGTACTTGTTCTTAGCGACATAGCCTTTTGATAAGCTCCAATACTTCTTCAAGTAGGGCACAAGCCATAGGAGAACACCAGCGGATGGAACAATGGATTTGGTTCTAACTTGGCTGTCAGGTTCTAGCAATGGCTGATCTTCAGCGGCATGTAGGAGATTCTCGTCATCTTCAGGATGTTCAGCGGCTAACGAATCGTTGCGATCTAGGGGTTTGCAGCGTTAGTTTCTCTTCAAATTGACCTGTAGGTGGGTAATTTCGGAGCACTTACCAGGCATAGTCAGTGACGGGACAGCTTTGAAATCAACCACACTGCGTTTATCTCCCCAATGACCAGAAAGACGCGTTTTGCAGCAGTGACAAAGAAGAAAGGCAGAGAAAGATTTGACACATTTTTATGGTTTCGCGAAATTCAACTATTTACCCGTGAATCTGTCAACGAGATAAGAAGCTACAACAAGATCAAGTGTAAAACATTTATGAATCAAATCTATAACTTTGGTGAGAAGTTCTCTAAAGTGATTTCTTCGATAGGAGTTGGGGCCTTAGTCAATGTCAATGAAGATTTGAAGATACCCAGATCAGTGACTTCTTCACCAGTTGGGAAACCTTCAGTTTTGCTGTCATCAGTGTTGGATTTTGGATGCAAGTTCACAATCAGCTTAGTGTCACCTTTGATAACTGCATTGTCATAAAATTCTAGCAATTCTTTCTTCGTGGCACGTTTCAAGAAGTCAGCGATCTTGTTTCTTTGTAAGAAGTCAAAGTAACCATCTGAGATATGACGTTGAAATCTCCCGTATTCTTGACCCAAGTTCTTTAGGGATTCAAGCTTCTTGGAGATCAGTGCTTCTTTGTGTTTGGAGAATTCATCATCTTTCATGTTCTTGAAAGTTTCATGGAAGGAGTTCAAGAAGGCAACGATTCTAGACTCTAGATAAGCAGCGTTTCTTTCAGATTGTATGATCACTCTCAAACCAAACACAGTTCTGGTCTCCAAGACACCGCTGAAGACAATGTAACCTAATTGTTCCTTGGTACGTAGTGTATCAAAAGCTGGTTCTTTGATCAGTTGGGCAAGTAGTTCAGTGTATGCATACAACTTAACATCGGCGATGTCACCGATTTCAATAAAGTATTGGATACATGAGTTAGTGTTCTTTTCATCAGGCAGTAGCTTGTCAAATCTGTAGGTCTTACCAGGAGTCAGTTTGTAAGATCTTGGTTTGACCTTTTGAGCATCTGATAATGGCGAAAATTGGACGGTAGTTTCAACAATCTCAATGATTTCTTGAACATCAGTCTTTTGGAAGTTACCAACAATCAAACCTTCAACAAAACTTTGTTTCAATGCAAAACCAATGAAGTTCTGGAAATCGTCAAAACTAATGTGTTCTAAAGCTTCTTGTCTGTCTTCGATAGCCCAAGAGCGGTCATTGATCAAATTGGAAAAGATTGGAGTGACCAAGTTGTAAGGATTCTTGTAGTAAAAGTTCTTGTAAATTCTTGCCAGCTTCTCTTTAGTGACATTGAATCTATCTTCCTTTGGTTTGAAGTCATTGAAAGTCTTCAGGACGGATTTCAATAAGATTGGAGCCTTTTCATTGTAACCATGCACGACCACTGATAGACCTTCTTTACCATTTTCAACTTGGAAACTCAAACCAGCAAGTTTTGCCTGATAAGAAACATCAGTTAATTCATCTTCAATCAATTCGGCGAATAGGGAGGTCAAGACAGTGGTGTATGGGGTGGCTGATGTTGCTGGCAGGACAAAGCCCAAGTTGATGTAACCCTTTGGAACCCAAAATTGATCATCTTTCTTGTACCAGAATCTGTACTTAGAGTCAGTCTTCAACAAAGTTGGCTGATTCAAAATCTTGACGTTGTTTAGTTTTTCAACGTCGAATTTGGTTGGGATGAAGTCATTTTGGTGTGGCAAGTGTAAGTGTGAGTTCAAGGTTGGTTTGGATAATTTGGCAACTAGATCTGGTGATAGATCCTCGATAGAGTATTCAGTACCGTACCATTTCTCTGTTTTGTCAGTTTCAACAGATTGAGAAACCAAGACCACCCTCAAGTTATCCACAGTGAAGTACTTACCAAAGTCAGTGATCAATTCTGGATCATATTTTCTTAAAACATTTCTGCTCAAGGTAAATTCATCAGGAATATAGCTCTTTTGTAAGTCTTTGGCCAACTTGGAAACAGTTGAAGATGGTGCGGTTTTTTGTCTGAATTTAAAGTTCATTTCACTGACCTCTTTCAATTCATCAAAAATGTATTTCTGTGGTAGAGCAGTCTTCAACAGTTGGATGTATTGGAAAGTGTTGTAAATGATTTCCTCATAGTTCTTCAAACCAGTTTCTGTTAAATCGATGTCAATACCAAAATCACCATGACCTTTAGTAATGGTGTAACCACCTGAGGATAGGGAGTCAATGAAACCTTTGTTCTTTAAGTAATCGTATAGAGAACCACTGCCTTCATGTCCAATCAAATGGCTGTAAAAGTGAGAAGTTTGGGATTCCCAGTGTTCATCATGGTCAGGGACAACGAATGATAGACTCAATTTGTTCTTGGACATCACTGGTTTGGCCTTTATCAATTTCTTCAATTCTTTGGCAGTGTATGGAGCACCTTCGAAAGTTGGCTTTGGGGTGTTGTAGTTTGGAACATCAGTGAACTTATCTTGAACCCATTTCTCTAGAGTATCTAAATCTTCTCTACCAATGACAGCAAGCTTCATTAGGTTAGCAGAATAATGGTCTCTGTAGAACTTCAATAACTCTTCTCTGACATCAACACCTTGAGAGTCCGGAATCTCGCCAAGTGTTTTAATGTTACCAGTGGAGAACTTGTGGTATGGATGCACTGGGTTTGACAGTGACTTTTCCAGTTGATATAATCTCCACATGTCATTTTGCAAGTTCTTCTTGTTTTCTGAATCAACAGCTCTAATTTCACGATCCTTGCAGCTTGGATCAAACAATGGAGCAACAAAGAACTGACTGAATCTGTCTAATGCGCCCTCTAGGTATTGGTGATTGACCTCGAAGTAATAATTGGTATCTTCAGAAGCTGTATAAGCATTTGAGTGGCCACCGTGATTCGACAAATAACTTGAGTATTCGTTCTCAGAAGGGTATTTCTTAGTACCCATAAACAACAAGTGTTCACAGAAATGTGCTAAACCAGGAAGATGTTCGTAATCACTGAAGGCACCGACGTTAACATCTAACGCCGCAGCAGACTTATCAGTCTTTGGATCACTAATCAAAAGAGCCTTCAGCCCGTTTCTCAGAGTGACAATTTTGTAAGATCTGTCATCAACATCTGGCTTTTCAATACCGTTGGAGGTCTGGAAGGTCATTGCATGTACTGGGCTGGTTGTGTGGAGTAAGCGATGATTGTTGTTAAGAGCGTGGTGAACAAGGGAATGGCTTGAATAGTTTAGTGGTCTGGCGAGATGGGAAAGCTTGTGGGAGGCGAAGTTCGACGAGAAGAGTAGTAAGTTGGGCAACTGTCCTAATCTCATTCCATGGGGGCAGGTAAACGGAGGAAACGTCTGGTTTTGCTGCTTTTGAGCCTCTTCAACGGTTATCCTGTATAGTCCCAAGTGCGCGCGATAATTTCGACCGATTTTGAACCCAAGTCGGAATTGAAAAATCACGTTTTTGGCGGCCGGATCTCATTTGAGTGGCCAATTTTATAATTGGTCATTTTGACGCATTTACCCTAGTCAGACCTTAGAAGGTTAGGGATTTTGGACCTCCCATAGTTAAGGCCGCTTTTGGGGGTCTTGGAAGTCACCTTTGGGGTCGCGTTGGAGCGTTTTGAAGCATACCAATCGACTACGTCCCGGCTCCGCGACCACGAATATCACTTTTGCACGCCGCTTTGTGTATCACACTATACTATTATGAAGTACCCCATCCTAAGGGATTTCATTTCTGGAGCTGTGATTCACGGTGCCTTAGATCGAACGTTTTAGCCCCCCAGGTGGCAGGTGCCCCCGATATGGGCTTTCTCCCCGTCCTTTTTGTGTCGATTGGCACATGGCGAGAGCGCTCTACACTTTGGCATTATTTCTGAGGCTGCACCATGATCTATACCCCCGGACTAAACGAGTAGACAACTACATACACCATTCACATCACATGTCATTGCCCACTCCCGTTGTTCCCCAAAGATGTGGAAATGCGGTCGACCCTGTTTTTTGGCGCTCGTGTACCACAATTCACCACAATTTCTGGGTGACACAAAAACGACGTACCACCGTCCAGCACTATGAAAGCGCGGGCGGATGTACTATACGCATACGCAGCACTGGTGCCTGAGTGTCATTTACGTAATGGGCCACCGTGAGCGTGCCCATAGCCTGCCAGCCGTATAATACATGCTCTCTGATATAGTCGTTGGTGTTTTTGCAGAGGTACATATACATATGGAGGTCACTCGGCCGTATCGTGATATCTGGTTCATGCGCCAACAATATATAAGTCCACTAGTACTGATATATTAATTCTTGATTGAATCACGAGTTCGGAGTACGCTGTACCATTACATTTGCCGTTATAATATTATAGCTGGCTGTCAAGATGCAGGTTAAAGTACATCGGGATTCGGAGGGCGCCCTATCGGCAGATGCTGAACGGCCGAGATACAGTGATGTCATGATAATAGTTGAGGTGGTCTCAATGCAGGCGGGAGTTTGAAGAAAGAGCTACAATTCAAGCTAGATAAATGCAGAGTGAGACTACTCTATAAGTGTAGGTAATCAAAATGTGTGGCCCATACCATGTCAGTGCTGTTTCACCGAGAAATGTCCCAAAATGGAAGTATTCCAGATCGGGTGATCGCTAAAACAAGAGTTTCTATTTTTAGCGAAATGACCCGCAAGAAAAAACGGTCTGGGCCATATTTTTTTTCTATGGATCGAACTGTGATCTCGAAACCGAAGCCAATTTCAATTTCTCTTTCCTCCTGGAACAAAACAGTCTTAACAAACAACTTCAATACATTCGTTCACAATGCGTTCTTTCACCGTCTCAATCGTTGCTCTAGCTTTGTTGGCCAAAGAAGTCGTCGCTACTCCTCCAGCCTGCCTATTGGCCTGTGCTGCCCAAGTCACCAAGAAGTCTGAAGAATGTTCTGCCTTGAACCAAATCGCCTGTGTTTGTGAAAAGGACGCCTCTGAATTGAAGTCTTGTTTGGACTCAATCTGTCCAAACGGTGACGCTGACACCGCTTACAAGTCATTCCAATCCTCTTGTAAAGATGTCAACGCTGACGTTAACGAATCTTCATCAGCTTCCTCATCAAAGGCTTCTTCATCAAAAGCTTCATCTTCATCATCTGCCCCAGCTTCTTCATCAACTGAAGCCTCATCTTCAGCTCCTGTCTCATCATCCTCAGAAGCTAAAGAACAATCTTCCTCTGCTGCTCCATCTTCTTCATCAGTCCCATCATCTTCAGCTGCTCCATCATCTTCAGCTGCTCCATCCTCTTCAGCTGAACCAACCACTTCAGTTGCCCCAGCTTCATCCTCAGTTGAACAATCCACCGTCTCAACCGTTGTCTCATCATCAGCTTCAGCCCCTTCAGCCACTGTTATCACCCAATCCGGTGAAGGTTTGGCCTTGAACGCTCCATTCGGTGCTTTGGTTGGTGCTGCTGCCGTTGGTTTATTATTATAGATTTGATACTAGACCCCCAATATCCTATAAAAATTTGCATTATGATACATCCACCAACATTTTATTTAATGATACCCTTTTCTTTGGTTCGGTTTTCGGTTAGACCAGATGCTTGAGTGAAGCTTCTTACGGTCCCTTTTTAAGTTATCTTCAGAATTACACATATTTCTTATACCCTTTTCACGCTGCTGTAGTGACTTCATGGCGTTTTAAAGCAAACCACTAAGGTCAAGAGTATTGTTCAAGTGGAATTGGCCGTGTCGTTCATAATATCTTTGCACATGTGTACCTACTTTGCGTACCATAATTAGCACACAACTGGCTGTCACCTTTCTTTTGTTTGTTTGTGGAAAAACACCCAGTGATGCGGCCATGAAAACTCCAATTTCAAATCGAGCTAGCCAATTTAACTTTCAACTGCACCCAACACTAGACAGAGCCTAATCGAGCTTTGACTAACCTTCCTCCGCTAGTTACACCTCTTTCCAGAGATATTACGTTAGGTCTTATTGTAGGTGATGTCCGGGTGTTTATGAATCTTAGAAAAGAAAAGCATAGTATTGACATGCAACTCTTGAGTCTGTAGACCTCATCACTGATCGCTATCGAGATGGGTAGAATCAACTTATTCAACTTTTCCGCCATTCTTATGAGTGTTTGTGTGGGGTTCTATACAGGTATGTTGTCTGGTGCTTTCTCAGATAGACCTAAGGGTACAAAATACTAACAATCGTCATAAAGGTGTCAGATTCTTTGAACCAATCGTTGTGTAAGTTTCCACTATAACTACTTGTATGGGCCTTGAATCAAGTACTAATAGAGATACATAGCGAAAGACTGCGAGAAGATGGTAACCTGAGACAAGACATGCAGTTCCCAGAGTATGATGACGAAGGTAATCCAATCCTGCCAGAAGTTGAAGAGTTGAAGGCTAAATCTGAACTATTGAAAGCCCCAGAGGCTCCACAGCAAACGAAATCTATCGCTGAGCAGGTGAAGGAGATAGAAAAGAAATAGACCAGGGTGAACATAGAAGAATAGAGCACGTCTTGTACATAATTAATGCTAACGTCCAGTGTAATGATGATTTTGATTTCCCCAAAAGCAGTAAACTTCCTAATCTGGTTATTTTTCGATCTTTTTTAAAATTTTCAGGCGATGAGCTAGGTACGTACAAAAAATTCATACTGATTACATGACTGTTTAGACTCTTTGTGAAAGCCATTACATCTCCATAAGATGGGTAAACTTAAGAAGAACTCCAGATCCTCACGTCACAGAGCCAACCCACTGGCACACAAATCCAAGGAAGAGAAACAAGATGAGAACCTAAGGGTGAATAAAGTCCTTCCTTTAATTACCAAGCTATCCTCAACTGCTCCAAATGATAGATCTATGGCCCTTGGTGCCATCAGTGTTATGGTGGATGATCCAAAGTTCAGAAAAATCCTATTGAAGGAGAAGCTACTACAGATTATCTTGGAACAATCATTGAATGATCAAAGCTCAGAAATCATCGTTGAAGCTTTTGGTCTACTAAGAAACTTGGTTATTGAAGAAGGTTATGATGTTGCTATCTATCTATGGAGACAAAACATCTGGAAGACCATTGAAGCCAACTTTGAGAAGGCCAAGTTCTCTTTAGAGGCATATATCAAGGACCCAAAGAAGAACAGTAAAGTTGAAGTTGGGTTATTGTTTGATTACATTGAAAACTTGATCTCATTAGCTGTGGGTCTTGCTGATTCTTCAGATGACATTTTCCAACAGATAATAAACAAGATTGATCCATTGGTTTCCTTTATTAAACAAGTCCTGGAGTTTGCTGTTGATTTACCAAACAAGAACCTAAAGATCTCCGTCCCATTGTTGAATGCCATCCTTGAGTTCATCTATGACTTTTCATCACAATCATTAGAGTTCATCCAAGCTCTACACTCCAAATGGTCATTAAACTTCCAGTCATTATACGAATTCATTGAACAAATTGACAGATGCAATGAGTTATCAAGAGTTTACACACAGGGTATCAACCTACAGATCCTTGAAGCTTCAAAGAACTTATCCAACAGAGATGAACAACTAGTGCAAATCTTCACTAAGACTATCAACAACATCAAAGACATCAACATCGAAAGCAGCAGAGAAATTCTAATCACTGAGATTGACAACACCAAGATCGATGAAATCAACAAGATCACTAAGGAAAGAGCGCAAGCTAGAGCTAAATTCCAAGCCATCGACCTGGCTATTGAGATCATCACCGCTACAGTGGAAATCATTGCATTTGGGGAAGACTTTGAAAAGAAATCCAAGAAATCCCAACCATTCAATGATGAACTATTACAAGTCTTGACAACTTCTGTCCCTGAAGTCATCACCCATTTGACCAAATACGTTGAATTTAGAGCTAAGGCACTAACAGCTTTAAACAATTTGAGTTGGTTATTCATCACAATCAATTTGATCCCTGAAGAATGGATCAGTGCTACAAAGGCCATTTGGGCTGATGTTTCACAAATCAACGACGCTGATATTGAAGAAAGAGTGAGTATCTTTGGTACGTTATGGGCCATTGTGCTAATATATGGCGATAACTTATCAGAATTGACCACTTCCATTGATGAAAATTATGTGTCACAATTGATCCAGGAATTCCAAGCTACGCTATCAAATGCTGAGATTGATGATGAATTGAAGGATGAATATCTGACTAGATTGATCGGTGTCTTGGGTACTTTAGCCAAACTACAAAACCACATCACACAAAACAAACAAATCGGTGACTTATTCCTACAAACTTTAGACACACTACCTTCCCTATCGTCAAAATTGACTGTTGAGGTCCTAGATATCTTTTATGAGATCTACTGTGATGCAGGGTTTGATTACGATGAGCCAGTGTTTGTGCAAGGTCAATACCTGAACAAGTTAGAATCACTCTCACCAAAGATCAAGACCTCTGTTAAACTGGTGGACAAGAATGCTAATCCTGAACTGAAGACCAAGGCTGAAGAAGTCTTCACCAACCTATCAAGATTCATCCAATACAAAAGGGACGAGCGTCGTTGAATAATTAGTTTGTGTATATTATGAAGGTAACTTCTGCATTGAGCTATGAATTTGTAGTACATGGACCTTAAAACAAGAGTTTATTAATACACAGCTTCATAACTATCCCATGGTCTTGATAATAGCAACCTACTACCAGCAACGAAGGCCACGATACCTTGGGCATTGATAGCGCCAGGACCAATCATTACGCTTGGAACGGTCAATTTGAATTGATGCACTTGTTCCAATTTGTTTAAATCGTAGAAACTGGATCTATCCTGTGCAATACCACCAATTAACCCATTCTTTGAGCTTATATGTAATGAGTTTGGTAACCAGCCAGATAAGGAAGTTTCTGAGTTTGGATATGTATAACCGGCACCACCTTCTAAATTCTCTGGGTCATAAGTCTTTGTCCAGCCATCACCGATGACCACGATCTTGCCGTTGGCCACATGGACGTCTTTGATGTGATTCTTGGAGTTGATGCTATGAGGGAATGGATAAATCTCAAACAACCATTCACCGCTCTTCCAATCAAGGATCTTAACAACGTCATTCTGCACAACGATCACTTTATCCAAGTCTGAATCAGTCCAGAATTTAACAAGGGAGACCATCCCGACTCTTTTCTCCTGTTTCACTTCACCATTCTCCCAGATCAAAAGCCTTTCATCATCAGCAGTGGAGACAACAAGACCGGTATTACTAACGTCCAGAGCAGTCACGTCACTAGTATGCCCTCTTTCATCACCCAGCTTGACCTCACTACCATCAATGTGATCTATTACACTGATTGAGTAGTCGTCATGGGAGGCAACGATGTATTTGGAAGTGAAACGGATATTGGTCACTGGGGATTTGGTTGGGATGTTACTGACTTGGAAAATCCATTGCTGTTGGAAGGTTGAAGGCAGTGATTTGGCTAGTGGAGTAGTAGCTGGGATAGGTGTCAGGATTGAGATCCCCTGTGAGTGTGCTAGAGCTAATAAGGAGTTGTTCCAGTCGATGGAAGCTGGATGTGTTGGTAAGTCGTAGCTATTTATTGCAAGTCAGTATTTGTATTGAAAAGAGGACGAGTGCGAGCACATACGATAAAGTGTACGCTTCGTTGTCGTGAAGGTCGTCAAAGATCTCTGGAGTGAGCAGCACTGGGGTTTCTAACTCTTCGGCAGTCATGTTTTGTGTGGGTTTGGGTTGTTTAGTAGTGATGAGATTGGTGTTTACGTTTTTTTTCAAGTTTGATTTTGAATGAGAGACTGAACCAAGGAAGAGATGTGCCCATTTGTACGTCAAACTAACAAGAAGAGTAGACCCGCAGACTGCTGACCACAATACTACATACCCTATTACGGAGTCTTACCAACTTAACGTACAACTTGTGAGATCCCAAAGTTGAGGGCAACAACTTCTCCTAATCAGTGATAAACTACAATCGACTCAAACGTAACAATACATCAAGATTATAAAACTGTGGCAGAAATGACGCTAAAAGAAGTGAACTATTACAAGGCAAGGTATAGACTCTATGATCTATTTGACGTACTTCTTTGCTTGTTCCAAGACTTTCTTCTCATATGTTGGTCTATCTTTACCAAAGGCTCTCCAGGCCGGTTCTTGAGCTGGAGAGTCTGGGTTTGGAGAGTCTAGTAATTCTTGGATACCTAGCACAATTTGTCTTAGGGTGATACCTGGTCTCCAGTCTTGGTCTTCATTTAGGATGGATAGGCAGATCGTCCCTGATGGATAGACGTTTGGATGGTAGAAGCCAGCAGGGAACTTCACCTTTGGAGGCTTTGAAGGGTAGTCTTCTGGGAATGTCAGCGTTATAGGATACACTGCGTCGGCCCATATCGTGTTCTCTTTCCCTGGGATCCCAGCGACCCAGTTTTGTAAGTCTAGCCCACCATCAGCAGCTTTTAGTGGTTTGGCGTAGAAACCAAAAGGATGGTCCTTTCTCCACTGTTTTCTGGCGTGGGAAGTTAGTAAAAAGGCCATAGCGAGTCAGAAGCTCAACAACAAGACATACCTCTCCTCCTGCAGGCGACTCTTCAACAAGTTGGACATGTTCGCAGATGCTCAGCACAGCTGATTTGAGTGTTCACTGTTTGGGAACTTTTCATTTCCAATTTTCCAAAACACCAAAAATGCCCGCGAATCTGTGGTTTCGCGACTTGCCCGTGCGGAAATGGCAGACGGGATAAATTATTAGCGTCGGTGGCGTTGGGTGGCGGAAATTGGCGGGGAAGTTGGGATTTGTGTTTTGGTGGTACTTTATAAATATTAGCTAATAGGAAAGTAATAATCACTATTAGTTCCCCGGGATCTCCCGCTTTTTGAGCGCTTTCCTTGCCTTTCTGCCATGAGCGCGATTTTCTGGAGAAGCGAAAAATTGGTGATAACGTCCAGTGTGAAATGACACATTGAACCGGGAACTGTCCGCTGTTTGCCACCGAAGAATTCGCCACTCGCTCACCCAACAATGTCCAACAACGCCAAAGCGGTCGACGAAGACGATCTGGACGACTTAGATGACTACCTGGACGAATTCCAGGACGAGATCCTGAACAAGCCATACGAAGAGATTGAGAAGGAAGCCAAAGAACGCGAGGTGAAAGCTGCCCCAGACGCCTCTGAGACCAAAACAGACGCTAAACAGCCACAGGACGTCGAAGACGAGCTTGCTGGCCAGCTGGAGAACGTGTTGAAGGAATTGCAGCATGATTCCCCGGAGGCCAAGGAACAGTTTGAATCACTGTTGAAGAACTTGACCAACATCGATCAGACACAGCCAGCTGCCGGTGCGGAAAAGAAAGATCCCCCAAAGGCAGGTGACTTCAAAGACACAATCTCATCGACTCTGAACAGATTGAAAGAGAGCGGGGCCAAAGTTGATCAATCGATCAAGGAGGAACAACCAGACCAACTGTTGGCAGATCTAATCAAACAGCTGAATCTAGACGGCGAAGGCGGTCTAGGCGGTGATGATCTAGGGAATTTTGATATCTCCAACTTACTTGTGGACTTGTTAGACCAACTGGCCTCCAAATCTGTGCTATACGAGCCATTGAAGGATTTAAGTCTGAAGTATCCAAAGTACATTGCTGAGAACAAAGATAAGATCACTGCAGAAGAATTGGCACGTTACACCAAGCAATCAGAGATAGTACAAGTCATTGTGGCCAAGTTCGAAGAACCAGACTATAGTGATTCATCCAAGGCACACAAGGAGTTCATTTCACAGAAGTTGGAAGAGATGCAAACATCTGGGAACCCACCAGATGATTTACTGGGTGATCTGAGTAAGACTGGTCTACCCGGTTTCCAGTTCGATAATGATGATATCCCTGAAGACCTTGAAGGTGATATTCAAAAGGATTTAGAAGAGAATTGTAAACAAGCATGAGAACATACATATTTTAATACTTTCACTATCATGGAATGTAGACATTCACTACAATGGAATCTGACATATGTACATGCTTATGATTGGTAATTACACAGACGGATTAAGGGCCTTATACTCCCTTTCTAGACCCCTCACTGTTCTCCATAGCAGGTTTCTCTCTGAATCAGAGGCTTCACCACAACCCGCCCATCTGATCTTCCCTTCATGATCAAGAACGTAGATGAACCCACCATATGTGTTGTCTAGATGGATTTCCTCTCTCAGGTCCAAGGAGATGTTCTTTCTTGGGACGATGAAATATTTGTCCCATCTTGATTGATGAAGGGACTTCTTCAAGGCGCCTTTGGAGATCTTAATGAAGAAGGCTTTGAATGCATTTTCTGTGATGTTTAGATCGACAATCTGAGAGTGTGAGTATAGCTTAGTGAAACCTTCATAACCAGATGGGGTCAAATAGTCATGTTCCAAGGTCTTGAAGAAGGATTGTGACGATTTCTCACCGATTTGTGAGGTGTACGCTCTGATAACGGTGATCTTCCCTTTAGTGACAGGTAGGGTGTTCTTGAAAGCCGAACCAGTCAGATCTTGACCATGGAAGTTTGGGAAGTACTGTGCTCTGTCGGCCTTCCAGTATGCAGGAGGCGAGATGAAGAACTTCCCCTTGGTCTTCTTATAAGTGTAGACATCGTACATCCCAGACTTTGAAATCTCCTTCTCCAGCTCAGCTTGTCTCTCTTTGTTCTTTGCAGGGTCCAGGAAGTCCTTGAACTTCTGTGTGATGGATCTCTTGTCGCCGTTGTTGTCACTTTCTTTAGGCAGGGTGGAGAGCCCAATTGGCTTGTTCAGCATCTCAACAACATGTTCTTTTGGCTTAGTGGCTGCCAGTTGACGGTTGAACTGGTTCAAAAAGTGCGTCTTTCTGGTGGTGGAGAAGGCACGTGTTATCACTGTGCGCTGTAGCTGCTGTATGCTCATCCTGGTGGGTATTTGACGGACTGAAGTGAGGTAAACTAGCAAGGTAAGATACTGAGCCTGAAACTTTCGGTCTTTTTCATGTTCACCATTACCAAAAAAAAAGTTGGCCAAAATACAAAGAACTAGCCAAACACCAGTACAAACATACACCAACGCCAGCACAGAAATGACCGAGGTTGACAACGGCGTCGACGAGATCTCCCAGCTTCTGAGCGAGATCAAGCTACTGTCCAACAAGCCAATTGACCCGAAGAAGGTGCAGACGTCCTGGCAACCAGCTCCAAGGGACCAGGCTTCCACCGATGCTGAGATCAAGGAACGGTTTCTAAACCCATCCAACGTGCTGCCATGGGATCTGCTGGACCTTGTGCAGGAGGTGCCTGAGCAGAACAAAGTGGACCTGTACGACTCCCTGGTCCGCCTGCCCAAATCAATCACCAGATCACAGTATCGTCTGAAGAGAACAGGTATCGAGGGGAGAGTGGCCACTTACAAAGAAGAACTGAACCAGTCTGAGCTGATCAATTCCCAGGCTGCTAGCTCGATCAGTATCAAGAGACAGTACGCTGCTAAGGAACAATCCATTAGAGGGTCTACTTCCAATTTGCCCTTCAGACCAGGTGGTATCTCCATGGCTAACACCGATGCCACTGACCAGAGTCGTTTGTTACACCGTGATGCTGATGGGTTGTTTGATGTTGCCCAGGGTTTGTCTAGAGGTCTGAAGATCCAAGAAGTTGATGATTCTCAAGACACCGCATTAGAAGATCTAGAGAAGGAGATTGAAGAAGAGGATGAAGTTGAGGCTGAAATTGGGAACTTGCAAACTGACAATGCTGTCCCATTGGAGAAAGTTTCAGAAAAGCTAAAATCTGCTAGTAAATACGAGAAGGAGATTGATGAACTACTACCTGTTGATATCTCATTTGGTCGTTCAGTTTATCAAAAGGAAGAAGTCAAGAAACAGAAAGATTGGGCTCATGTCGTTGATCTGAATCACAAGATTGAAAACTTCAATGAACTGATCCCTAACATGGCTAGAGAATGGCCCTTCACATTGGATACTTTCCAGCAAGAAGCTGTGTATCATTTGGAACAAGGTGATTCTGTCTTTGTTGCTGCGCATACCTCGGCTGGTAAGACCGTAATTGCTGAATACGCTATTGCCATGGCTAATAGAAACATGACCAAGGCTATCTATACCTCACCGATCAAGGCTCTATCTAATCAAAAGTTTAGAGATTTCAAACAAGATTTCAAAGAAGTCGATGTCGGTTTAATCACCGGTGATGTTCAAATCAATCCAGAGGCCAATTGTCTAATCATGACCACTGAAATCTTGAGATCCATGCTTTACAGAGGTGCTGATTTGATCCGTGATGTTGAGTTCGTGATCTTTGACGAAGTCCATTACGTGAACGATATTGATCGTGGTGTTGTCTGGGAAGAAGTCATCATCATGTTGCCTGACCATGTCAAATTCATCCTGTTGTCAGCTACAGTGCCAAACACTTTTGAATTCGCCAATTGGGTCGGTAGAACCAAACAGAAGAACATCTATGTGATCTCCACTCCAAAGAGACCTGTCCCATTGGAAATCTCCATTTGGGGTAAGAAGAAGCTGACAAAGATCATTGATGCTGAAAGAAACTTCTTGGATGTGAACTACAATCAATACACTGACCTATACGAGTCCAAGAAACCTCCTGTTGCTACAAATGGCCGTGGTGGTAACCAAGCTGCTAGAGGCGGTGCACGTGGTGGCCGTGGTGGTAATCAACAACGTGGAGGTCGTGGTGGTGCCCGTGGTGGTGCCCAAGGTGGTCGTGGCGGTGGTAACACCGGTCGTGGTGGTGGTTCTTCAGGTGGTAACAACCGTTTCCAAGTGAGTCGTCCAAACAAGAACACATGGGTTGAATTGGTCCACTTCTTGAATTCCAACACCTTACTACCTGCTGTGATCTTTGTCTTCTCCAAGAAGCGTTGTGAAGAATATGCCAACACATTGACCAGTATTGATTTCTGTAATGCTAAAGAGAAATCACAAATCCACATGTTCATCGACAAGGCGGTTGCTAGATTAAAGAAAGAAGATCGTGAACTTCCACAAATCATGGCCATCAGAGACATGTTATCCCGTGGTATCGCTGTGCATCATGGTGGGTTGTTGCCAATTGTTAAAGAAGTCATTGAAATCCTATTCGCTAAAACGTTGGTGAAAGTGTTGTTTGCCACTGAAACATTCGCTATGGGGTTGAACTTGCCAACAAGAACCGTTGTGTTCAGTGAATTGAGAAAACATGATGGTGTTAATTTCAGAAACTTGTTGCCTGGTGAATTCACACAAATGTCTGGTAGAGCCGGTAGAAGAGGTTTGGATGCAACTGGTACTGTCATTGTCATGTCATACACTGAAACATTATCCAAATTGACATTGAAGGATGTCATGTTGGGTACTCCTACCAAATTGGTGTCACAATTCAGATTGACTTACAATATGATCTTGAACTTGTTGAGAATTGAAGCTCTAAGAGTGGAAGAAATGATCAAACATTCCTTCAGTGAGAACAGTTCACAGACATTGTTACCTGAACATGAAAAGAAAGTTGTTGAACTGACCAAGAAATTGGAAGAATTACCACCATTGAAACTTGAAGAAAATTACACCGAGGATGAATTGAACGAGGTGTTCCAAAAGATGCTGAGATACAAAGAATTGACTAAAATCATCAATGAAGAACGTTATGGTAACGCTGTGTCGACAAAGATCTTTAGAACTGGTAGACTGTTGATCTTCACTGATGCTAAAGGTCTAACAAGAATCGGGTTCTTTGTTAAAGATGATAAATTATCAACCAGACCAGAATTCACAGTGTTGACTTTCGACATGGGTATGGCCGAGTATGACCAACCAACCGGTATCCCATACTTATCCCAGATTCAAGGGTTTGTGGTTAAGAACTTCACCAAGATCGTCTATAACGGTGGTTTGAAAGTCATGCAAGTTCCATTGGCCAACGTTCAATTGGTCTGCAGAGCTACTGCTAAAGCGAGAATCTTTGATGTCTTGCAAAGTGATCCTAATGCTATCAAACAATTAGTTCAAGAATTAGAATTGCTGTTAAGATTCCAAAACAAACTAGCTGAACCATCAAACTCTGACTTTGCAACTTTGAAATTACATGAAGCATTACAAGAAAGAGAAAAGATCATTGCTGAATTGAGCCAATCAAACGTCATCTTTGCTAACACATTCAGAGGCTCACATGCTTCCTTACACAACAAGCATCAAATTGAGAATGAGATCACTCAACTGAAATCTATCCTATCTGATGAAAACTTGGAATTGTTGCCAGACTATGAACAAAGATTAGAAGTGTTGAAAGACTTGGAATTCGTTGATGAGAAATTGAACGTTGTCTTGAAAGGTAGAGTCGCTTGTGAGATCAACTGTGGTTGGGAATTGGTCCTGACTGAACTAGTGCTAGATAATTTCCTTGGTGACTTTGAACCTGAAGAAATTGTTGCTCTGCTATCAGCTTTTGTGTATGAAGGTAAGACATCTGATGAAGAAGAGGCCAAGATCACACCAAGATTGGAAAAAGGTAAGCAAAAGATCAACCAGATCATGTCCAATGTCATGGATGTCTTCACTAAGCATCAAGTCACACTGACCTCAGAAGAACAAGATTTCTTTGAAAGAAAGAGATTCGCCCTAGTGAACGTTGTGTATGAATGGGCTAGAGGTATGACTTTCAAAGAGATCATGGAACTGAGTGTGGAAGCTGAAGGTACCATTGTGAGAGTCATTACTAGATTAGATGAAGTCTGCCGTGAAGTCAAATCAGCAGCTTTGATCATTGGTGACTCGGCCTTACACGCAAAGATGAGTGAAGCCCAAGAGAAGATCAAGAGAGACATCGTGTTCTGTGCCTCCTTATACCTATAGATTAATGACAGATGTTATAGTTTCTACTCTAGTGGTCATGATTACATGTACGTCTCTTTCTATTGGCTCTTTTTTAACTATAGCGCGAATTTTGCGGAGAAGGGTCCTACTTGTACAAAGGGCAACATGGTCATAACTTTTGTATTTATAAGTCCAGTCATCAACACTATTTACAATATGCAATGCCTATTTGTAGTTCATCTTGTCCAAAACAACGTCAAACAGCCCACCTTTACCTAAAATAACCTTTTCCCTAATGAATTCGGAAGCCTTAGCCTTCCCGTGTCTGTGTGCAATAAACCCAATCATCATGTACAATGACTCCTTTGATGCAATGATCTCTGATCTCTCAGTGGTCTTCCCGCTAGCTATGAATGGGATCTTGAGTAGTCGTGAGTTTCCAAGGTATTTGTTGAGTGTTGATTTCCCATCGATGAATTTTGATGATAGTTTGGTTTCCAAGACATGAGATAGCAAGTCCTGATTCTCAATGTCTTCACCGAATCTCTCCATTAAAAACAGCGTCTTCTCTAGTTTGAACAGATTGAACCCCAATTGCTCGATGGATCTCGAGCTTGCAGATATGACTTTACCGGTCTCTTGACTCTTCAAGTTGATGAATGTGTCTTCCTGTGGGAAAAGTGTCTTTAGAATCAGATCATTAGGCAAGTTGTAGCCCACGGACATCTTCTTCAGCACCTCAAATCTGGTCTTTAGTGAATCTGGAACGCTGCCCTTGTCGAAGAACTTGGTGATGGTGGAGGTGAGCTGCAGCTTCTCGAGCTGCTTATCTGTGGAGTACGGTTCTGGCTCCAGAGTTCTCAGCTCGTTGATCCCGACAGCCAAAGAGTGGTAGTTTTTGCATGGGAGCAGCTGTGTTGTGGCTGTACGCCGTAGTGCCAATCTGAAGCTCATCTTGTGTGTGCAGTGTGACCTGTGATCGAGCAAACAAGTGGAACAATAGGATAACTTTTCAGCTTTTTTTTTTTTTTTTTTTTTTTTTAAACAGCCAGCTCTGCTTTCAGTCGTTTCTTTTTTCGGCCGATGAGCTAAAAATTTATTTGGCCTTAGAGGAAAGGCTAGAAAGAGACATAAACCACACACAAATTTACCACAAATGTCCAGCAAACTTTCAGGCACGCCGAAGGGGACGCCCAAGAAGAAGTCACCTGATGACTCTGCCGCTTCAAAGACGCCAAAAGTGAAGGTTCCACGCTCATTTATCACAAGACCTTCTCCAAATGTTAACAATAAGTCTGCTGCAAAAGTGTATCTCCACCAGTCTATTCTAAAGGCCAGTGACATCGCATTGGGCTCTTTTATCCATATTGCTAAAGAAGGTGATACTGCAGGTGTCCTTGGGATCGCTCAATTCGGTGATCAGGGCTGTCCTACCAATGTCATTCAAGTTTCACACACATTGAGATCCATCACCAACTTTGTGCTGGGGGACAGGCTAGAGATCTCCAAAGTCGCTTCTCAACCTCCTTACGCACTAAATGTCACTGTTGGTACTGAATCTGGTGTTGAGCTGACGGCGAGAGCCAAGAAATCAGTGGAGAAACTTCTCGATGAAGTGGGTATCGTTACTCCAGGTATGAGATTCCCTAAATTTGGTATCCCTGCTGAAAAGGAAGGTGATGAGAAGACATACGACACTTTGGTCATCATTGATGTTAATGACACTCCAGATCTATCCAAATTGAAGATCGAAGATGACACAGATTCCCCTGATGAAGGTTTCCAAAGATTTTCTGCCCCATCATTACTATTCAAAAGAGGTAGTACTACTGTCTCATTATCCACTGCAACTGAACCAGATTCAAAGTACGGTCTACCCAAGCCAACCACATATTCCCAAGTCGGTGGTTTAAAACATCAAATTGAGCTGCTGAAATCTACAATTGAACTACCTTTGCATCAACCTACATTATTCTCAGACTTTGGTGTCACTCCACCAAGAGGTATACTCCTCCATGGGCCTCCAGGTACTGGTAAGACTATGTTACTGCGTGCTGTGGCTCAAGAAACCAACGCACATGTGCTGACTATCAACGGTCCATCCATTGTTTCCAAGTACCTGGGTGAAACCGAGTCTGCATTGAGAGATATCTTTATCGAAGCCAGAAAATACCAACCTGCCATCATTTTCATTGACGAAATCGATTCTTTGGCACCAAGTCGTGCAAGCGATGACTCTGGTGAGGTTGAAAGTCGTGTTGTGGCTACACTGCTAACTTTGATGGATGGTGTCGGTGATTCTGGTAGACTGGTGGTCGTTGCTGCTACAAACAGACCAAACTCCATTGATTCCGCTTTGAGAAGACCAGGGAGATTCGATCAGGAAGTTGAAATAGGTATTCCAGATGTTGAAGCTCGTCATGATATCCTAAAGCTTCAGTTTGAGAGAATGAAACGTCATGAATTATCAGAAAACCAGATCTTGAATGTTGCTTCAAGAACTCACGGTTACGTCGGTGCTGATCTAGTGGCGTTATGCCGTGAATCCGTGATGAAGACCATTCAACGTGGTTTGAAGTCCACTGTCTCATCTACAGAGTTGAAAGTCAGTATAAATGACGTCGAATCTGCCCTGCCTGAGATAAGACCATCAGCTATGAGAGAAATCCTTCTTGAGATGCCAAAGGTCCATTGGGATGATATCGGTGGTCAAGAAGACTTGAAATTGAAATTGAAAGAAATGGTCCAATTACCATTAGAAGCATCTGACACTTTCAAAAAGCTGGGCGTGTCAGCTCCAAAGGGTGTTCTACTATATGGTCCTCCAGGTTGTTCCAAGACTTTGACAGCAAAGGCCCTAGCAACAGAATCCGGTGTGAACTTCCTTGCTGTGAAAGGTCCGGAAATCTTTAGCAAATACGTTGGTGAATCAGAACGTGCCATAAGGGAAATCTTCAGAAAGGCTAGAGCTGCTGCACCAAGTATCATCTTCTTTGATGAGATTGATGCCCTGTCGCCAGATAGAGAAGGTGGTGCCTCCACTTCAGCTGCTTCACATGTTTTGACCTCTTTACTGAATGAAATTGACGGTGTTGAAGAATTGAAAGGTGTTGTGATTGTCGCTGCTACAAACAGACCTACTGAGATCGATCCTGCGTTATTGAGACCAGGTAGATTGGACAGACACATCTATGTCTCACCACCAGATTCGCCAGCTAGATTACAAATCCTGAAGAACTGTACTGCCAAGATGGCCATTGATGCCGAAGAGGTCAAGCTGGAAGAACTAGCAGAGAACACTGATGGTTGTTCAGGTGCCGAAGTTGTTCTGTTGTGTCAAGAAGCCGGCCTTGCCGCTATAATGGAAAACGTTAACGCTGAAAAGGTGCACAAGAGACATTTTGAAAAGGCACTGCTGGGTATTTCTAGAGGTATCACGGAAGACATGCTGGACTACTATAGAGAATTCGCTAGTAGAAGTGGTATTAGTGTTTAATGCATAATATGTGATCAGCTTGGTTGGACCTTGTAAATATTTCTACGTATTGGACGCATTTAGTCTCAAGCGGAAGATATGTGGCCGCTACTGATCCCGCCGTTCTATATAACTTGCAGTAGGCGCCGATTGAGTCAATTAATCCTCACACGTCAATTATGATTATCCAGAAAACCCCTCAAAGCCACCTGCATATTGGATGTCGCCGTAAAGAAGCGCGAGTCGAAATGAGCTATACGTCACTCCCTAATGAATTGATAAGAGAGATTATTGGTCAACTAGGTTTCGAGTACAAGGATGAGGAGGACGTAAGTTTATTCAAGATCTTGAACTCTTCAACACAACTGAAGCCTATAATTTCAAAGTTAATTTCCATATGGTTCTTCATACCCAGCCGTGTCACGTATGATTATTTCAACCATTCACAAGAGCTGAAGGACCTCAGAGACTGCACCAGCTCTGTTCTGGTTATAACGCCATCCTTAAATTTCATGTTAGATTATCCCGCGATTTCATTCATTGACGGTAAGGATATGGTCCACTGTTTTGACGTTCAGGATACTTTTGGCACATTGGATGATTATCATCCTAGACGATCTATTGAGTGGCTGATCTAGAAACAAATATATCGACCTCAAAAATTACTCTTGCTGTGTCTTATTCCCTCATGGTTGGAGAAAGATCACGTCGGAACTAACCACAGCTACAGCTTCATCAAAGACAACGATCACCATTCCATTCAGAGTCAAACCGAGCAGGAACTGATTTGGAACCTACTAAAATTCCCATATGCACAATACAACGTGAAATTTGAGGCTGACAGAGCATTCATACCCGCATTTCGTGATAAACAGAAGCTGCGTAATGAAGTTTACAAGAAGCAGGTGATTAGCTTTAAGAAGAGCCGATCTGGTAAGAAAGGTAAAATAGGTGGGAGGTCCGCTGTGGTATTTGATAAGAAGTATCACCGCACCTCGGATCAGAGAGTTAATTCGTTTTACAACAGGTACTGTGATGAGCTTATGGCGCGCGTGTACTTTCAATATCTGAACATGCTTGACACTCTGGCCAGAGGAGCTTGGCAAGGTAATAACATTGAGTATCAAGAAGACGAGAGGCTGTCGCTAGTTAGAAGGCTTTTTTCCAGACTGCTCATGAGAAAATTCTTCAGAGATAGTTCGTAAGATTTACTATCGTCCAAACGCTGCCGCTATTGTCCCAGGAACGCAAAAAGGCAAAATGCGTCAAACGCAGCAGGCTCCGGAGTTACCGATTGGAAAGATACTTTGTAAACTACGGCACAGATTTCATAATACAGGATGGGTCTTTATATTCATTCTTCTTCTGAACTTTCTGAGCTAACATCATCATCAGAGTCAGAGTCATTATCATTAGTAGCAAATGGAGAGCCATTGCCCGATTGATCAAACAATTCAATCTTCTTCTTTATGCTTTCTATTTGTCTGTTTTGTTCAGCTTCTGACAAGTTTTTGGATTTTTTGGTCTTCTTAACAGCAGAAGCAGCGCCGTTTGGTTTTGAACTGGAACGTTTGGATTTCTTCTTGACAACAAAGTTGTACAACTTCAATAGTGTAGCGTTGTCTAGTTGATCCATATCCAATTCGATTTCTTCCCCTTGGTCTTTCAAGTTCAAGCTCTCTGAGATGATTGTCAAAACTTGGTTTAGTTTCTTCTCTGGCAATTCTTGAATACGTTCACTCAGATCTTTCTTCATTTCATAAGAAATAACACTTGAACCCTCACTGGTTTTTCTTCTTCTCTTCTTTGCCTTCTTACCCTTCTTCTTCAACCCTCTTTCTTTTCTGATCTTGTCAATCTCTTCTTTTCTCAGTTTAGCCAATTGTTGTTGCATTCTTTCCAATTGTTCTTCCAGGAATTGAATTGCTGGACTCGTCACTGATGCTTCATCAATTGGTTCATCATCAGATTCATCATCGGTGGTGTACTCGTCATCAGATTGATTTGGACTTTGTGGGGTTTGTGGTCTGTCTAACCATTTCTTGTCAAAAATGGCTTCAAGTCTGTGACCCATCATGTTAACAGCAGTACCTTCTGGGTTGAACAGGTAACAATTCTTGAACACTAGACGGATGTCAGCTTCGAATTCATCGGCATTTTCATATTGGTTGTTGTTCAATTTGTTCTGAATGGTGGAGAAATCCATTGGTTCCTTGACATAGTCAAAATAGGTTGGACAGTTCAAAGCAACAGGATCGACAGGTTCTAAGAATGGATAGTTGAAAGATTCATACTTCTTTGAAGCCAATTCTTTAAGCACTTGTTGGGAATATCTCAATTCAGCGACAAATTTCTTCTTTCTTGGTCTAATATCGTATGGCATGTCTTTTGGTTTTGGCGGGTGGATCTCTCTCTTTGGTCTTCCGTTTAGAGAGGCAGAGTCTCTTCTAATAGTTGGGACACCTTCACTGTTCAATTCACCTGGAGTCTGTGAAGTTCTTTTTCTACCTGAAGAAGTTGTCTTTGTAGATGGTGGTAGTTCCTTTGCAGGCATATTCAGCATGTGTTTCTCGAAACTAGCTTGAATGTTTCTGGCCATTTGGGCAATAGCACTTTCAGCACCGTTGAAACGAGCACAGTTGGACACCATCAAGTTAAAGTCGTCAGCTAAAGTGGCAACATCGTCATAAGCATTAACGTTCAGCTTTCTCTCAATGGTTGATAAATCCATTGGTCTCGTGATGAAATTATAATACAGTGGGATTTTCAACTTCTCGGTATCAACAGGATGTAAGAAAGGACCAGCATCTTTCATTCTCTTAATAATCTTTAGAATACGTAGACCAAATTGTTGTTGGTGTTTTGGAATAGGGTGGGCAGGTAGATTGTTCATATCTGGTTCTGCAGGTGGTTTTGGGGCAGGAGTCATCTGACTAGTGTCCAGCACTGGAGCTGCGGGTTGTTGTGTGGTAGTGGCGTTGGAGGTATTGGATTCTGTGGCTTGTGGTTGTGATGGTTTTTGGTTCTGTGGTTGGGAGGTGGTTGATTCTGAGGTAGGTTGTTGTGAATTTGAGGTTTCGGCAGGTTCCTCGGTCTTAGCCCTCTTGTTGGACTCGCTGTCATCAGTCTTGTCTTCTAGGTCGTGTTTCACGGCTTCAGTAGGCTTTTCAGCCGAGGAATCCACCACTGTGTCAGCTGGCTGGCCATTCTGTTCTTCGGCCTTGACGGTTTCGGCTTCTCCAGGGGCTTCCGGTGATGGAATTGGAGGCGAGATTGGCTTGCTCACAACCTCAGCAGCAGGCTTGGATACTATGCTAACCTCCGAAGGTTCCGTTGGTGTCTGAATTGGTGTTGAGATGGAGTTGTTGATTTCAGACATGCTTTCCCAAACAAGCAATTTTCCCAATTCGGAAGTTTAATCACGGATTTCTCCCAAAAAAATTTCGCACTTTTTTTTCAGTCTTTTTCGGGGGATTTTTGTTTTCTTAAATAGCAAAAAAAAATTGCAATTTTTCAAAAATGACAACAAAACGAAATTTCGCCACCGACGCAAAAAAAAAATCTCATGGAACTTTCGCGAATTTCTCTCCCTACGCTGGGCAGAACAGCGTAAACTTCAGCACTATTTAAGCTGTGCAGTCTGTTAATTACGCCATGTGTCATCCCCTGAGCGGATTCGTTTAGACGACCGTGTTTGCGCACCGCGTACGGAGCGGGAGCTGATAAGACCGTTTTGGCCAGAGAGGCTCTGTAAGGCGAACATTGCTGTTTCTTGGGCAACCCGAAAGGCTGTGAACTTTGACTGCTGAGAAATTGCACTTTTAGCAGCTCTGGCGGTGGAAAATGGAAAGTGGAAGTGACGCGCCTTTTGACATTCTTCGACGCGTCAATTTCGCAAAAACACGGTGATAAGAAAAAAGCGCACGAGAATTAACATGCCTGATTAGGAAACAATTATGGGTCGCATCAAGAGAATCTTAACAGTCGCACGAGTACAAGAGTGATATTCACAAGTAATGGATACAATCTATTAAAACTGTCTATTAACACATAAGAACTGAGGATAGTATTTAGGAGATACCAAACCAAAGACGAATTGAACTTGAACTCAAGAGAGATCATAGATGAACAGTTAACAGATCATTCGAGCTGAATTGTTTGTTGCATGTTGGGCATTTTCTCATTCTGGCAGCTAATCTCTCCTTCGTACATTCGTCACAGAAGAAGTGACCACATTGTTTGATGACTGTGTTCTTCCAATTCTTTGAGCATAGGGAGCAGTAAATAAGTGATCTGAATTGGTCTAGTTGTTCGTTATTGATCTCGTCCGATGTTTGGGATTTGTAACGGTCCAATTGTTTGGTCAAAGTTTCATTTTGGTTGGCAAGCTTTTTGTTGTCTAACTTTAATGTGGTTTCTGACTTGTTCAGGTTGTTCAGGTCTTGTGAGACAGCATCATAGTTTTTGTTCAAAGTTTCAAACTTGGTTGTTGAGTCCTTCAACTTCAATTCAATGGCATTCAAGTTCTTTGATAATTGATCGTTTTCTCTTTGTTTCAAGCTGAGAAGTTTGTTGGTGTTGGCCAAAGTTGCTGTCAAATTCTCAACTTCAGCCTTTGTGGCATCTCTTAGTTCTTGGAAATTGGACAGCTTCGTTTCATAAGTAGAATTCAATTCTTTTAGGTTCTTGATCTGTAAGGTTAACGAATCTTTTGATCTCATGGCACTGAAGTATTTCTGATCGGCTTTTTGCTTCTCAACTTTGAATTTGTTGAAGTTTTGTTCCACTTCAAGGAACTTGGTGATCTTTTTATAATTGGAGGAATTTGTTGATTTGAAAGCAGCCTCTAAACTTTGTAATTCTTGGGTCAAAATGGAATTCTTCTTCTTTAGTGATTCCAAATCTGAGTCTGCAACATCCGTTGGTACCAAATTCTCGAAGTTAAGAGCAGTGATGGACTCTTGTTGTGCTTCGACTGTCTTTTTCAAATCACTGATCAATTCAGAGTGTGACTTTTCAGCTTCCAAAATAGAGTTCTTGGATAACAGTTCGTCTCTTGCTGTTCTTATTCTGATCAAGTCTTTCTCCAGAGTCTCAAATTGATCACAAACTTTCTTCTTCTCAGCTTCAAACTTCTCTGTGAATAGATCGTTCAATTGGTTGGATTCTTTCTCTAGTGCTTGGAACTTTTCAAATAATGCATCGTATTTCTGTAGTTGTTCATTGTGTTGTAGGTTCAATGCTTCGTAATCTTTGGAGATGGTTTGGTATTCTATGGAGCTTTTGATGTCTGATTGATTCAGTGATTGTCTTTTATTCAAGTTAATCAATTCATCTTGCTGAACCGTTAACTTGTTCAGTTGTTCCTTGATCAATTTCTCTTGTGATTCATTCAATGATTTCTGTTGAATTAGTTCAAGTTCTAGTTCTTTGATCTTATCATTCGTAACATCGCCTGAGGCTTCTGGAGTTTCACTCTTGACATCTGATTTAGTTTCCTCTTTCTTGATAGCGCCAAATCTTTGCACAGTGACACTCTTGAGTCTTTCACTTTGGTTCAATAGATCTAGGTACTTTTTGTTCAAAGACTTGTAATTATCCGATAGGACTTCGTTTTGTTTAACAAGTCCAGTTTTTTCCAGTCTGATTTCATGAATCTCCTTGTTCAAGTTGGAGATATTACCAGAGAGGTCTGATGAGACGTTGGAAGACAGCTTAGCTATCAAATTGTTCAATTTTGACTTTTTCTCATTCAAGTCATTAACGTATTTCTCATCATCATCGTCGATATCAGCCGTGATCAAGACATCAGTTTCATCCTGACCATCACCACTTACCAATGTGGAGGCAAAATCGATGAATTGGTCAACCCATTCGTTCAAAACCAGTAGCTTCTTTCTATAGGTTTGATAACGATTAGAATAACTCTCTAGTTCCTTTTCAAGAATACCTGTTTGGGTCTTATACTGCGTCAGCTGTCTGAAAATAGCCTCCTTTTGATAGTAGACGACATCGCGCACGGTTAATGGACCTGACTCGGTCAGCTTATCGAGCTTTTGACGTTTGACACCAGCATCGTTGTTATCAGCAGATGCACCGTCTACCGTGGCATCCAAGCCTCTCTTGTCAGACATGCTAGCTGTATGTGTCTTATGATGATACAAGAAGCTAATCAATTAGTTGGTAGCTAGTTAGCTGTCTCAGTGGTGTTGATGTTTGGCGTGTGAGTGTTGAAGTAGTTGTTCCTTCGGTGCCAGTATTCTGTGTTTTTTTATTTTTCGACTTTTTCAAGTCTGCCAACGACTAACGTGCCAATACATCACATGACTCAGCACGTGACGTTCACTATCTGCCAATTTTTGACGGGTGCATGGGTGCGCATTGTTTTTATGACAAGGCTTCTTCTGTTGTCTGCAGCAACCTGCAACTTTGCGCGCGCAGTCACGTGCACACGTTGCCAGGAACTGGATTTGGTCCCAAAATAGGCGAACTCATCGCTGGTTTGAGGTGCGCTGGGACAAGGCTCAGGTGCCCACCGGGGTGCCAAAAGAAGCCGCTGGCACTTGCTCTAGCTGTAGCTGCCACTGGATGCGAGTTCCGTGCTCAAAGGGGCAAATTCCCAGATCGGAGGCCCAAAGGCCCTAAATTTCTTGCGTATTCGTGCTTAGATAAATTTCGTGCTTAGATAGATTTCAATCTAAAACATCCGGTACCAGAGAAAAAAGATACCAGATCTCAGTTGTTTGAGAGTGGACCCAGCTGTGTTTGCCCCTTGAAAGACGCCTACCGCCATCGCCAACTCTCCCTCCTTCTGCCGGGCCCTGCTCTCCTTCTTCTCCTGCCCGCTAACCGCCCAGTCGCTTGCCAATTCCCGTCAAGAAACTCCTTCTTTTGCCAATTCGGTGGCCTTTGTGAGATCCAAAGCGCTTTGCTCCTTCACCACACACAACAGATCCCAGCTACACTGCTCCTGCGCTGCTACAAGGCCTTGAGCGCCGCCTCCCTCCTTCACACAACAACACAGCTCCCGTCATGAACCACCCGGTGCTGTCTAAACCCAGCTCGGCCTTCACCAAAGACCTCTACTCTCCCACGCTCTCCTCAAGAGCCTCCAGCACAGACAAACTGAGCTCTCTGCCTGAGTACCTGCTTCCTTCCACGGCGGCCTCCTCCCAGTCCTCAGAGGCCTCTCTCACCACGCCCACGAACCAGCATTCACAGGAAATCAACCTCAAGACACAACTGCTATCTCTACACTTCAAGGCCCTACCTGCACATTACACAAAGTTCCAGCACAAATCTTCTCTCCCTGCTAAAGCCAACCACCTCCGCTTAACTCTGCTCAAGTTCCTAAGACTCAACATCCAGTTCCAACTGCCCGTTAATTTCCAGGATATTCTCCCTCAACATGTCATTTCTAAAGTCGCCCAGTTCACCCAAACAGGGATACGGTATTTCATCAAGTATTGGATCTTATTGCTACTCGAGTTGTTCAAAAATTGGTCCACTTTCTCCCATGTTGATAGAACTTGCTATCTAGAGTGCCTCTCGAGATTGATGTCTAGAAAAGAATGGTTTATCAATACATCATACACCGAAGTCTATCAAGAACTTTTGGTCTTGACCATCCACTTCATCTTCAGAGTGCTATTCAACTTGAAAACCATCTCACTAAGTCTTAATGCCTTTATTGGGAAAGTCTTTGCTTATGGCTACCTGTTTGTTCCAAACTTCTCACAGATACTACTATTTACATTGTTCGTCAAGAATCGTTCAATCTACAAAGTCCTATCATCTTTGGAGCACAATGAGAAAGCTATGAAGAAGTCAGCATATCCTGAACATTTAACCACGTTGATTGATTTCCAAGGTGATTTCCAATTGAACGAAGAAACTGATCCAAGGCTTATGAATATTAATTGCATGAAACCACCACAGGTTTCCACTTCTTTCTACACTGAGAATCTAAATGAGAAATTCGAAGAGGAATTTGAAGAATTGGAGAAGTATGATGAATTACACATTAACTTGAAAGACACCACATGGGTTAAGAGATGGGCTAGTTTTGATTCTGATATCTTCAAGAGTTTTCTTAAACATTTCCTTGAACTTTCCTTGTTCTATCAAAACTCTGATGCTGAAATTGAAATTGACGATCCTAATGATTTCCTATACTCCTTCATTACACAACAGCCGGGTGGTGTCTTGGTTTATACACACCTTGTGGAGATCTTTGATTCAAACTTCAGTATGTTGAAGAACTTCAAGATCTGTCAGTACAAAGAGTCAAACAACTTGCAAATGAAGAATGAGATGGCCGCCTTCTATGCTAACATGAAGAATACAGCCTCAGGGAAGAACTATCAAGCGTATCTGACCCAGATCTCATTTTTGAAGATGTTAAAGGTTCTTCAAACTATTGTCTACACTTCATCAGAGCTTAAAGGGGTAAACCACAATGAGAATGAAGCTCTTATTATCAGATACTTTGAAAGTATGCTGCTGCTGAAAGCCAAGTCTATCTCACCTTACAATCCAGAGAGCTGTGAAGTTCTTTATGACCTTTTCTTACAGTTATGTCTACATTTGGCCAATCATAAGAACAAATTTGCATTGACTAGCTCATTGTCATCGTTGAAATCATTAAACTTCTTGCATGCAATTGATTGGAAGTTCTGGATCCTAGGGTTGACTAGAATGTTGTCCACTGAAAACATGATCTCCCAAGCTAAGGCACTGACGAGTTTGTTCAACCTTTGGGATTTGATCCCTGTTGATTATGAATTGGAGCAAGTGAGATCTATTTCTGACACCCTTGAGAATACTGCTGGTGGTGATCATTGGATTTTGGATGCCCGTTATTCACTGTTGCATAATTTGTCTGTGTTTTTGGTGTCTAATAGTTCTTGGAAAAGATTCTTTATCCATTGGCAACCATTGATTAGACATTTCTACATCAGATTGGTGATGTTCAAAGTGGTGAAGAGGGAATCGAGTTCTAGTCTGAACATCATTGTCCAAAAGAAGCTAGAAGAGACTTATCAACTATTCATTGAGAGTTATGAAAATTCAGATTATGATGACCAGTTGTTGAGATTTGAACTGAAACCATCGATGCCTATCTTCAGCAAGAAATTGATCATCACATACTTTGCATCAAACCCAACATCCACCAAACAATCACTGATAAAGAACTCAAGATCATACGTTGACATTCTAGACTTCAAATCCAGATCAGACTCCAAATCATCAGCATCATCTTCAACACCAACACCGGGGTCAACTATGAACAAGAACATCTCCACGTCAAACTTGATCATTCCATCCACAAATAAGACCGTCTATGCATTTGAGATCTTTGACGATGCCATTTATTCAAGTTCAAGTTGCTCATCACGCCAAACAAGTACACCATTGGCTTCCAAGAGTGCATCATCCCCATCATTACCTAAATCATTCTCAAGATCATCTCTAAAGTCACTCACTTCATCATTGAAACCACCAAGAGCTGCTTCATCCTCAACATTACCATCACCTCAACGTTCACCATCAATTTCAAGATCTTCTTCTTCATCCACATTGAACAAAGTTCCAATCATTGGTAGTGCGTTGAGTTTCTTCAAGAAGAATTCCTCATCAAGTTCAACGATCCAAGAACCGCCACAGATCATCAACTCTACAACCCCACCTCAATCCACAGCTGATCAATTCCTGAGAACTCCAATCTTGTCAGCTACTGCACCTACCCCAAGATCATCCCCAGGCCAAAGAACTGCTTCATACTACGACAGTGGTTACTCGCCAACATCATCAATCTCAGAAGTCTCAGATGAAGATAGGCAATCACAGATATTCATCCCAAAAAGGTCAGGTACTCGTATGAGTCGCGCTTCATCTACTGCCTCAGTCAGCTCTCTAAATACCAACACAACTGCTACCCCTACAAACACCAATTCTATGGATTCAATCCCTTCACCACCTGAGCTACAAGTCAAAATCCCAGAAGTCAAGAATTTCAAGTACAAATATCAAATGGTCTCATCCACTGATTCATTTCAGTCCACATTGTTCTTATCAAGATTGAATGACACTGACAAGAAGTTCTTCAAAGCTGATGAAGTGTTGAAATTAGATGACATGATCCCGAAGAAGCCAAGATTGCCATTCAGTTCCAAATCATTGAATTCTGGTTCTGCTTTGAGATTCTTTGCTGCTGACTCAAGTGATTCGTTACCAAGTGAAGAAGATGAAGATGATCTACTAGGCATCCAAAACTCAAGATTGGCACAGTGGTTAAGTACTTCTGAAGCTGCATCAACCTCACTGCAGAGACCTCAGAATCCAAAATCCAGTGGTCCGTTTAAGGCTGATTCAAAGATGTATGAAGGTATCACAGGCTGGCAAATCTTGGGTAAGGTCCTGAATGAATGGGAATCTGTTGTTGATGAATATGAAAAGTACTCTGACCTGGTCACTAGTGAGATGAGCCAAGATTTTGGCAATGGTCAAGAAGACCAATGGTTCTGGAGCCCAATGTTGATTTGTGACATCCCACCTTCCAAAAGTCTCTACAAAGATTGATCATTGGCGAAGTCTACTTCAGTTCTACATTTTATTGAATTTTGTTATTTTGTTTTGTTTTGTTTCACGTTACGTTTACATTCTGCATTATTGTTATCATGATCATATAATTAGCTTTTGGAGATGTAGACTCATAATCAATCGTCAAACTCTCTGTCTGTGGTAGATTCGACTTCGATCAAATGCTGATTTATGATAGATTCTGTGTCTTCTTCGGCATCATCTTCGTCAAGATTGAGAGAATCATTTGAATCGTCACCACCAGCAGTAACTTCTCTCCAAGCGACCAACCCACCGACGGTAGCAAATAAGATTGAACTTGATCCCAGCCATAGTGCTGAAATACCAATGATGTAACTCAAGATTCTGTAATGGTACAAGTAGTACTTCAGACCTTTCCAAGAAGTGTGAATCATAATCTCTGAGTTTGATGGGTCAATGACGATATTTGGCTTGTTGAACTCCAATAGAATATTAAATTCCTTATCATTAAAGTACTCAATGTTCTCTGCAGTGATGTAGTCTTTGAATTTAAGATCTTGGAACAAGTTGACGGAGAATCTCGTTGGCTTCGATGAGACCTTGAAATCTTGGAATAACTTAGGAACAAACCAACCAAAAACAGGCGGAAGCAGTGACTTTAAACGTATACTTTGGTCATTTCTTGGATCAGAGTCTCTGTTGCAATCAAGGATGAATGTATTCATGGATGAGACCAACACCTGGAGATTGTGCAGTTGATGGATGTTATTCGTGACAGGCCATAAGTTGAAACGCTTCGACACATATGTTTTCGTGCCGTACGGACTCAATTGGTCAACCAGGTCATTGGAGACAATAGACAGCTTATACATAATTGGCTCATACTTCAAATCACTGTCTCTAGGACAGAAGGCGTCAAAGTTGAATTTGAAATCATAGTTCAAATTGAAATCAAAACGGTCAAACACTTCATGATGCTCCTCACGGCGTGGTTGATTGGCATAAAGCGGATCCAGCGTCTTTCCTATGATGACAAATGGCGGTATTCCCTGGAAATCATAGTTCAGGATGTAGTTCGACAGTGGCAACCGGATGTTTGGGGTAGGTATCAGATATCCATACAAGTAGTTGAATGACAGGAAGGAAAGGGGTAGCAGCACGCCAAATGACACGAATGAAACGACGGAGGCGATGAGCACGATCCTCAATGTTATCACAGGAATCCTGATGTCCAGGTATATCGGCTTATCACTCATTTGCAGCAGTCAATAATGTCTAAATTTGCTGAGTTTGGTGACATTTTGTGCCTTGAAACAGAAGCAATTGTGTCTCTCTATATGGTGATTATGTAATTCTACTAATAATAATGACTAAGCAACTCTCATAGTGGGCATACCGATTTCGGTGACGTTATCAAAAAAAAATTCAGAGCTCATCGCAGCCAAAATCAGTGAAGGATCTGTTCAAATTGACGCTTCCAGGGCCTATTGAGATGACTGAAGCTGAAGTTTCCAAAAGACCTGGCTCTCCAGTTGCTGAGGGGGAAGCCAAGAAGGCCAAACTAGAAGATAACCATGCTAAAAGAGGTATTGCCCATGTTAAGAAGGAATACATCATTGATGCCAAACCAATCGCTGCTTTTAACGATGATGATGCTGAAGCCTCTGGTGAAAGAGACTCTGGTGAGTCTAAGGGTAAAGGTAAGAAACGTGGTCAGAACAAGAACAGAGAATTAAGACAACAACATGAAGAGAACAAATTGTGTTCCACTCTGATTGATCCAGAATCAGGTAAAGTTTGTAAGTTCGGTCCAGAAAAGTGTAAGTTTTCCCATGATGTTGATGAATACTTGGCCAAGAAAGGTGAAGACATTCCTGGTGTCTGCCCAGTTTTCAATGCCCTTGGTCGCTGTCCAGTTGGTTTGAAATGTCGTTTCCTACATTCACATTTAACTGAAGATAAGAAACTAGTCAAAGATGAAGAGAAGATCGCTCAAGCTGCCAAAGATAACTACGAGATCAACCATGTGTCATATGATGATAAGATTCTTCTGATTAAGAAAAAGTTCAATTTTGAAAGAGCCGATGCTGTGAATAAGATTATGGATGATATCCAAGAGGACAATAAAAAGAGAGATGATGCTAAGAAGAAGGCCAACCAAGAAGCTGCCGAAAAGGAGACTGAAACTGAAGCCCAAGAAGGTGAAACTGCTGAACCAAAAGAAGAAACTGCTCAAGAAGCCACCAAAGACACTTACAGTCAGTACATGGAATCACGTTTCTTTGCTTCAGAAAAGAAGAAATTGGATCTTGTTGGTAAGAAGATCTTGTCACCATTGACCACCGTTGGTAACCTACCTTACAGAAGACTGATGAAGACTTTAGGTACTGATGTCACTTACTCAGAAATGGCATTTGCCCTACCTGTCATCCAAGGTACAAACTCCGAATGGGCCCTACCAAAAGCACATAGTTCAGAATACCCAGGTTTCGGTGTTCAAATTGCCGGTTCTAAACACTGGCAGTGTGCTAAGGCCACCGAGGCTATCACTAAACTTTGTCCAAATGTTTCATCTATCGACTTGAACTCTGGTTGTCCAGTTGATTTACTATACAGACAAGGTTCAGGTTCAGCTTTATTAGAACAACCAGCAAGACTACTGAGAATTTTGAACTCCATGAACTACTGTTCTGGTGAAGTCCCAACCACAGTTAAGATCAGAATGGGTACCAAAGATAACCATCCAGTGGCCCACAATTTGGTTAAAAGAATTGTCAAAGAAACTCAAACTGCTGCTATCACACTACACGGTCGTTCCCGTCAACAACGTTACACAAAGGAAGCTAACTGGGATTACATTGCCGAAGTTGGTCAAATCATCAGAGAAACTGAAGCTGAACTAGAAGAAGACAAGGATCGTAAAGATTTTCAAAGAATCAACTTTGTCGGTAATGGTGATTGTTTCAACTGGGATGACTGGCACAGAGCCGTTGAAAATCCATACATTGACAGTGTCATGATTGGTCGTGGTGCCTTGATCAAACCATGGATCTATGAAGAAATTGATGCTAAACAATACTTGGACAAATCTGCCACTGAAAGATTAGAAATGATCAAGACATATGCCACTTTCGCTATGGAACACTGGGGTACTGACGAGTATGGTATTGCCTTATCTAGAAGATTCCTGTGTGAATTCCTGTCATTCTTCCACAGATACACTCCATATGGTATTCTAGAAAGATACCCAATCAAGTTGAACGAAAGACCAGAAAATTGGAAGGGTAGAAACGAATTGGAGACTTTGTTAGGTAGTGGTGACTATAAAGACTGGATCAAGATCTCTGAAATGTTCTTGGGTCCAGCTGGCGAAAACTTCAAGTTTACTCCAAAGCATAAGAGTAACTCTTACGAAAATTAGTTGAATATAGATGACCTTCATGTACATTAGCATAACGAAAAGGTGAACTGTAGTTTCTGCCTTCAATTGGTAAGCAAGACCCGCATCAAATTTTGATGTATTTGTCAGGATACAGGGTGTAAGAGAGCCATTCCATCAACAGTGTTGCAAGACCGACCTGTTTTCTCGCTAAATCCGTGATCAACACCGTAATTTCCTGGCTTTTGCTGCTTAGAGATCTTATCGCCGCTTATTTCCTACCGGATTTGTAATGTTTCAAGCACTCCGGCAATACCTGGATTAAATCCGAGAGGATAGTTTGGACATATAAATAGTAAGGTCTGCTGTTTCATGGTTCCCTCTTCATTAGAAAGTAGCTAACCAAAACCAAAATGTCCACTCCAGCCCTAGACTACTCCCAAACAAACCTTTTCAAGCCTATCAAAGTCGGTGATATTGAGCTCAAACATAGAGTTACACTTGCTCCTATGACCAGAAACAGGTTGGTCGGTGAGGGTGATATCGATGTCGAACTGGTCAAAGAGTATTATTCACAACGTTCCAAGAGGGAAGGTACTTTGATTGTCACCGAAAATGTTAGTGTCAATGAGGACTTCATCGGTACCATCCCACAACTCTTCGGTGAGCTGTCAGTTCCAATTTTGAACAATTCCAAACGTCAGTCTGAATGGAAGCAAGTCATTGACACCGTTCATGCTAACAATTCATTCATCTTCATCCAATTGGGCTGGCTGAACTTCACCAAGGATGTTTCAGAGTACTCTATCGAGGAGTTGAAGCGTGGTGTTGAAGATACTGTCAAGGCTGCTGAATTGGCATTAGAAGCTGGTGCTGATGGTGTTGAGATTCACTTGGGTAACGGTAATGAGTTCTTCAAATTAGGTCAACCAGGTATTAACAACCGTACTGATGACTACGGTGGCTCAATTGAAAACCGTGCTAGATTGAACTTGGAAGTTGTTGACGCTTTAGGTGAAAAGTTTGGTTTCTCCAAGATCGGTTTACGTATCTCCCCATTCTACAGATTCGATGAATCCCAATCAGTTAGTGACTATGCTACTGCCCAAGCTGCTTACTTCGTTGCCCAGATTGAAGAAAGAAGAAAAAAGGGGAAGGAGCCAGCTTACATCTCAGTCATTGAGGCTAGAAACCAGTATGTCGAAGGTTCCAAGGATAACTATACTTTTGAAACTGTTGACTTTGTCCCAGCTATTTACAAAGGTGTTGTTATTAGAGCTGGTAACTTCATTGTTGAACCTGAAAAGTTGAAGCATGTCTTACAGAGTGATAAGACTCTCTTGGCCTTTGGAAGATATTACATTGCCAACCCTGACTTACCTGATCGTTTAGAGAAAGGTGTTCAATTGAACGCGTATGATAGATCCACTTTCTACACTAAGGGAAAAGAAGGTTACACCGACTATCCTGCACACACATAGTATGCTACATAGAACTTAAAAGACTAATACAATAATGTGTTATTAGAATAGGAATCGAAACGGGACGTAAGAAGAATTAAAAAAGGGGAACTTTTATGAGAAACTCAAGTTCATGAATCATTCCAAAGTGATAGTTTCAACTAGCTCTAGCTCTCTTGAAGTAGAGGCCACATAGATCTTGTAATCACCTCTTTGGACCAACCATTGTTGAGTCTTGGTATCCCAGACAGACAAATCCTTTCTAGTCAACTCGAAGCTGACTGATTTAGATAGGCCATTTTCTAAGAAGACCTTATCGAAACCTCTTAGTTGGACTTTTGGAGCTGTAAATTATTCAGTGTCAGGGAAAGCAACATACAACTGAGCAGCAAAGGCGCCATCGTAAGGACCCTCGTTGGTAACTTTAGCATTAACAATGTAACCAGTGTCAAACAATCTTGGGTTACCACCTTGACCACCAACAGCCTTTGAAACTGGCTTAGACAACTGTTCAGTGGAGAAGCCCTCTGGGTATGGATATTCACCGGACTCAACTTCAGTAGTGGAATCAATGTAAGGGTAGGTAATGTTTTCAATTGGAGTAAAACCTTCTGGAGTGTAGTAATCTTCAGCATTCAAGGAAGAGTTTTGGAATGTGTAAACATCCTTGTATTCAGCCAATTCATCCTCAATCTCTTCAGTGAAGTTTTGCAATTGCTTGATTGATAGATCTGACAATGAGAAGTTGGAGTAAGATAGACCATAACCGAACTCATATCTGACTGGCTTATCGTACTTGTCATAATACTTGTAATCAACAAAGATACCGTGCTCGTACAGCGGATCAACAGGTAGTGATTCATTGGTTCTCATGACAATTGGGATGTAGTCATCAACATCTTTACCGATAGTGAAGGCCAATTTACCTGATGGGTTCTCATCACCAAATAGAATCTTAGCAATAGCAGTACCAGTGTCTTGACCCAAGTATGAAGAAATAACAACTGCAGTGACATTTGGATTTTCAATGAATTTTTCCAAATCAACTTGTTGAGCAGTGATAACAACGATAGTATTGTTGTGAACACTGGTGACATTCTCAATCAAGGCTTCAGCGTTGTGCCATAAGGTCAAGTTGTTCAAATCACCACGGTTATCATCAACAGCACCGATTTCTTCACCAGCGTGGTTATTAGCGAAAACAATAGCTGTTTCGACACCAGCCTTGACGTACTTGTAAGCGTTATCCAAGTTCCAGCTGTTTCGGATGTATTCAACAGAAACACCAACTTCTTGGGCCTTGGTCTTTAGCCCTTCAGCAGGAGTGATGAAATATGAGAATGTACCTGAACCTGAACCGGCACCGGTACCAGCAGCACCAGATGAACAACCAGTTAAGACACAGGATGAACCGTTAATGTCTTCACCAGCAGCTTGACCCAAAGCAACGATTCTTTTATCCTTCGACTTTTTCAATGGTAAGACTTGGTTTTCATTCTTTAGCAAGATGATAGATTCAGTAGCTGTCTTCAACGAAACCAAGTTTGAGAATTTGGTACGAACATCCACATGTTGGTTTAGTTGAACGATTGGACCTTGACCAACACCGCCGGCAAAATATTCATGACCATAGGTTTGAGAAGTCAAAGAACTGTAGTTTGGACCATCTAGGTTGTGAACACCAACGTAGAAAGTAGAAGCAAGAATTCTTGTAGCCATATCATCCAATCTGTCCAATGGCAAAGAACCGTTGATAGCGGCTAAAGTCAAATTACCACAAAGTAATTGGCTTCACCAGGCATATCCATATCTAGACCAAAAATAGCAGCTTCAACACCAGAGTATAATGCCAACCAATCAGTCATGACAAAACCTTGGAAACCTAGTTCTTCTTTCAATAGGTAGTTTAACAAGTGTGAATTTTGACAAGAATGGGTACCGTTGACTCTGTTGTAAGAGCACATAACAGCACCAACACCAGCTCTAGCTGCTTCAGCAAATGGCCACAAGTATAGTTCATGAACAGCTCTATCATCTAATTCGGTAGTCAGTGTTATTGTTTAAGTATGGGTCAGCAACACCAAGTCTTCTTGAATATGGGAATCTGTAATGCTCTTGTTCATTGCCAATCAAATGTTTAGCAGTTGAGATGACACCTTGAGATTGAACACCTAGAGTGTTCAAATAAGCAGCAACACCTTCCAGGTAAGCATCGGGGCCATGACCTTCCCAGCCTCTACCACCGGCGGCTTTGACACCAACTGGACCGTAAACTGGACCTAACATCACATCAACACCTTTACCTTTAAACTCAGCACCAATGGCAACAGCACGGTCATAGATCAATTGTTTGTTC
Organism: Taiozyma rabaulensis; assembly: GCA_030574855.1. Taxonomy (NCBI): domain Eukaryota; kingdom Fungi; phylum Ascomycota; class Saccharomycetes; order Phaffomycetales; family Wickerhamomycetaceae; genus Taiozyma; species Taiozyma rabaulensis. The sequence goes on from JAJMFP010000165.1 coordinate 462,699, forward strand.
CAAGTTTGTGTAGCAGACAAACCGGCTGGGAAAACAGTGACTAGGTCAGCACCACGCACGGATAATGGACCATCTTGTAAACATAAACTCTCGGTGCCCAGTCTTGGAATTGAACCAGTATTACCTGAACAAGCACCAACTGACATACCAAGACCAGTGGTTAAGTTGACTTTCTCGGCAATGGACAAGTCGTCAACAATAGCACGGGCCTTTTCATAGGCGAACTGCCACTTTTGATCGTCCAGACGACCACCTTGTGGGGTTGGGTAGAAAGGCTTCACGTAGTCATATTCACTAGACTCTGAGCTTGAGTTGTCTCTCTTCAACAGCTCTAGGGGCTCATAGTTTATGGCAGCAGCTGAGGCAGCAGTGGCCAGTGTAACCAATTGTAACAGGGGAAGTTGCATTGTTCGGCTATATGGCATTTGAGGACCCTTAAAATAGAGAAGGGAAAGCTGTCTGGTTTAAATACATTTAAGCACATCCACCCAGCGTCTCGAGATCAGTCTTCAGATGCTTTTGTAGATCGGTTCGGCTTTCGGCATTGTGTGCCGGCTCAGTGTGTTCATGCAACGCTCGTAAGGGCAGACGCTCGTCGCAGTCTTGTTGCTTCGAAGGGGACATTTTTCTGCCTGTGGAGCAAAATCCCCGGATTTTCTCTCATGCAAGATTATTTTTTAGGAACATCTGTGAGAAAGTGGAAAAACTGAAAATTCCGTTAAAAGTACAGTTTGGGGGTCTACACTTCCTGTCAAACAAGGGATATCTTCTCATCATACACAGCAGGCTAAGATCTAAATTCGGTGCTTTGAGGCACTCCCAATTTTTCCGGAGAAGCAGTTATTTTTCCGGCTAAATGCCCCTGACCCATTTCTGGGCGAGCAGCAGCCAGTCTCAACTCTTGGGACCCTTCTGCGCTCAAACGCCCGCAGCGGCCAGGCACCCCAGGAACTTGCATCCACGCAGGCAGCTGACTCCTGGCGGCCCCGGTGCGCGGTCCAATGACAGCTCGCGAGGACTGCAGTGACGTCTCCCAACGTATGCGGCCGATCTCCAGGCTTTGCTCCTCTTGACGAATTTATCCGAGATTTAAAGCTTTCTCTTGTTGAGCAGACTGAACACCAACACACCTCCTCTTAGCCAAACAAACTTCATCACCAACCGCCAAGTGCCATGACATGTGCCATGTATACAGGTACGCTAGGTGCTTTCACTGGTCTCTTGGGTGCGATCTGGACTGTTTTTCTGAGAAATTACAAGCTAGATCTCGCAATGATAAGTCTACTTTTTGGTACATGATGCGGCATGCCTCAAACGAAGTCGGGACGCGAGAGTCGAGACCCTGGGGTGCTTAAAGGTGGGCATACACACACACTTCAATACTGCGGCTAATGAGCCTTCTCCTGACTTTCTGCTCACTTCTCTTGTTGACGGCTGTTAGTGCCGACGATTCCACTACGATAACAATGATCAGTTGAAGCCCCAAGTCTTCTCAGGTGTTTTGTGCGACGCTCTAATAAGTTTCTATCTGAGTATATATGCTGCAATGCATTACAGGAAACGAACTGCTGGACCCTGACTCATTCATAATTAGGCGCTAGAAAATGCACACGATCTGTATAATATTAGGAGAAACAAGACCACTCAGTTGCAGCACCTACAGCTTGTTGATATTACGATGAAATATTTTGTGCAAGCTTTGGGCTTTAAAGTTGATGTGCACCTCGACGTTACCAGTCTAGACCGATCTAGTATCCCGATCTCTTCACCATCAAAACACAGTTGCTTCATGAGCTGTGAACAGCTTTCCTGTTTTCACGAACCGCCGGAGTTGAGTTTTCGCCGCGCTCTGGTACTCTAACAATATCACCTTAAATCAACGCCACTCGCTCAAGTTTTAGCCGGAGAGTATTCTTATAAGTGTATTATATTGCTCCTGGGAAGCCAAAGTTTATGATATAAGTCTTCAATCCTAACGTTTTGAAAAAAAAATTGCAATTTTTAGGTTTTAGTGTCAAAAACTGGAGTTACCTTTTCATTTTCAGAATTTCAAATGCTGTAAGATAGAAATTATGCCAAACTAATTTTTCCGCGAGAAAACACCAAAGAAGCATTCCATGACAATCTTTAAGCCTCAGTGATTGTATTAAGCCATTAAACAGCTTGATTCTGGTATAATTTTCTTAGCTCTAACTATAATTGATGATTTTAAACATTTTGGTCGGGGCTCGGTGTTAAGAAGTCTTTTCTCCGAGATTGAGGCTGGCTGGACCTAATTCCCATACCACGACGTCCTGATAACTAAAAAGAATTGCATGCTCATCAAATATTGGCCTGCATGTAAACGTCCAGTATATAAGTACCCCAGGATTTGAACTACGTCGACTCAACACTCATGATTGAAATGGTAAGCACAAAATTCCATCGTCTTAACACTTCGTGATGTCATCAAAACCGTTGAACATAATAGATCTCAAACCTTAAATCTTAAAGAAAAGATCAGCACTACAACAATCATTCTTCAGTACAAATGACATATATATGTGAAAAAGCTTCTAGTAAAAAGGAGAATTGCAACTTGTAAAGTGATAATAAAGGACCCATTTTCTAACCGAATAAGAAAACATTGAAAGTATAAAAAAAGATCAAACAAAAAAGATTCTAAAGGGATATTCCAAACCCAAAATACGTATAAAAAAGACTTGATAATACAAAAATATTGATTGATAACTGCAGGTGGTGAAGTAGATGGATATCAATCATGAAAACAAAACACAAGCATAAGTGCAAAAAGCAACAACTGTCATACAAACTTTTTTCTTTCCCTTCTATAATACAACGTGAAAAAAAGGTTGTTTTCTAATAGTGATGATGACCCAAAACTCAATGAGTGGAGTGACCACGGTGGTATTTCAAACCGTTCAAGTTCTTGTAACGCTTCCCACAAACTTCACATCTGTATGGTTTATCTTGTTCCATACCATTACCATCATTTGGATCGACAACTGAATAAGTCCCATCTGGATTCTGATGTAATTTCTGGTTTTGATGACCATGTAGTCTATGATACTTCAGACCGTTTTGATTCTTGTAATTCTTGTTACAACCGATGACTGGACATGTGAATGGTTTTTCAGAACCTTGGGCAACGTATAAGTTTCTAGAAGGATCATCTATGTAACCTTCATCAGCTTCTTCATCTAGATCCATTGCACTGTCATCATTGTTCAGTGAGATAGGGAATGGAGTGGATTGTTGTTGTGATTGTTGTGGCTGTGGAGTGGAAACGTTGGAATTTATCAAATTGTTGTTGTTGAAGTGAGGATCAACGTTGTTTTGTAAATTCTGGAATTGGAATTGTGAATTTTGTTGTGGAATAGTGGAGTTGGAATTACTGAATTGGTTACGCAGCTGTTGGTGGATGTTGTTCTGCTGTTGCTGAGATTGATTTTGTACCTGTGACTGTTGTGATAATTGTTGTTGCTGCTGGAATGGAGATGTAAAACTGAAGTTGGAGTTGGATCTGTTTTGTAAAGCAGGATTTATCTGTTGCTGTTGCTGTTGAGCAGCAGCTTGTTGTTGAGCCTGCTGTTGTTTACGTTGGTTTGAGTTTATGAACACATCAGTGGTGGAGACAGTGTCAAAGTTTTGAATAGGTTTTGGATGATGAGTAGGTGGGGTTGGACTGATATGGGATTCTTCGTAATGTTTCAGTAGATCATGCAGCGTAGGTAACAATTGACCACAACAACTATAGTCTTTACAGTAGTTGGCCTCTAGGTCAGGTAGGTAGCTTGATTGGATAGGAGGGGATAATGCAGTTTGATGAGGATGTTGCTGTTGGTGATGAGGTTGATTATTGGTATAATTGTTCAAGTTGTTGTGCATCATCACCTCGTCTTTCAACCAACTACCGATGGTCAAAGAACCCCAGCTGACACCACCAACACCTTGTGAATGAGCGATTGATTCTCTTCTGAAATTCCTTTGATTATTAATATTGATGGAGTTGGAACCATTACCTCCTAATTGATGAAGGAGCTGTTGGTGCTGGTTGGAACTGGTGTTCTGATGATGTTGCTGCTGTTGCTGTGGAGTGTTGTGGCCAAAGACAGAGCCAGAGCGTTGGTATCCGATATCGATCGGTTGCGCCAGTGAGCCATCTTTGTTGGGTATACTGATGGCGGAGGCCTGGTTGAAGAAACTGTTGGAGTTCATGGCGAGGGGGAGGGAATAAAGTGTGTAGTTACAAGCGGTGGTAGACTGATGAGTGGAGGAACTGTCTTGGATAGCGAGTAGCTGTTGAGAGATGTTTTGATGATGGCAACTGAAAGGGTAGTTTGTGATAAGGAGATGTGCCTAGGAACGGCCAAAAACACACAATTAACCAGAAAGACACAGGGAGACTGGGAGCAGAGTGTACGCCTGGATACGTCTAGCAGGGAGAAAGTCAGGCAAGCTCGGAAGCACAGAAAGGGGGCCCTGGTGAAGCAGTGGGACGAAGACTGGATTCGCTAGCTGAACTAGTTGAAATTGTGGTTGAAAGTTTCTTTTTCCAGCGAGCTTTGGCAGGAAAAACGGGGCAGGAAAAGCGACGTGGGCGGCAGCGGCGGTGGCGGCGAAAGAGCGGTGGGAGAGTCTCTGGGACAGGCCTGGGAGCTTCTTGTAGCGGGCGATGGTGCTCTTTGGTGGCCAGGACATCGCTGGGATGGGAGATCCGGCCACAAAGCCTGCAGTTACAAACATACGAGCAGCGGCGGGTAACACCCTCTGCCTGCCGTTTTCGGCAAGTTCCGGCCTTTGCACATAGTTAAGCGCCACTTCCGGGGGCGTGCACGTGACTCTGCCATGCCAGTTTCTGCAGAGAGCCCCGTTGGCACATAACTGGCGCCAGTTCTCGGCCAATCAGAGGCGTCCGAGCGGCGTGGCCCAGGCAGATATCAGGCCCCCTAGGCAGAGGCCATATAGGCGGGCGTAATTACTCGTTCAGGAGTTTAGAAGGGCTTCCAAGAGCGCCAGACAGGCTATTTGGTCAGGGCTCATTGGAGCTCGCTGGAATACTCTGCCGATGACGTAGACCATAGCTCATCAACGGCTGCCCACTAAGATAGAAGTACTACCTACCGCTTTACACACTCCCTATCCGCTCCACCTATCTCGGTCTTTCGTCCAACCGATCTGGAACTACCAGCCTTGCATCATATCTCTCAGATCAACACTAGTATAGCCGTCCTACATTAGCCTGAATTTCGAAAACATCAACTTCGCTAGAGGTCAACCTGAAACTTTACTGTGCACCGAAGACCGACGATCAACAACGGTTCGCTTGCGCTCATTTAGCCTTGCCCATTTCTACGTCCTGCCCAGCACACAAGTCACAAATCTCAAACGATCTTGCTCATCTCCCACGGCGATTTGACACCAAAACTCATCGCACAACTGCCTCGGGTGATAAATCTGGGAGGTAGCATCGGAATTTTTCACCGAGAAAATTCAGTCACATGACCGAAAACGTGATATTTTATTCACCCGGCAGATAATGGCAGACGGATTCAATTTTGACACCTAATTGGAATTTCAGAGATTGCTAACAAAGGACAAAAGCAATGAAACTTTCTGCCTTTAGAATCTTTTGCTTCTATTATTGACTCCCTACACGTAACACAATTGAATCACCCAAATCACAACTATCATCATGGCATTATACTACAACTTAGTCTTTGGCTTACTGGTCATTGAAATGACTCTTTTCGCCGCATTGTCATTGCCATTGCCTTCCAAGATCAGAAGACCTTTGATCAAGGCCATTTCCAAACCATTCCAATTGACTGAAGTCAGCATTGCGATCAAGTGTATCTTGGTGTTCATTCTGATCCTATTCATCGACTCTGTCAACAGAGTCCAGAGCATCAATGAAGAATTGAGCGGGTTTAGCAAGAATGTCACTGGCGCCTCTGCCCAATCTGCTTCTTTGGTCACTGACAGATCAGAGATCCAAGCTAGAAAGTTCTATGCTCAGAGAAATTTGTACTTGACCGGTTTCACTTTGTTCTTGACATTGATTGTCACTAGAACATACGGTTTAGTTGCTGAATTGTTGACTTTGAAAGATGAAGTTAGAGGCGCTGAGCCAAACGCAGAGATCGTGGCCTTGGAGAAGAAGTTGAAGCAAAAAGACGAACAATTGAAGCTGTTGAAGGAACAAGCTAGCGGTTTGAGCAAAGACTATGACGAGTTGAACGACCAACTCAAGAAGTCTGCTGCTGAAAAGAAAGCTGAATGAAGCTGTTCGTCCCCTGACACAGTTCCTGAAAGAATGCACAAATATTTATGGTGTACACTAAAGTGTAGTGACAAATCCTGACAAAGGAGATCGGTTCTGGACAAAGGACAGTTCCAGCCCTTTGTACTTCGCTCTCGGAACAACCTCACAAGCGGAGTTGAGGGCGATAATACAGTTTTTCAGGTGTAAGAATTCTCTTCATTTAACCGGGAATTTGGGGTTGCATGAAGTGCGGAAGCGCCACTGATAGGCTCGAAAAAAGGTGTTTTGAGGTACCATTTTTAGTGCAACACAAGGCGTGGATAAGCTCAATGGGAGCCCTATGTAACCACTGCATACCTTTCATAGGAAACGTTCACTCGCTGCACCCGGATTAAACCAGTTTCTCCATACACTTCCCAAACAATAATTTTTCCGAGAATTCTGGGGAAAGCTGGTGAAAAAAGGCACCACCAAGCAGGAAAACTTGGGGCTTGAAGAGCCATCGCAGGGCCTGCATCTGAGCTCTCCAATCAGCAGGGAAGGATCGCCACCGGGAGCGCGTTACGCAGCGATACAATGCAGCAGCTCCTCGAGAAACGGAACGGTTTGGGGAAACGCTAGCGGGAGTGGGGATGATTGGTGTTGGGGTCTCCTCTTTATAAAGAACGAGATCTGCTCACTTATTCGAAGTCCCTCACGCTCAGGGTCCCCCAACGATGCGTTTCCTTACACTTGAAGTGAGCTTGTTAGCACTTGCCACCTCCGTGGTCGCTACTAGCAACAACTCATACACTAACGAAACCACTGCTGCCTCTGGTTATGCCTCATCACCTCCATTCTACCCAACTCCACAAGGTGGTCGTCTTCAAGACACACAGTGGGCCTATGCCTACGAGAAGGCCAGAGCCATCGTCGATCAGTTAACTATCACCGAAAAGGCTAACTTGACTACTGGGTTGGGGTTGAGTGCAGGTCCATGTTCTGGCAACACTGGGTCAGTTCCAAGACTGGGGATTGAAAGTTTCTGTATGCAAGATGGTCCATTATCAGTCAGAAGTGTTGATTTGACCACTGTCTTCCCAGATGGTGTCTCCACTGCTCAAACTTGGAACAGACAGCTAATCTACGACCGTGCTGTTGCTCTTGGTGCTGAATTCAAAGGTAAAGGTATCGATGTTATGTTTGGTCCAGCCTATGGTCCATTAGGTGTCAAGGCCCACGGTGGTCGTAACTGGGAAGGTTTCGGCCCTGATCCATACATTGAAGGTGTTGCTGCTTACTTGAGTACATTGGGTATCCAATCTCAAGGTGTCATCTCCAACGCTAAACATTTCATCGGTAACGAACAAGAACATTACAGATTACCAAAGGTCGACAGAGGTTACGGTTACTGGGACAAGGAACTAGTTAACAACACAGAGGCTCTATCTGTTGAGATTGATGATCGTGCTATGCATGAACTGTACTTGTGGCCATTTGCTGAAGCTGCTAGAGCTGGTGTTGCCTCTGTTATGTGTGCCTGTAACGCCGTCAACGGTTCCTCTGCATGTCAAAACTCTTACAACTTGAACTACTTGTTAAAAGAAGAATTAGGTTTCCAAGGGTTTGTCGTTTCAGATTGGTCTGCCACTCGTGCCGGTATCGACGCTGCCCTAGCTGGTCTTGATGTGAACATGCCTGGTGATGCTGAATACTTTGGTGGTAACTTGACTTTGGCTGTTTTGAACGGCAGTTTACCAACCACCAGATTGGACGATATGGTGACCAGAGTCTTAGCTGCTAAGTTCTACGTCGGTGTCAACAACCCAGATGGCCCAAACTCCTGCCACCTATGAGACCTACGGCCATCAATTCTTTAACCAAGATGAAGGTGCCATTGTTAAGTTGAACGACCATGTTGATGTCCGTACTGAATTCAGTTATCAAACTTCATTGCGTACTGCCATTGAATCCATTGTTTTGCTAAAGAATGAACAAAGTGCTCTACCATTGCAAAAATCAAAGGATAAGAGATTACTATTGCTAGGTCAGGCCGGTGGTGAAGACCCAAAGGGTACACAATGTTCATTAATCGGTTGTGGTAAAGGTGCCGTTGGTACCGGTTACGGTTCAGGCTCAGGTACTTTCTCGTACTTTGTCACTCCAGCTGAAGGTGTCAAACTACGTGCTAAGGAGCTTGGCGTTTCTGCTGAGTTTGTTTCTGAAAGTTGGGACTTGAGTGTTCCATACGCTGCTGTTTCTAAAGGTTATGACGCTGCTGTTGTCTTTGCCAACAGTGTTTCTGGTGAAGAAATTGGGTACATCGAGGATAACGCTGGTGACTTGAGAAACTTGTCATTATGGCACAATGCTGAAAACTTGATCAAGAATGTCTCAAGTGTGAACAACAACACCATCGTTGTCATCACTGCTGGTGGTCAAATTGACTTGGAACCATTCATTGAAAATGAAAACATCACTGCTGTTATCATCTCATCATACTTGGGTCAAGACGCTGGTACCGCTTTAGCCACTATCTTATTCGGTGATGAGAACCCATCTGGTAAATTGGCCTTCACTATCGCTAAAGACACTAACGATTACGTCCCAATCATTGAATACACTGACAACCCACACCCTGTTGATCCATTATACGAACACAGCATCTTCACTGATTACAAGTTCTTTGACAAATATGATAAGGAAGTCAGATATGAATTCGGTTATGGTCTTTCATACTCCAACTTCTCCTTGACGGACTTATCCATCAAGAAGCTACAAAATTTCACTGAAGAAATTGAAGACGAATTGGTTGAGTACAAGGAAGTCTACACTTTCCAAAACTCTTCTTTGAATGCTGAAGACTACGTCTACCCAGAAGGTTTCACCAAGATTGACTCCTACACTTATCCTTACTTGAACTCTGCTGATCAAGTCAGAACTCATGGTGATTATGAATACCCAGAAGGTTACTCCAGTGAACAACTAGACAAGCCAATCTCCAAGGCTGCCGGTGGTCTAGGTGGTAACCCAAGACTATTTGACACTGGTTACGTTGTCAGTGCTAAAGTTACCAATGATGGTGATTACGACGGTGCCTTTGCCGCTCAGTTGTATGTTGCCTTCCCAGACACAGAAGAGTTCCCAGCTCCAAAGGTTCAACTAAGAGGTTTCGATAAGGTCTTTTTGACAGCTGGTCAATCTAAGTCAGCCACTTTTGAGTTGACTAGAAAGGATTTGTCTGTTTGGGACACCAAGACCCAGCAATGGTTGGTTCAAAGAGGTGATTACAAGATCTATGTTGCCTCTACTTCAAGAGCTCTAGAACTAGTGGACACTATTACCTTAGAATGATTTAGTATATGATTTGATAATACGATAAGATATATGACACATTCAGTAGATACTGTACCCCACAGACACAGTGAAGATCTAGATCGTCTCGTTTTTTCAGACTTCGTTCGTATGTAGTTGGGGCAAAATCAAAGGGCGTTTTGCAATTAAGGTTTGAGATCCTTATCCGCCGCAATCAGCTTCCCGATTGGGAAACTCCAAACCGCGAAATAAAAAAATCTCGATCGAAGCCAATTTGAGCTCATCGAGCCTTCTGATAAGCAGCCTTTGACGCAAAAAGCAAGGAGAAAGTCGGGGAGTCATTTGCTTATATACCTTGAATCATCCTTATCCTTGACAGGTTTCAAATACACCTATAGACATACACGAAACCCCATCAAACATGGAGCAAATCACACCAAGAGACCCAAAGAACAACCCACTGGCCATCATCAAACGCTTTCAGCAAGAGGGAAAACCTGTGCACATCGCTGGCCCTATGGTGCGCTACTCCAAACTACCCTTCAGAGCCCTGGTGAGAGAATACAACTGTGATATCGTCTATTCACCAATGATCCTAGCTCGTGAGTTTGTTAGAAATGATATTGCCAGATTATCAGACTTCACCACAAACCATTTCGATACGCCGTTGATAGTCCAAGTTGGTTGCAACAACGTCACTGATCTGATGAGATTCATCGATATGATCCACCCATATGTTGATGGTATCGGTCTGAACTGTGGTTGCCCTGTGAGAGAACAAGTTCAAGAAGGTATCGGTGCTGCATTAATGGAAGAAGCTGATCTAGTTGCCAGTATGGTCAGAGCTGTCAAGGAAAAGTACGGTGACAAAGTCACTTTTGAAACAAAGATTAGAATTCACAAAGATCTAGAAAAGACTGTCGAATTTGTTAAGAAAGTCGAAGCTGCTGGTGTCGATTTCATCACTGTTCATGGTCGTACCAGAACCACTAGATCATCAGTCCCTGCAAACTTCGATGCTATCAAACTGGTAAAAGAAACCGTCAAGGTCCCAGTGATAGCCAATGGTGACTGTTTCTCCCTTGAAGATGTCACAAAGATTGTTGAATATACCAAAGTTGATGGTGTCATGGCTGTGCGAGGTGTCTTAGCCAATCCAGCCATGTTTGCCGGTTATGCAAAGGCTCCATGGGGATGTATTGAGAAATTCTGGGAATACGCCACTGCTTATGGTCTACCCTTCAGATTGATCCAACATCACTTGAGTTGTATGCTTGATACCCAAATTTCCAAAGAGTTATACAAGAAGATGATGGATTGCAAGACTTTGGCTGAGATGCTTGACTTCTTTGACGATACTTTCCAATTGAAGAGATCATTCGAAGAAGGGTTTGGCGAGGCTGTTGAGATCCAATACAGAACTCCAAGAAGCATTCATATTTAGGGCATATACGGGATTAATGAACATCGGTTAATAATGGTTAGTTGCTAAGGAACAGTGCTTGTAGTGAAGAAATCATTGGTTATAAACCATAAAATGATCTGAAATTGAGAATTTGCGTCTCTTTTCGCACTATCAGTCACCTTGAATCCCCGAACTTCTTGTAATTCCTCAAGTTCCTCCACTTCTTACTTCTTACTTCTTGCTTATTACTTATGGAGATGTTGCCCCTACCGTCCAGATTTCCAGCCCTAATTTTTTCTCGAGCCCATAAAAAAATCTCCAAAATTTCGAAACCAACCCAACTTTACATTTCAACAACCTAGCAAACGATCATGGAAAACGTACGTTAAACAAACCAGACACCTACAATCCACAGCAAGACCATTCAGAGGATGAAGAACTTTTTTATTTTTTTGAACCGTATTGAACAAATATTAATGGTGAATCGTCTTGATTCGCTTTTTTGTGATGACTGGTTCTTTTGTCATAGTTACACTGATTAATTGGTTTATTGCTGAGGATTATGAAGGTGATAGTGCCCTCAGGAGGTTTACTAACTCAGGAATAGTGATCTTGTACTAAAGAGATTAGTGAATACATGTAACTTTGTGGGAATTATAAGCGTAGTGATTGATTGAGAGCGTAATTGCAAGAAAATTTGCACAGTAAGGAAATGGCAGTATGCAATTGTTAAAGTGGATTGTCCGCTGAGAACGAGTGACTGTCTGGGCTGTAAACTACGTCCGGCTCGACATATCTGAGTCTTTCCTATACTTCAATCTCTATTGTGAGTGCACTAGATTTCGTATCTCACTTATGTCCTATCTATTTAGCTAAAATCGATTAAACCTAGATCAAAATCCAGACTAATATCCAACAAAATCACAGATCCAACAGAGATATTCAAGAGTACATTGCAAGTAAACCCAAATTAACAATGACGTTTTATTTTTTACAGAATTTTTTTAACTATTATAAAGATTTCATTAAAAAAACTTAAGCTTCTTCTTCTTCAACGACAACGGTGTTTAAACCCTTGACAGAAGCAACGTTGACTGGTTCGACGTATGAGAATAATTTTTCTTCAGCATCTTCTTCCTCGTTTCTTCTTCTTGAGATTCTGATTCTTAATCTGAATGGAACACCTTTGATACCACGCTTCCAGATTTCTTGGTTTAATTTTGGATCTAATCTAACATCGGCAGTACCTAAGTGTAATTTGGCGAATTTCTTGATTTCCTTAACGGCTTGTGGAGCACGCTTTTTGAATGAAACACCGTGTAACTAGATGATTTGTTAGTATAAAGTTCATATAAGGTACGTATGCCGGTCTTGTCTCATGTCTTTTGTTCAAGATTGATGGAGATTGGAGATGGAATATCAGATGGACGGTACTTCTTTGTGGGACTTTCACTATGCGTTCATTCTCTGTTGGTGATTGCTAGTTAACGGTTTCATACACTGGAAGATGATTTCCTTGGGAATAGTGCTTTTGAGAATGGTGGTTCCGTACTTGACTTATTGTGGACATAAATGGACAGGATGGGTTGTATAATGTATGTGGCATGTTGTTGACTCTGGTTTCTCTGTCTGGGTGTACTTTCTCTAGTGGGACTTCTGGTGATAGTCCATCTCATTACATCAATCTTCAATACGTTCAAACTTTTCAATCTCCAATCTTCAATCACAATTGACACGGGCAATGGGCTCTCTCTGGGGACTCACTCTTTTGTGTAAGTTGATGGTGTATTCACGGGTGACAACGTCTTTCAAGGCTGATCTGTTACTGGACATTTTTAATCGTGGTGTTGATGGTGTATCAGGTTGTTTGTGTAGCCAAAAAGACAAATTTTATTGCAAAAATCAGTGGAAAAAATTGGCTTGTTGTGGGCCCTACCGAAAAGTTCCTAAGAGTGCCGCTACCGAAACTGAATTTTCGAGCTTTGGACTTTGTTTATTTTCGCGAATTTGGTCTTGTTGGTTCCGCGAATTTGGCGTGTTTGTGTGTTTTCTGTGGCGTATACCAGAAAAGGACTGTGTGGTGTGTGGGTGTATTGCTGATAAGAAGCCCTAAAATAACACGTGACTAGGGCTGCAATCGAAGCCATTCATATACTACTCCAGGTTTTCATTAATCATTAGGTAGTTATATTAGTTCTATTCAAAGCAATATAGCTTGTTAGGTTTGTTGTTCCATAGTTTGAAGATGTTAGCAGAAATGGTCTTATACCCTTCAGAGAGTTCTTGATCGTTAGCTGAGAAAGAGTCAACACCATCTTGATCTCTTAGTTCCAGTTCGAATAAGGCACATAATGAACACAGGATTCTACCAGTGATCCGTTTGTTTCTCACAAGACCAATGAAGTCATCTAATTCATCCAGCTCTGAAACATTGATTTCTTCTAGCGCTAGCTTCTCATTGTCTTTGCCTTTGCTGATCAACACAGGGTTGACCGAGTTCATGATTATCTGTAACTGTGGTAACACAGAGGTGAAGTGATCTTTAGCTTTGTCATGGTAAGCAATCGCCAAATCAGCATCACCTATCATCAATGACACTAGCATTGCCAAAAATGTAATAGCTTGAGCGAAGTTGGACTGTTTGATTTCTGTGTTCTTCAAGATGGAGTCAGAATGTGTCAAAAATGTGTAGTACTCTCTCTTTGCAATCAATGTCGCTGAGATACCAAATGCCAGGGTATGGATGATATCTAGTGAAGATGAAAGTTTTGTATCCAGATACTGGGCTCTGAATTCCCATAGTTGGAGGTAGTAATCACTCAACAGTGCAGGATTTGGCCCAACAGAGCGTAAACGAATCAAGAAGAGCCTTAAGCTTAGCGGAATGTTGGCAGGAAAGAGTAGTGCAGTACCTGATGCGGAGTTTGTATGTTTTGTGGAGGGTGAGTTGAACTTGACAATACCATCAAGGGCCGTACTGAGTCTTTTGGCTTCCTGTTGGGCCAGCTGTAGCTCATTAGCGAAGAGTAGTGATATCAGCCTTAGCTCCCATAGTTGATAGACTTCAGTGATGTCCAGTGGTGTTTGTAGTGACTTCCTGGATATTATAAGCTCTTTGGCGTGTGATGCGAGTTGGATGAAGGTTCTGTACCTCTGTTCAGATGGAATTGAGGAGGTGTTGATAGCTTCTAATAGCGACAGGGTTCTCTCGAGTGGCTCACCCTTTTCCTGGTCTATTTCAACAAGAGGAATCTGCACAAAAAGCGCAGAGCTCACTATCACCTGGTATTGATCCAGCGACATTTCTGTGTCTCAATTGAAGCGGCAAAGTCAGGGATCAATGTCCAAAATAGCTGCAGAAACGAGAATGTTTTCTTATCAGAGGCTCGTTTGGCATAAACTTTTCGAAACGTTTTCCGCGAAATTTTGATGTTTCGAAATTAGGCAGAAAGACAAAATTTAGGGAACCTTCTTCGAGGAAAGTGTCAAGATAAACAAGAGAAAGCGCGGTTATTTTGCCACTTTGAAGCTGCTATTTCATCTTGAGGCACCTCACATCATTTACACACCACAATATGTCCGACCACAACCCAAACCCGCGCCCTAACTTACCATCTGTGCTCAATGATCAGTCCACCTACCCACAGAATGACCAGGGTCATAGACAGAGCTTTGGCTCCTCGAACGGGATCAGACTGCCCCCAATCTCCTTCCTGTCCAAGATGCCAAACATCCAGCACAACCAATTGAACCAGCCCTCCTCCTTGGGCAGCTTGCTGAACAACAATAACAACACTCAAAACACCCCTCCTGGCGCTGACACAAACAGATCCAGCACACACGAGAAGAACTCCCAATCTCCTGTCCAGTCGTTGCTCAACACTACTGAGAATCCTAAGCCTGAACCAAAGCCATTCCCATCCTTCATCAGTAATCAGACAGTCTCCAATGTGTCATCAGAGAGTGATCGTCTACTGAACAAGCCACAAGCCCCACTATTAAACGATAACAAGAGCCCATCCCTGCCACAGTCCATCCCACAGGCAGTTCAACTGAAAGAAGAGATAACGAAACCAGATGTCGAAGAAGAGACAGACGAAGAGATTATCAAGTACTACGAAAACAAATATGGCATTAATGATTTCACTAATGAAGAAAAACACGACATTTTACAACATGAAAAAAGGGCTAGAATAGAGAAGGCTAAGAATCCAAACTACAAGACTTACCTCTGCTACTCTATCATCAAAAGATTGAATGCTGTTCCTCCAACCAAGAAGAGTTCAGATGAAACACCACAAATTACAGAAAAACCAGTGGAGAAGCCAGCTGAAAAGCCAAAGAAGTTTGTCAAGAATGAAATCATTATCAAAAACGATGACGTTCTTGAATTTGCATCAAAATTTCCAAGAAAACACCTGGGATCCATCATCTATACTCCATACCCAACTCGTGCTGTCTATAAACAACTACCGTTCTACAATGGTAAAGTCAATGATGATGACCATGAAATTGTTCCATTACTACCAGACCTACGAGAACACATCAACTCCATTGTCACTATCAGAATCCCATCCTACCAGGTGAGTGATGTTGTCAACAATCCTAACTACACCAAACGTGCAATCTGGGGTACAGATATCTATACAGATGACTCAGATATTCTACTACTACTGAAACACAATGGGTTCCTACCAGTGATTGATCCAGAACTCGAGACACCACCACCAAATGCCAGCTCAGAAGAGACAAAATCAGAGCCAGCTGAGAAGAGAACTCCAGGTAATTTGAAGAACAAACAAAACATTACACAATCTGTCTCCAACTTCAGAGAATTCGTGAACATGATCAGTGGTGATATCCATGTTGACATTATTGTTCTGCCACCATTGAGAAAGTATCAGGGTATCTACAGAAACGGTATAAACTCCAGAACGTGGGACACTGCCCATGATGGGGTCAGTATTGCTATTCACGGTGTTCGTTATGGCGAGAAGAACAGTGCTGTTGAATCTGTCAATGTTGTTGAAGTGAAAAAGAGAAAACTCGATGAAGTTGCTGAACTGGCTGATGATTCCAATTACGAAAGAGTGGAAGGTGAAGGTAAGTTCAAGTTGAACAAGGAAGCATGGACAAAAGCCAAATTGGAACTAGAGCAAGAAAAAGCTGAAAAGGCTGAAAAGAAACAGAAGAAGGAACAAGAGACAAAAGAACAAGATGATAAGAAGGACTGATAATGAACTCGTCAGCGATGTTTTTCAATGCCTCTTCATGTATCCAATAGTATGACTACTCTAATGATGAACAGTGTAGGATCACTATCTAAAACGGCGTTTTAATTTCCAAGTCTACATTGTTTAAACGACAATAATTTCAGTTCATAGTAGTTATATATCCCTCATAGGTCTGAAATCAATTAGCTTAGTCAAAAGTTCAATCTCTAGATTAGCTTTAGCTTTGAACTCTTCTGGATCATTAATCTTTCTCGAGTTAGCAAAATCTATCAGATTGAAGTCTGGTAAAGAATAAGAAGACTCATCGACAACAACAATATTCTCTAACCTGACATCACCATGAACACGCTGAGTCTCACGGTGAAATTTCTCCAATAAGCCAATGATGCTCAGTTTACTGGTATATCTCAATCTCTGGATACCATATGAGGCAAGTGATTGACCTTTGTTCTCAAGAGTCGAAGCGTAACCATTGAGACTTAGATCAGTGTAAGGATCAATTTGGCGACCTGTGTCTAATTTTGGAAACCCTGTGAAAGTAGTCTGTGCAATCTCTAGGTAGTTATCTAGCTCCGCCTTGAACATGGCGTAGCCCATCCGAATACGCGCGTTTCTATCTATTTCCCATAATTCTGGCATCAGATCTTCTACAAATTCTTCGTCCCAACACAGTGGATCAACAATCTTGACAATCACATCAAACTGATGAAGATGTCTCATCACCTCATATGGAGTCATAACCTTGAACACATCAGCCAGACAGAACTTTTGAAACTTCAAGACGTGCGATTGACAATCATCGTCAAATTTTGCTGGACCACAAACGTATTGGGACATATACCTGGCAACGGTGAAAGTGAACAGCTTCTGGGTGCCCAATGGGTCATAAATGGTGAATTGTGGGGCATCTTCTGATTGTACTTTGGCTCTTAAGTCTTCTGAAATGAGGGAAAAGTCAACTGAAGTATTTGTTGCGGGTAGGGCAATAGTTGAGGATGTGCCTTGTTTGTTCTCCTTTGCTGTTTGTTCCATCTCTCTTGGTATACAATAAGTGCTTGTCTGACTTCTCAGGCGATATCTTACGGTTTTTGTGACCAAAATAAGCAGCGGTTTGAGCTGTTTAATTATTATATAATTAATTCAGTTGTCTCGATATATTGGCGGCGAATTCTCTGTTCTCGTTCAATAGTTATATACGGTACAACTTTTAAAGCCCGCGACGTCAGAAATGAATTCTGGGCCTTTGCACCATCAGTATTCAAGGTTGGAAGCTTCTATGCAGGTGCCCAGCTCACACTTTCAGACATCCATTCAAGATCGGAAGACGAGCTTTTTAGGTCCTCGCCGAATCACACAGGTTTATCACTTTACAAACTTTTGAGCCAGGTCGTTGGGAGAGTCCTTGGGCATATACAACTTAACCATAGTTAGTTTAGGCACAAGAATTCATCATCGTCACTACCTATCACCTCCATCGTTTTCTCCACGGTTCCGCTTTAAAAGATCCAACGTGTACCAGGCAAAAGGCCGCATTGACAACGACAGCAGCCACTTAAAGCCATTGGTTACGTAACAGCCATAATGTGATATATCCAGCTTTCTTTGACACTCTTTCGGTTGCGGCCATATCTAGCAGAAAGCACCGTTTCCCGTCCGATCAACTGTAGTTAAGCTGCTAAGAGCCTGACCGAGTAGTGTAGTGGGAGACCATACGCGAAACTCAGGTGCTGCAATCTTCTTTTTTTTTTTTCGTCTCTACGTAGCTGTGCAGTGTACACAACGAGAAATGTCTTCCTTTCTTTTCCCCCTGCTGTTTCTTGTTTTTGAGAGTTATTAGTGCCCTTCGTTAGACCTCCGGATTTAAACGGATTTGTACCAATGGTTTGTAGCCCCGAGCTCATCGCCCCGGGTAAGTACTCAAGTCACGTGCATAAAATTTTTATAATGAAAAATTGTACCAGAAATCAGCCTTCAAGACAGATAGAGCCTTTATTTGTGAACCATTTCCTGCTCTGATTATGTCTGCTGAAGTCAAGAGAAGAAGAGTCGCCTCTCAGGCCAAAGCTGTGAGAGCGTCCAAGATCTTTTCTCCTTTCAGAGTGATCGGTAATGTCTCCAATGACACTCCATTTGCAGTTGGTACTTTAGGTTCAACTTTCTACATCGCTACTAGTGTTGGTCGTTCTTTCCAAATCTATGATGCCAATACTTTGCATTTACTGTTTGTATCCCAGCAACAGACGGAGTCCAAGATCAATGCCCTTACTGCCCATTTCCACTACGTCTATGCTGCTTATGGGAACAAAGTTGGTATTTACAAGAGAGGTAAACTAGAACACACTTTGGAAGTTGATGAAGGTGTCAATTTGACCAAGGTCATTGTCTTTGGTGATTACCTAGTCACATCATCCGATAGACAGCTATTTGTGTTCAAGAAGGCCAACGGCTTGAAAGTTGCAACTGAGTTCTACACCAAGCTATCAATTTCAGAACTAGACGGTGAAATCGTGAATTTGATTCATCCTCCAACTTACTTGAACAAGATCGCTGTTGCCACCACTACCAACGTCTTGATCTTCAATGTCCATTCAGGTAAACTGCTATACACATCAGAAACATTCCCAAACCAATTGACCACTATTGAATCTGCTCCAGCTTTAGATATCGTTGCTCTGGGTACTGTGAAAGGTGAAGTCATCTTATACAATTTGAAAAAGGGCAGAGCTCTACGTAAGATTGAACTAAGTGAGGATAGCATTTCAACAATTTCATTCAGAACTGATGGTTTTGCTCATTTGGTCGCTGGTACCACTAATGGTGATCTAATATTCCATGACTTGGAGCGTCGTTCTAGAATTCATATCCTAAGACAAGCCCATAAGGACTCCTTTGGTGGTGTTATCAAGGCACAATTCCTAAATGGTCAACCTATCATTGTTACTAATGGTGGTGATAATCAACTGAAAGAATACGTCTTTGATCCATCTTTATCTACATCTAACACAGCCATCGTTTCTCCACCCCGTCATTTGAGATCAAGAGGTGGTCATTCTGCTCCTCCATCATCCATCAAATTCGCTGATCCAAATTCACATCATATCCTATCTGCCTCTAGAGATCGTTCATTCTGGAGCTTCTCATTGAGAAAAGATGCTCAATCACAAGAACTGTCTCAAAGAGCACACAAGAAAGCTGACGGTACACGTACTGCTGGGTCCACAGTCAAAGAGAAGTTTCCAGAAATCATTGACATTGCCATCGAGAACGCAAGAGAAGGTGAATGGGATAACGTCATCACTGCACACAAGGATGAAATCTTTGCCAGAACTTGGGACTCAAAGAACAAGAGAGTCGGTAAGCACGATCTAGCCACTATCGATAGAGGGTTTGCCAAATCTGTTGCTATCTCTCAGTGTGGTAACTTTGGTCTAGTCGGTTCATCAAGTGGTGGTATCGGTGTCTACAACTTACAGAGTGGTATCTTACGTAAGAAGTACCAACTGCACAAGAAAGCCGTCACAGGTATCGCCATTGATGGTATGAACAGAAAGATGGTTTCTGCTTCTTTGGACGGTATTGTTGGGTTTTATGATTTCAGTCATTCCAAATATTTGGGTAAATTACAACTACAAGCACCAATCACATCACTAGTATACCACAGATCATCAGACTTAGTGGCATTGGCCCTAGATGATTTATCCATTGTCGTTGTTGATGCTGTCACTCAGAAAGTTGTCCGTGTTCTATATGGTCACCAAAACAGAATTACGTCAATGGACTTTAGTCCAGATGGTCGTTGGATCGTTTCTGCCTCATTGGATTCCACTATTCGTACCTGGGATTTACCAACTGGTGGTTGCATTGATGGTGTCAAGGTCGCTAACGTTGCCACTGGTATCAAATTCTCTCCATTGGGTGAATTCCTGGCCACTACCCATGTTTCACAAGTTGGTATCAGTTTATGGACCAACAGAGCCCAATTCAAACCTGTTTCCACTAGACATATTGACGAGGAAGAGTTCCAGCAGATCATTCTACCTAACTCTTCAGGTGAGGGTGGTGCTTCTATCTTGGAAGGTGCTCTTGAAGATGAGGAAGATGAAGAAGTTCATGCTAACCATTATGAATCAGTTGACCAAATTGACCTGGATTTGATCACATTATCAAATGGTCCAAGATCCAAATTCAACACATTGCTAAACTTGGACTTGATCAAACAAAGAAACAAACCAAAAGAAGCTCCAAAGAAACCTGAAAACTCTCCATTCTTCCTACAATTATCTGGCGAAAAAGTCGGTGATGATGCTTCTGCTAGAGAAGGTGTCAAGTCCTCTATCTTACCAAACTCTAACAATGAAGAACTGAACAGCAACGGGGTTCAATTGAAACCCGGCCAGAACATTGGGTTTGAATCCGAATTTACAAGACTATTACGTGAAGGTTCCGATGCTGGTGATTACTCTGCATTCTTGAAGTTCCTTTCTGCTGCTTCTCCATCCGTCACTGATCTTGAAATAAAATCCATCAACACTCAACCACCATTGACAGAAATGACACACTTTGTTGAAGCTCTGACCCAATGCTACAAGGCCAACACTGACATTGACTTGGTCGAAGCCTGGATGAACATGTTGTTGAAGAACCACGGTGATGTTTTCCAAAACGTTCCAGTTGAAGATTTGTTGTACGCCCTAGATGACTGGTATGCGGCTCACGAGGAAAAGACCGATAAGTTTGATGATTTGGTGAAATACTGTTCTGGTGTCATCAACTTGTTAACCACTGTTTAGACTACATTGTTTTCTATATCATTATAAATATGCATGCATTAATATTGTTCATTAGGAGTCTTGGACGTAGTCGCCCAGTCTGATTGATTTCAGTTTGTGAAGTTTCTTATTGGCATCGATCAACGATTGTAGCTTCTTGGAGCAACCAAAGTGAACAACTGTACCATCTGGGAACCTTGATATGACAGAATTGGATAGATATGTTTGACAAACTGGACATTTGGTCTTATTAGCAACAACATCGAACTTCACGTTTGTCTTGTCGTATAGAGTGGCCTCGGTCTTCACATTCTCAAGTTCTCGCAAGTGACGGTCTAGATCTGAGTGCTTGAACGCCTTTTGTTGTAAACGCAGTGACTTGATCAAGAAGTTTTCAATCTCATGGACTTTGAATTCACTTGGTAAACTCTTCAAGATCTGTAACAGTGGAATGTTTGTGTTCTTGGTCAATGAAAGTAGTTTCAGTATTGACTGCTTGTCCTTACCGTGATCCCAAAACAACTTGGTTAACTTCATGAGGTATTCTTCACCAACTTCGGAGTCTTGGTCATATAATTGATTCACGTAATGGATAGCCAATGAAGGGTCATCGATCTGGAATACAAAGATCTTCAAGACCTCACTGTGTTTCTCTAGCCTGGACAAGACAAATGTCTTCAATAACAAGATATGGTTCGCTGGGTCTTCTAATTTGTTGAATTTGGATAACAGCTGGTTCAAATCATAGGTTCCACTTTGTAGGAAGCTGTAAAACTTCTTGTAATAAATTGATTCGACATTGAACTCTTCCTCAACCAATGAATCAAAATAGATCACTGCTAATTTGGTGTTGAAGATTTGAGCACGGTCATCAAGTTCAACAACAATGTATTCCAGATACATTCTTTCCAAGTACTTGGACTTACCAGCAAGGTATTTCAACACTTTAGACCTTGTGAAAGTGTCAGAGTATTGAGAATCAACAAAGATTTCTAAACCATAGCGCTCATCAATCGAAATTGGCCAGTCAGAATACTTGAGGATCAGGTCCAGCTTGTCATTTTTCAATCTCTGGAGATACTTAACCAATAACTCTGGTGAATTAGACTCTTCCCCAAGGCTTGTCAAAAGGTCCAAAGCTTTGTCGTAGTATTCTTTCTTATTGTAGAAATCAATCAACTCATTGGTCAAATTCTTGGATTTCAAAGTGCTTGTGACCAGATCTGGATCCAAGTGATTATCAACTCTCACCAACGAACCAATAAGACCAACGTTGATCTCAGCATAACAACGGAACAAGGTTGTATCTAACACCGTACGTATTTGATCAACGGTGTAACGGCCATTCTCTGTAAAGACATCCAATGTTAAAACACCGTCCTGATAGTCTAATGTCTGAGACTCCGTGTTCAATAACCTGTTCAACTTTCTTCTTGTGTCTGTAATGAAATGAGTGAGCAGATGGATTGTACTGTTGTCTAAATCTTCAAGCTCAGTGTCTGTAGTGCTATCGATACCGGTCAATTTCATTGGATACAGCTTGATGACTCTGAATGGTGGTGCCACGTAGTCCGAGAACTTTTGGATTGCTGATTTGTACTGATGATTCTTGAACTGTTGAATCCCCAATCTGATCTGTAGTTCCCGTAGTTTGAATGCTTTATCTGGGAATTCTTCCTTCGTGAGCTGCTCCAATAGTTCAATTCCCTCTTCAAGGCTTTGCTTCTCCACGTTTTCAATGATATCTTCTAGTGGGTAGGTTCGGTACAAGAGGATTGAATCCTTGGTAGCAACAATGGTGTAGTTCTTTGTGACAGAAATGGCAGTGATCTTGGGTATCTCCAATATTTGCAGAGTTCTTAGATTCTTGGTGTCTTTGATGTGGATATGGTTCCTTGTAGCGATGATTAAGAATGGATTGATGAATGCAATGGGCAATTGAGGCGTGTGTTCCCATTGGAAGTTGTCCTTTGTTATCTTCAAATCTTGATCAGTCTCAATTGCGCTGTTACCTTTGGAGATGAGGAGTTTCTCACCATTGGAGATAGTGCTCACTTGCTGCGTGAAGACAGAATACTTGGTTTGCAAGGGTATCACCGTGTTTTCTCCTGTCTGTGTACGGTATTGGTAGAAATTGCTACCGGAGAACCAAATGATATGATCGTAGCTGATGACTTGGAACGACTGGACTTTCTCATCCATCTTGAACTGTTGGACCATCTCAAGCTGGTCATTGTACCACTCCAGGTACACAATTGAGTTTCTGGTGGCCACTGCCAGCATGGCCTTGCCCTCATGTTGGAATTGTGCCTGATGTGTGATGTTCTTGAACCCCAGAGTCTCCAGCTTCTCAAACACGGTGGAATCGAACAGGGAGACGGTGCCATCAGCGCAGAGTATGGAGAAAGCAGTGCCCAGGGATGCGATTGAGAGGATAGCGCCCGGCACTATCTGTGTGATTTGGTTGTTGAGGTTGAGGCTGGCCTTGATGTCAAAGTGTAAAAGGGACCCCGTTTTGGTGCCTACCAGCGCACACTCGCCGTCTGAGAAGACGCAGGTGACGGGGAAGTCGATCGTGGTCTTGTCCACCTCTCTCAGGATGGCTGCTACATCCGAGCTGGTCATTTGGAACTTGTTGAGTCTTTCAAATATCGAGCTGGCTTTGGAAACGAGTATTTTGTTTTATTTCAATTTTTGGGAACCGGCTAGAGTCCAAACTCGCATTCATCACTTATATGTAATTACAGCCTAGCTATAAATCATGAATCGTGAGTGAGAATCTTTTTCAATCATTTCGCGTGCGCACAGGACAGGCCACTGGCCAGACTCTAGCTCATCCACGGCAGCTGTCATTTGTCATATGTAAATATATCAGATACTTGTTAATTAATCTGTACGTCGACGGGTGCCGATAATGTCTAGATCGACATCATGATCACAGCCGCCAGCGCCAACAGCTATGGCTGATTACGACGTACTCATAATTGATCTGAATTATTCAATTATAAGTCATAATATCAATATCATCATCTCATTAATCTCATTGAGTTAATATACAAATTTTGCAACGTCCAAGCCAAACATTTCACAGGAGCCAACCGTTTCGGTGAGAACTTTTGCAAGTCTACTGCGATCATTTCTCTTCATCTTTTCGAACAATGCAGATGCCTCATTATCCTCAGCGGTGTCAGTCATCAAGACATCATTCACCTCACCAGTAATGTCTTCAAATTTCAATGTCATAAGCATCTTCGATTCCCTAAGCTCACTACCGGCTGAAGAAAGGGTTCTTTCAGTCTTGTTTGATCCAGAAGATTGCACACCACCTCTTCTAACCTCGTTTGATCCTGGGTACTTCTTCTGATGCTTGACAATGTCATCAGGGCCACTCAAAACAATTGACGAAATTGAGAAGTCTAGAAATTGGGCACCACTAGCTGTCAACACAAGGTTTGCCAGTTTAATATCTCCGTGAGATATTTTGTACTCGTGTAAGGTGGCCAAGTTACCAAATGACTTTACCCATATTGTTCTTCTCATTTCAGCGTCAATAATGTTACCAGCCCCAGCTTGTGGGTCCAAATTGTTTTTCCACTTAGTAACCTTGTCAATGATGTCACTCTCTAAGGTAGTCATCTCAATGTACCAGCCTTGTGCAAATTGTTGACAGATACTCTTACCAGCTTCAGGAAATTCTTCTTTGTGGTTTAGTGATTTTCCATTAGCTGTTATCTCTTGATCAAGGATGACTGATGAGGTTAATGTGATCAATGGTGATTGAGTAGAACCTAAACTCTTAGCAGCTGTACCAATATCATCATGATGATGATTGTAATTTGGACTCATGTAACCAAACCTCAAAATCTCTGGGGAGATTCCAAGAGTTCTCAATCTTTTCAGACAGATCAACTCCCTAATGAAACTTTTGAACAGAATGTTCAGGTTATTCCATGGTGACAGCATGAACTTCAATGGACCAGGCTCCGCTAGTTTGAATTTAATTCTTCCAGCCAATGGTATACGTGTAACATCAAAGACCTTCATAATACTGTTCATGCTTTTGACTTTCTTTGTGGTAGGAATTCTTGAATTGACGTCAGGTTCTTGTACGTTCTTGACAGCGCCTGATAGACTAGTGGATCTGACCGACATAACCAAATTGACTGATACTTTATCTTCTGTGTGTCTGCCTTTTAAACACTTGTCAACAACAACTTCGCCTGAGTTGATGTTTCTCCAGTTGCTAGTTTCACCATTCAAATCCTCCAGTAGCTCTGAGCTAATAGTTGAGTGCACCAGACTGCCAGTTTCTGTTGGTTCTAGTGGATCAGAATCTCTCATTGACACGTCTGAGTGGTCCAGACTAGATCTCTCATTGGAATCTCTGGAATCTAGCAGTAGTTTAGCCAGTGAATATCTGACCACGTGTTCAGCTTTGGAACTGATGAAATGATCCAAATTACCAATATCTTCGTTTGTGTTTGAAGTAGTGGCTAATTCATGAGGCCCTGGTGGTGCAGGATGGATGCTTGAATTCAAAGTCACCAACTGATCGTAGCTAAATGTCTTTTCTGGGTCATCAAGGATGTTTGAAATCATTTCTTGGTCATATCCAAGCAATAATTTGCACAATGATTGGATGATTGGGACGTACTGATCTGGATGTGAACCACCACTAGCTGATGTTGATGATGTAGGATGTAGAGTAGCATTAGTCACCAGCTGTGCCATGTTGTAGTTGTGAAAATCGTGTTGAAGCTTGGAGAGTAATTGTATCTGAGGCGTACTAGACAACCACTTTTTAATGAATTGACCACAGCTTCCTGTTCTAACAGAGCTGAATGTCTTGAACAATGGACGTTTGACCACATTCGACAAGCCTTCATCCGATTGTGTAAATATCTGGCCTTGAGGGGCACCATTAGCTGGTGTCAACAGATGGGCAGTGGAGTAAAGATTCTCAAAGAAATCAAGATCATCATGAAAATCAGCACGTGAAGTGTATAATTGGCCTGTCCTAGATAGGACCTCGACCAAAATCTCAGTGAAAATGATCCCAAGGATGTTCAAAAAATAGAATGGGTCTGTAATTTCGAACTTGAAGTACGATGATACCAACTGTGAATCACTGGAACTAGATTGGTCTGAAACAGTTTCTGGTTGTCCCTCAAAGGATAACATTATTATGGATGTATTCAAGGTTGATAATACTCCCACAGGGGATCCACTAAATTGGGACTGATGGATTGATTGGAGCATCATCATTTGTTGATGATAGAGCTCAGTAGTATCAATGATGTTACCAGTACTCGTTGGACCAACTCTTGAAGTCTTTGGTTTCTCTTTCATTAAATAGACTGTTTCATTTTCTGTGAATCTTTGGTCACTAATGAATTTGAACTCAATGGGAATGTGAATGTTACCAGCGCCTTCAAGTGATTTGTCAGACGGATCTTCACTAGCATCTGGCGTGACCAACTGTACTTCAACATCCAAGTCTGGTATAACATGGTAGTTTCTGAAATTTTCTTTGATGTACCGAATACGAATAGATTCTTTTCTTGTATCATGACCACCTCTAGTACTGTCTGTCAATTTTGATTTGAGGAAGTTGATACCAGCATTGACATTGGAATTCTTCAATTCTGACGTTGATATCGACGCTGTAGAGCCCAATTCTGGGTTAGTGTATGGCACGCCAGGACCAGTACTGGCAGAATTAGGTGGAGGCATCTCACTTTCAGCCGCAGTTGATCTTCCAGAAGTAGCAGTAGTGTTACCAGTGCTCAACGAAAGCATTGCAACAGCTGTTGTAGTCTCGGTCATAATATCTGCAGACTCTTTTTGAATGAATTTGGAAGTGCTGCTGGTCAGCTCTTCATGCCCCTGATTGTGAAGTAGCAGTTTCTGTGGTTTCAATAGAATTGGCAGCAACACCTGGACACTCAATGAGTTTGACTCTGTGACTAGTTTTTCAACAAAAGACTCCAACGTCATATCACCTTGAGAACCAAACTCCTTTTGTATTTGATCGGAAAGGATCGTTTTGAATTGCGACAGCACTTTTGTGAAATTGGTTTCAATACCAGATTCATTGATAATTTTGAGTTCTTTTCTTTCCAAAAATCCAATGAGCTTGACAGCTGTTGCAAATCCCTTTCTTTCTCTTGCATTAGCGCTGTGGAGAAATAACAATCTTAACGCAGGTACTCTGTAACGCATCAAAAATTCTTGCCTCCCTTGTACTGTCTTAAATAACGGTTCAACC
The DNA here is from genome assembly GCA_030574855.1 of Taiozyma rabaulensis. Classification (NCBI taxonomy): domain Eukaryota; kingdom Fungi; phylum Ascomycota; class Saccharomycetes; order Phaffomycetales; family Wickerhamomycetaceae; genus Taiozyma; species Taiozyma rabaulensis. Next base: position 489,934 of record JAJMFP010000165.1, read on the forward strand.
CTTTGCGAAATGCGTGAATGCAAACCTTTGTAGATGTGCGCCACGAATTTGTTGATTTCTTTGTGAGGTTTCAGGGCGTATGACTTCAAGGGTTTTGCCTTTTCCACTGTTACTCTTTCTCTTTCTCTATTCAAAGCGTAGATTCTCAGACGAATGATGCTTAGAATGTCTGACTTGATAGCCTCAAGCCTTGCAGGTGATATATCCTTAGGCGGATTTGTGAGTCTAATTGTGAAATATTCAGCAACAATGCTGTCTTCAAGACGTAGCTTGGAGAAGTCAGGAGTGTTGTAGCAATAGCTTTGGCCAAACTGGTGGATTTGAGTCAAGTACCTCCAAGCCTTATCTTCTTCTGTGCCTTGGACAAACTGCCTGTTGTTGATGAATTCCTGCTTGTCTTCTGAAAATTCACGCATCAGCTCCAAGAATTTCGCATCTGACGAGTCTACCAGCCGGCAGAATTTGAGGTATGAGCTGTGGTTGACATTCAGGGCCCTCTTCTTCATATCTTTTCGAGTTGCTGACGTTCAGAGTGTGAAATGTAGGTAGAAGACAACACAGTTACTTGTGTCAGATTTATTCTAAATGCCTCATAAAGCGAGTTCGCGAATTAGAGATGACGTACGCCGGAATAATTAACGCGGGCGCAAAGTACTCCACAACTAGACTGCGACCAGCTTTGGCGTCCACAGTACTCACCCTTCAGCGGTAAAACACGGCACCATCCAACCTCATACCATGAACAAAGTACAGGGGAATTTGGACAAGATCCTGAACTCTCCCAACGAGTCCACTTATATGTTGAACCAAATCAAGAAGACAGACCTTATAATATCCAACCAGCTGAAGAACATGAGCCAGTACAGGCAAAACAACGAGAAGCTCACAAAGGAATACAGCAAGCTCCTAGACTCTACCCTCACATCTGGGAGAAATCTACCGAAAATCCAGCCATTTGCTGAGGAAATGGACCAGTCACTGCGGATCCTAGAGAGAACAAAGAATATTTTGGAGAGTAATAAGAATTTCAAGTGACCACTAGAGACTACAGGTATGAATAATGAATACACAGCATTAGAAATTAATTAGCAAATATTAAAAAGAATCGTAAGAATGAATAATTAGAAGGTGAACGAAGTAAGGAAATCGTTAACTCGTGAAAAACATGGGCCAACATAAGGCTCACAGTTGATTAAAGCCCCGTGGATGAATATGTTATATGTTTGTGCTTATGCCAGACCTTGCGCGGCTCTTTCCCATTTCTTTGTGGCAACCCAACCTGCGTTGATAACCTTTAGTGCGTCTTTCAAGTTCATTGGTTTCTTCAAGGTCTTCTGCTTCTCGATCAGGTTGGTGTAGATGATTGGATAGTTCTCCTTGCTGATCCCACTCAACGTGTTCTCGAGTGCTTTTTGTTTAGCCTGTAGTTTTTCATCACCACTGGCATTCAACCAGACTTTTCTTCTCTTTTCCCAGACCTTGTCACCGTCAACAAAAGGTTCATTGTCATTTCTTAATGCATCAGCTTCAGCCACTGTGTCAAACTCCTGGAATAACGGTAGGGAAGATGCGTTGGTCTTTTGTTTGTCCACTGTCATATTGTCACTTTGTGAATCAGCTCTTGTACTTGAAGGGGAGCGAACGTCTGTATTGGTTTTAGCAGTGTTGTTTTGTTCTTCTTCTTGCTCCATCAACGAGGAATCAACCGTGCTCGATGACGTAACTAGGAACAGCTCGTTAACGACTTCGTCAGAAGATAGAACCTCGTCAGCAAAAGATCGTAGTTTAGCAGAAGCCAGCGATAAGTTTAGTGAAGCCTTTATGAACAAGTTCTTGACCGACCGTAGCAAAGTTCTTCTATGTGTTTGTTGAGCCTGTGTCTGTGTCGTGGCCGTGGGTTGTTGTTGCTGTTGCTGTGGCGTGTTGTCGCTCTTTACTGAGGCTTGTTTCTTCAATGTCTGTACACTTTCTTTGTTCTTCAGCCCTCCAGACATTATAGGGAAAAGGGCTCAGAACGGACTTGAGGAGGGGTCTTCCAGCGTATTTAGCGGGACTTTTGGAGAATGCGGTATGTCAGCGTGTTAGCCAAGCACTTCCAGTGGTATCAGAGGGGACTTCAGGGGCTTCTGGTGTCTTATCAGGGGGGAAATGACTTCGGATTGATGCTTTTTTACCCACAAAAATATCCATCAAGACTTTTTTTCGCGAACTCGTTCGGTGCACGCTGGTTCTCATTGAAATGAGACTGGAGGAAGCTTGGGAGGGGCAGGCCTAGGTACGCTGCGCTGGACATAGCCAGAAATTAGGTACACTTGGTTTCCCCTGAAATTTGACTCCTTTTTCGCCCCACCAAAAAGGCCATTTCAACAATAGCGGTCAATTGTAGACTCTTGTTTGCTCGTGAAGCGATGGCAGACGTTCTGGTCACGTGACAGATACCGCATTCGGACGTTTCTCCGGTTATCGCCGATGACATTTGGAACTGTAAGGTTCCGGGAAAGTGAAACTGTAAGAATCCGCGAATCCTTTGAATGAAATTGAAGAAACGTTTTCGTCCATCAACGAGTCAATTGCCAGTTTACTTGTTACTTCGCCTGCCAATTGCCCCTGACAATGTCCCAGCCAATCGACATTGACACTAAACAGAAGCAGAAGTCGCAGTCTGTGCCGATGTCCCCGCTGGATTTGAGCACCAACAGCTCCGTTTCCGGTGAAGACACAAAGAAAGCCATGGCCTCCATCGCCCCAATCTTGGAGGGCTTTACTCCAAAGACAAGCTCTTCTGAGAACAACAGTCATCTGCATCTGCCTCCGCCTGCTATTGCTGAGAACTCTGGTACGTTCAGTCCCCCAAGAAAGGCGTCACACTCGATTTCTAAGCCCCAGTTGCCAAAGATCGGGAAGATTGGTGTCTGTGCTATGGATACCAAAGTTTTGAGTAAGCCAATGAGACAAATCTTGAACAGATTGATAGAATATGGTGAGTTTGAAACAGTCATCTTCGGTGATAAAGTCATTCTAGATGAATCGGTGGAGAATTGGCCAACATGTGACTTCTTGATCAGTTTCTTCTCCAAGGGGTTCCCATTAGACAAGGCCATCCAATACGTCAAGCTAAGAAAGCCGTACATTATCAACGATCTGGTGATGCAAAAGGCTCTCTGGGACAGAAGACTATGTCTGTGGCTGCTAGATGCTGCTGGTGTGCCAACCCCTGAAAGATTAGAGATCTCAAGAGACGGCGGTCCAAGAGTCAATGATGAATTGAAGGCCAAGTTAGCTGAGCAAGGTGTCAAAGTCGAGAAGCTTCCTGAACCTTCGTGGAGAATGATTGATGAAGATACAATTGAAGTTGATGGTAAAAGACTAGTCAAACCGTTTGTGGAAAAGCCTGTTGATGGTGAAGACCATAACGTCTATATTTACTACTCTTCGAAGAACGGTGGTGGTGGTAGAAGACTATTCCGTAAAGTTGGTAACAAATCATCAGAGTTCGACCCTAAGTTATCTGCTCCTAGAACTTCAGGTTCATACGTCTATGAAAAGTTCATGGACACCAACAACTTTGAAGATGTCAAGGCGTATACCGTTGGCGAGTCCTTCTGTCATGCTGAAACTAGAAAATCTCCTGTCGTTGATGGTATCGTGAGAAGAAACCCACATGGTAAAGAAATCAGATACGTTACCGAGTTAAGTGAAGAGGAGAAGAGAATCGCCACTGCCGTGTCCAAGAACTTCCAACAAACTATCTGTGGGTTTGACTTACTAAGAGTTGGTGGTAAGAGTTATGTCATTGATGTTAACGGGTTCTCCTTTGTGAAAGACAACAACTCCTATTATGATAACTCAGCTAAGATCCTACGTGATTTGTTTTATGAGGCCAAGATCGCTAAGGATATCAGAAAGTTAGTCTCCCATGAAGCACCATCTGAAGAAAAAGCTCAAAAGTGGATCTTGAAAGGGTTGGTCTCTGTTGTTCGTCATGCTGATAGAACCCCAAAGCAAAAATTCAAGTATTCATTCAGATCTGAGATCTTCATCTCATTATTAAAGGGCTATAAAGAAGAAGTCATCATTAGAGAAGTTTCAGACTTGGAGATTGTCTTAAAAGCTATCAAGATTGCCCAGGAACAACAGTTAGAAGATGCTAACAAGTTAGGTATATTGGCCAACACTCTTGAAAAGAAATTGAACTTCCCTGGTACTAAGATCCAATTGAAGCCTGTCTTGACTGAGGACAATGAAGTAGAAAAGGTTCAATTCATCCTGAAATGGGGTGGTGAGGCTACACACTCTGCTCGTTACCAAGCTAGTGACTTGGGTGAACAATCAAGACAAGATGTCAGTCTACTAAACAAGAACATCTTGAACAACGTCCAGGTGTTCTCATCATCTGAAAGAAGAGTCACGTTGACTGCTAACCTGTGGGCTAATGCACTGTTTGAAACTCCTCCAACTGATAACTTCATCCAAATCAGAAAAGATCTATTGGATGATTCCAATGCTGCTAAGGATCTAATGGACAAAGTCAAGAAGAAGCTAAAACCGCTGTTGAGAGAAGGTAAAGAAGCACCACCACAATTCACATGGCCAACAAAGATGCCAGAACCATACTTCGTCATTAAAAGAGTGGTTGAATTGATGAACTACCACCAAAAGATCATGGATGCAAATTATGATAGTGCTAAGGCATTGGAGATTGACTGGTGCTCTGGTGAAGATGCTGATTTATTCGTTGAAAGATGGAACAAGTTATTCAAAGAATTCACCACTGTTGAGAAAGTTGATCCTTCCAAGATTTCAGAATTATATGACACGATGAAATTTGATGCCCTACATAACAGATACTTCTTAGAAAAGATCTTCTCACCTGTGCCTTCAATTCCAAAACCTTCAAACTCATTGTTGATCGATGAGTACCCTGGCCATTTACACTTATTCAAAGCTAACAAGGGTCAACACACAAGTGATGGTCAACACTTCCTATTTGATGACCAGATTTTCAAGTACTTGAGAGAACTGTACAAATTGTCACAAGTGTTGTTCGATTTCATCTGTCCTCAAGAGTATGGTATCACCCAATCAGAGAAATTAGAAATTGGTCTGTTGACCTCCATCCCATTAGCCAAGAAGATCTTGATTGACTTGAACGAGATGATTGAAAAGGATAAGCCTGGTTTAGTTGCCTACTTCACCAAGGAAAGTCATATGTACACACTATTGAACATTCTTTATGAATCCAACATTCAATTCTTCATCAACAGAAACGATCTACCTGAGTTAGATTACCTATCACAAATCATCTTTGAGTTATATGAAGACAGTTCAGGTAAAAACCATTCCATCAGATTGAAACTATCACCTGGTTGTCATACTCAAGACCCTCTGGATGTTGACTTGGATGAAAAACATTACATTTCATGTATTCCAAAGATCAGTTTGACCAAACACTTGGATTTTGATCTAGTGACACAAAGATTGAAGTCTAAATTCAAGAAGGTCAACTTACCAAAAAAATTCACTGCTGTTAGTATTTCAAGTCCGTTATCAGAACCAAAGAAATAGGTGTTGCTTGAATATAGTCGTTGTGTATTTAACATTAATTTAAAGTATTAGAGACGAACATGTTTGTAACGCTACGACTCAAGATAAAACTACACGTACAATGTCTCATGAGGGAATAACTATCTATTTTGGTTATAAATAAGTATGGTACATCGTTATGTATGGTTATATAATGGGCTTTTTTCTAATATCTATATCAACGGGAACAGCCTAAGGCTATAGAGAGGCTAAAGAATCAAACAACACAGATATACTCTCACCGTAATGATCACGACGGATACATTCGGCAAAGATTGGAGCAACATCGATGGTGGTTAGCTTTGGAATCTTCTTCTTTTCCTCGGACAATGGGTAGGTGTTTGTGACGATGACTTGGTCAATGTATGGAGATTCGTTCAACTCTTCCAAGCAGTTGTCGATGAATAAACCGTGGGTAGCAATCACATAAACTTTCTTAGCACCACAGTTCAAACGACAATGTTCAGCAGCAGAGATGAATGAACCAGGTCTGTCAATCATGTCATCTAGGATAATCACAGAGCGGTCCTTGACGTTACCAACTAGAGTGATCAGCTTCTCTTGTGACAAACTGGTTGGTTCATCATCTTCGTCGGAGTCAGCAGCGTCATAAGTACCACCTAGGGCGTATGAGTCTTGATCCTTTGGAATAGATTCACCATCAATGGCCGATTCATCGTCAATGGCAGCTTCTGAGATATAGTCATCGTCGACAACGTGACCTTGAACGATTCTAGCTGTTTGTAAACCGTTTGATAGGATGATGTTTTCCTCTTCTTCATCCTCGCCTTCGTTGGTCAATCTGTTAGCACTGGATCTTCTTCTTGTGGCAATGGATTTTCTTCTTTGCTGAGCACCTAGAGAGGCTTTGTTTAATCTCTTTTGAGTCAAGACGTCGGCATTACGACGACGATCAGTGTGGATCATGGCAAAGTTGATCTTTAAAGAATCAGCAAGGGCAGTGACTCTCTTGGTACCACCTGGATTCTTGGACACGACAACGGCATTCTTGTAATCATCGACGTTTTCTCTGATCCATTTGGCCAAGCTTGGAGCACCGTACAAATTATCAACAGGCTTGGTGAAGAAACCTTGCATTTGAGAGGCATGCAAGTCCATGGAGATGATATGGTCAGCACCGGCCATAATTAGCAAGTTAGCCAACATTCTAGCGGTGATGGCACCTCTATGCTTCTTCATCTTAGATTGTTTGGAGTATGGGAACTGTGGAATCACAGCAGTGATCTTCTTTGCTGAACCACCTCTGCAAGCAGACACCAAGATCAATAGCTCCATAATGTGGTCATTGATATCACCGGACCCACTCTGGATGACATAAACGTCTTCATCTCTGACAGAGACACCAATCTGCACGGAGGTTTCACCGTTGGAGAACTTCTTTAAGGTACATGGGGCAGGTTCGACACCTAGCTTCTGACAGATCAGTTGGCCCAGTTCTGGATGGGAGTTACCGACAAAGACCTTGCACTTACGCATCTTGGAGGCGGTTTGGTTGAAATCAATAGGGGTGGTGGCTTTGGCAGGACTGGCCTGTGGGATTTGTGGCTGTAGAGACGACACGTTGAAGGATATAGTATGAAGAAGATGTGGTTAAGACTTGACTCAGATATATCGCAGTTTTGTGATATAAATGCCCTCTTTCCCAATGACAAACGGACAGCAAAAGATGATTTTTGGTTTTAACAAGAGCAGCAGAAGCGGCAACAGGCAGAACCAGAAGCTGAAGTGTTTGACTTGGAGAAGAAGAAGGAGTAGAACGCAAGCTGATAGCGATGACTTGATATCAGACAAATTTTTTTTCTGGGCCAGGCCTTACGGCCGCAGGTCGGATTTTAATAATCTCCGAGGGTAGTCACGTGGAGATATTTTTTAGTACTGGAAAGTGATGTTTTAGCGGCTAGAGTAGAGTTGAAAGGAAGTTTGGTGGCGCATATGTCTCTCTGATTTAGTCCAATACGTGTCACCTTTCCAATTCCTTTTTTAAACTGGCTGAATAAACGCAACATAGTCATTTATGACTCTCTTATCAAGTAATCACTGAAATCTGGGGAAACATGAGAAGTTGTTCCTCCCAACAATCGTTCCAGACTGCACCGGTTTGATGGCTATTAGGACTGTCGAAGTCTGTCTTATGGTTATATTCGACAGCTGACCTGTGGTGTATGAGGTATGCAATCCTCTTGAGGCTAGAAATACGCCACTGAGATTAGAGAACGATGAGATGTGGCGCAAACCGTTTTCGGTGATAATTTTCTGTATACTTCGAAGTCATTTTAGACAGATCTTGGAGCACAAGGCTTGCCACTACGCTTCCCAATGGCTGATTTTGTGAAAGTCAAAGGTCGTAAGGCAATTCAAGGTATCAGGGATCCGAACAGCACAAAGAAAGAAGATGTGGACCTCCTGAAGAAAGCTCTAGAGTCCAAAGAAGGAGCGATCAAGAGTTCAGAACTGTTCAGACACATTCAATCAGATCTATCATCACCCTCATTTACAAAGATACGATGCCTTGCTCTGGGGTCTCCTAGCCAGGAGGAACCTGCTCTGTACCAACTGGCATTACTACGGCTCTTGAGCGCTGCTAATGAGGTCAAGCCCACTGATGTTTCGCTGTATGATCCTGTCTTTTCACCGTTAGATTTGGAACTGTTCAAAGAGCTCGAGTACCAATATGAGGAATCATACAATCCACAACCACAGGATACGTTATACTTCTTACCACATGCACCACTTTCACTCACGAACACAATACTCAAAGTTGATGCCCCAGTACTACTTTTGGCGAACAACATAATCACACACACGGACAGACTAACGAAATCGGAATTGTACGACAAGTATCCAACTCTAGCCAAACTGACCAGCCTAGTGGACTCTGGTGATAAGCCTTCTGATGGATTTGAGACTGTTGTTTCGAAGAAGAGGTCTAGAAAGTCTAAAAATAAGTTCAAAGAGCCAGAATTGGATTATTCAAAGATCGAGGCGCATTTTGAGAAAGCTGAAGTCAAAAGTTACAAAGAGTTTGAAGAGGGTATTTGGAACAACTCATTCACGGATATTGCATTACATAGACTGGCATGAGCGATGTGGAAACACGTAAATACATGGTATATGTTGAAACATCTCATACTTAGAACTAAAAGTAAGCGTACTGCGTACTTCACAACAGTTGTTAATCGCTACAGAAACTGGTGTATATCTTTATCTCTTTTTAAATATGTATTCTGTCTAATCTACCTATGGAGTGACATCCTTAACTTTACACTTCCAGCCAGACTTCTTCTTGTCTAGTAGAGGTAAAGAGGCACCCAAACACCAACCTAATTCATTACCAGCAATCTTCTTAGCCGTTCTCAATTCACGGTGTAATGGGATATCATAACCTGTATGTAATAGGGCGACCTGGAAGGACAAGTCCAAACACCATTGTGGTTCATCAGTCAATTCTTTGATGGAACCTTCAATTGATGAAAGGGCTGAAGTCCATAGAGTTTCACCGTTACAGACAACCTTGGCCAGTTCTGATAATTCCTGTAGAGTGAATGAGGATGGCATACCTAGTGGGTTGGTTCTGTCATAGAAGTATGAAAACACGTATAGGTCGCTAGTTTCTTTGAACGTACGCACCAAAGATGGTTGATGGACACCGTTGAAAGAACATGGAGCTGTGGTACATTCGGCGTCTTTCTTCAAGATGGATTCGGCCAAGAAACGACATTGAGCACCAGCTGGGGTTTCTGAGCCTTTGAAATCAACAGTGTATTTGTCACCAGAATCTAATTTGACTTCAACGTCCTTAGCGCTTAGACCAGGTGGGATACATGGGGAGTCTAGAGTGACCTTGGAAGTAGAACCCTTGGTGATTTTGCCCTCTTTGATGGCGGTTTCAACAATCAATGAGTTGATTTTGTTTCTACCAGCCATCAAACCGTAACCCAAGTGAGAGAATTGGTATAAAGTGAATTCTCTGTTACCAAAGTCAATTTCGTATTTGTGTTCACCTTCAACCATCTTTTCGCCATTCTTGAAGTCTGGTTCAAAGACGATTTGAGTAGAACCACCACCTAGATCAAAGACAGCAGCAGTTGGGAACTTGTCGGCAGAACCAATGTTACCTAACAAGTAGTTCGCAGTGATCCAGGCGTAGACACCTTCGTCATCACCAGACATGATAGAGACACCATTACCTTCAACAACAGGGAATGGGTAGTCCTTTTCCAAATGGTCTCGAACGGCCTTCAAGATCTTGTTTGATTTCTCTTCACCTAATAGACGTAAACCAGCAGTGGCCTTAACAGCGACTGGGGTACAGCCCTGTTGCTTCTCTGGGACAGTTTCTAAAGCAATTTTCAACAATGGATCAAGCGATTTAGCAGCACCAGTGGCATCGGTATCGAATGAGGATAGACCTGGTTTCAACATTTCAAAAGTTTCAGCATTCAATTTTGGTGGAGAGTAACAGACATCAAATTCGTAGACGTGGACTCTTGAACCAGTAGAACCAGCATCGATCATGATAACGAATTCTGGGTCCTTAGTACAGTCAGCGACTGATTTTTGCTTCTCCTTTGGAGCACCGTTGTCGTCATCTTCCTCTTCAACAGCAGCCTTAGCAGAACCTTCCTTATCTGGGACACCGTCGTAGATTCTGTTGGAGTCCTTGATAGCGTCGAAGCCACCCTTTCTGTCTGAGCCGGAGTCAGGTCTTGGGGCCTCTTTGATCGGGGTATCTTTGTCCACGGCCTTTGGATCTTGACCGTTGGAGTCCTTTGAGTTCTTTACGTCATCGGCGAATTGTGGTGAGGTGCCGACCTTTTCGTTGGCCTTTGGCTCCTGTTCTTTCTTTGGGGCACTGGCAGAGTCGTCAGCGTATTGAGGAGAGTTCCCAACGTTCGGGTTAGGGTTCGGAGGGTAGTCTTCAGCAGATGGTGATGATTTGGGAGTGTTGAAGGTTGATTTGGCCTTTTCGATGCCGTTGGCGACCTGGGAGGGTGGCGAGGTCACCAGAAAAAGCACGATGGCGAAGATGGCGAAGGCCCCCAGGATGAAGCGGTAGTTGCGCACGGTAGGCGACAGAGTGACGACCATTTTGCGCGGGTTTGTGGTGGCTTCTGGCTGGAAGAAGGTTATGATAAATTTCTGATTTCAATTGAAAACGCGAAAAATCAAGAAACTCCGCGAATCTGTCTGCGGCGCGTACCAGAAAAAAAGAAAACACTTTCAAATTTAGAAACTCGGTACATTAAAGGCTATTTTGGTGGAGCTAAGTGGCAAAAAACTGCTGATATCATTAGCAAAAAGCCATGTCCAGGAACTCTGACAGAGCGAACACGGTGCTGTTCCGTTACCAGGAGCAACAAGCGGAAGCACACGGCCATATCGACTACAATTCCACACAGAGGCCTCGAGCCATCAATAAAGTGTCAACTCTGAAAGATGCTGAGAATTGGAGGAAACAGGTGCTTCAGGAGATCAACCAGAAGCTGGCTAAGATTCAGGACGAAAAACTATCTCACTATCAAATTCGTGATCTGAATGATGAACTGAACAAGCTAATGAAGGAGAAGTACTCTTGGGAATACCATATCTCCAAGAACTTGAACGGTCCAGATTATTTCCATAGTTCCAATGTGATACTCAAGGCCAACGGTGTCATGATCAGAGGTTATAGTTATTTTGGAAGAGCTCGAGAATTACCGGGTGTCAAGGAATTGATCGCTAAACAAGAACAGAACAAGAAGGATAAAGTGACTAAGGAAAAGACTACAAAGACACGATTACAAAAGATCAAAGACTTGGAAAACAGAGTTGGTCTACAATACTACGGCTATCTTGATGAGGAAGAGAAAGAAACGCGACAGAGCCCACAAGACCAAGTTAACGAGATCTTGGGTCTGAACACTGGCGATGAACGCAAAGTTGACCTGCATGACAAGTTGCTGAAGCATGAACGAAGAGCTACAAAGAAGAGAAGTAAGGCACTAGGTGAATCCACACGGACTGAACCTACTTTGATATCAAATGAGAAACCTGCCACTTTTGAGGAAGTGCAGAAGTATCTACTTGACAGAAGAAGACAACAACTTCAAGAGAAGTATAATATTTGAATGATAATGACCGTTTGCATGAGCAGTTGTAGTCTCAGTGATACATATATCAAAGTTATACGTACTGGATGGCCGATGACTAACAGTTCAAGTGTGTTCAATTTGATGTATCGCCGACTAGATCATCTCCAAATCAGCCCCTCCAAGAGACAATAGATCTTCGTTATTTAGCCGAAATGGATTTTTTCGAAAAATTATCGAGATCAGGTTCGAGAAGAGGTAAACAGTGACACATTACGAGTGCTTTAGCTTGCAACAGGAGATAATAAATCGTAGATATCAACCTTTGTAGGACTCGCGTTTACCTCCCAAGGGTGGTGAATCGGTATTCACGGAGTGTACATCCAGATCATCCATCTTTTTCCCTTATTGTTGCTGCCATGACGGTTTAACAGGAAATACATGAACAAAATATGATTTTTGAAACACCAGGCTTTCAGCAGATATTCAGAAGTCAGTAATGAAGCCAGTCACTCAAACCAAGACTACATCTAGTTATTAAACAAGCCGTCAATTAAAACCTTTCATATATACAAACTAATTTCCCAGTTTTATAACCAACTAAACCCATTCATAAGCAATTCTATACTCTCATTTCTTCATTAAATATCTAATTCTTTGAATATTATAAATAAACCCAATTGATGATCAAGCTTATTTACAAGCATTGACTAAGTAGGTGACCAAGTCGTTTCTGTCCTTTTCTTTCTTTAGACCACCGAAAGCCATCTTGGTACCTGGGATATATTTCTTTGGGTTTTCCAAGTAATCAGACATGGTTTGTTCGGTCCAGACGACGGCCTTCTTGATGTTGGCGTCGGTGTAGGAGTAACCATCAGCTTGACCGGAGGCTCTACCAAAGACACCGTGTAAGTTTGGACCAACCTTGTGTGGACCACCTTTTTCAACGGTGTGACATTGCAAACATCTAGTCTTGAATAGAGTGGCACCTTTCTTTTCTGAACCTTTCTTGTATGGGGCTGGCATTTTTGTGTGTTGTGGATGAGACGAGTTTCACTTTGGAAAGAGGAAGAAGAAAATGGGAATGCTTTGTTTATAAAGGATTTTTCTGGACAATTTTTTTTAAGTGCGTGTGAATGGTTAAAATTTCTCGATTATGAACTCCGGCGCTGTGATTGGCCGAAAAGACAGCGGGATTTTGGTCGGGCCACCCCGGAATAGACTCTGCATAGTGCGACCGCGACGGTTTCCTGGGTTCAACGCCAGATCTGGAAGGGTTCTCGGGGAGTTAGAGAGTTCTAAAGAAAGCGATGCAACTATCGAAATGCAAAGCTGCAATTTGCAACTCTTCCCAGCTGCATACGCCCAAAATTCGCTGAGAACGATATCACCGAGACGCCATTTTGGCATTAACCGTTTGTGACGTAGAAAAGCTTAGAAGCTTGAAGCTTCCACGAAAAAGCGATTTCAGCCGATGAGATGGGCCCCTTCCAAAGTTCCCGAGCGTGTCTGCCTGGAGATCTGCGTGTCACGGCGGGCTTAAGCACTGGTGGGATGGAATGGGGGTACAGCTTAAGTCTCGTTTACGATGCTTTGTGATAATTTGATTGGCTGTGCAGCGTGATGTGACACATAGCAAGGGCTTTGAGAGCGCCAGACACACAAGGATTAGTCTCTCACATAGCTTAGGCCTACAACAACTGGTCTCATTAAGTATTAAACATTAAGTCTAAGTCATCACTCATAAACAACGGGCTTGCATCTCGTAATCTCTGGGTTTTGTGGCAACCCTGCACTAAAATCATTAATGTACAAGATCCCCTTTCTATCAACAACAAACAACTGGTGTCCGTCATCACTGAAACACAAACTAGCACTTTCTCTTGCTCTAAACGCATTGCTCACTTGATCAACAATCACCAATCTCTTCGAGTCTTGATCCATCTTTGTGGCAAACATCAAATACACTGTCCCGTTTCTGTCCAATAACGCCACGGAGTCATTACGTGGTGATATGGCAGCCTTGTGGATGTTGTTACCGACTTCATCAAGTCTTAGCAGTAACTTTGGCTGTGCAATGCTCTGATAACTTGCACCATGGTCCAGCTTGATCTGATTATCAATGATGATCGGTGGAGCGTTGAAAGCCACAGAGGTCACAATCATGAATTTGTTGTTTGGGAACATCTTGAAATTGGTGATACCTTCGCTCTCCAACGACGTGTCCAGCGTTCTCATTGATTTCATCACAAGCTTAGGCTTATTGATATCCTTCACCAACACTGTCAAAAACCTGGATTCCAGAGCTGTAGAGCATGAGAAGTATGTTGAATCTGTGGAGAAGCTCAAATGGTTGATTGGGTCATGATATGGGAACGTCACTGTGATTGGATCAACATTGATCAGTTTTCCCAAATTCTCCGTCTCTAACTTAGGCAACGATGCAGGTTTGAACTCCAACTTATGCATTGAGATCAGAGCCTGTTCAGAACCTGTGATTCGATCCTTACCAGTGATACCGTATGCAATGATTTTTGAATTTGGGGAAATGTCAAGGCAACGAATTGGGAAGTTGGAGGCATAGATATAGATTGGCTTACCACCTTCATTCAAATCAAACACACGTAGGATCCCCGATGTACCAGAAACGACCAGTAACGAATTGCTAATAGAGCAGTATAGATGCTCCCAGCCAGAGATCTCCGATCTCAAGATAGCACCACTTGGATCGTTCTCTGGGGAGAATTTCCCTCCTCTGATCCCCTCAATACCACCGGTCATTGTTTGGAAATTAGGCCCAAACTCACCCTTGCTGTTCCCGACACAGTATAGCTCAGGCCCATTCTTGAAGTTGTCCTTGTTTGGAATCTTGTAGACTTCCCATTTCTTAGAACTCAGCAATGCAAAGTATTGGCAGTTTGGGGAGATGGCTGTGTTTAAAAAAGTGTGAGATTTGGTCTTGAAGATTTTTGAATGGGTTTGGTATTGGTAATGACGTCTGTATGTTGGGAAACACTTCACGAATAGGTATTCACGATGCTCTTGAGTGGAGTCAATTGTGGATTCAGATATAGAGCTTCTTGATAACTGGGTAGGAAACTTGTGCAACGATTGTGACGCTTGTGTCTGTATGGATGATTTCAATGATGATGCTTGGTCTATGACTGGCAAGGTTCTGTTTGATGATAACGAAGTTGTTTCTATGCTGGTCTTATCTAAGATAGGAATCGTCTGCTCTTCAGTTGTAGGGATGTTCTCTTGTTCTTCTTCCTCCTTGATCGAGTTCGCCACAGAATAGAACAGTGACATCAAGGACTGCTTCTTCGCCCCGATCTCAACCTCTTCCTCTTCTTCGTCATCATACAAGTTCAGCATATTGAATAGGTCTCGCAGTGGCTTGACCTCTTTCAGTATCTTTGTTGTTGAATGGCAAACGGGGCAAGTAAAACTGTGGGCATCCGCTTTCAGACTCACAGCAAACCGATGACTGATAATACAACCACACGTCAGCATCGTGGCATCGCTCACTGGCTTTCTCTTGATATCATTTGTCAAATCATGGGAAATGGAGTAGGGGAGCGTCACCAAGTCCACTAGAGGGTCCTTCACCACGTGACGATCGTTTACGAAAAGCTCAGGAGCAGCAGCACCTTCCTCAGCCCGCACTGGGTCCTTTTCCATCTCTTCTCAACGACTTCTATGCCTTCAAATTGGGTGTGTTTAGTTGTGTCCCAGCATTTTGATAGGGTTCATATTTAGTTGTGGGCAGTTTATTTTACAGACCAAGTTCGCGGAGTGAAGAAATGGCACGTGATATTCACGTGTGTAGTCACGTGCAGTTACCTGTAAAAAATATTTCTCCATCTACAGTTGTAATCTGCAACTGTCATGCATCTAATCAACGCCATGAGCTGCGCCTAAAAGTGGGAACAACTTCCAGAAAACGGGTTGTTCGGGGCCCAGGGATTTTCCCACTCCAAGGGCCGCTTGTCATTGGCCAGCACGCCTTGTTGTTGTCTCACTCGAGCACAAAACTCGCTGTTTGTGGTCGTTTCAGGAGACGCAAATAGACTGCGATCTTCCAAAATCCATCGGGGTTTATCGTCTTTGACGTACCTCCCCAAAAATGGACCCGTGAACCTGGCGGGAAAGCCTGGGAATTTGGAAAATGGGTGATGGGTACCTCGCACAGATCATCTCCCAGTTTCTTTTGGCTTCTGGAATGCGAAGCCTTTTAGAATTTGTTGGTACGTTTCAAAGGAAGAGAAGTACGATAGACGGGGGGATTTTGCTGCACTGTATGATAATCCACATGAAACTGTTGGAACTTCGGAACGATACAAACACGCCCCAAAGATAGGCACGACATGAGTAACTGCGACTGTCCACAAGACCGTTTCACAACGATTGAGCACCATGTTACAGCTCTCGGTGTCTCCTTTTCTCGTTTTGGCGTGTACAAAATAAAAGGAGAAGTTTAATCGATCGCAGAAATGCACAGTTGCAAACCTCACCAAAAGCGATCCGTAATTATGGGCCAATAAAACGCGAGCGTGCAACCTGTCGTCAACCATCGAAGCCCCAACTCATCGGAACATGGAACTCTCGGAAACATGACTGCTGCTTGCAACTGCCCCCAAGAGTGGATAACCTGTGCGCATATTGTACCCCCGAAAAGTTAGCTGGGTTTCCTCCAGCGATCAGCAGATATACCTCTCAGTAACTTTGAAACTGGCTACGTTGGTGAGAGTGTGAGTAAGCCAGAAACCGTCAGCGTAGCTCACGATGTCCTAGCTGATCATGCGTACCTCACCCATCGAGACACTAGCTCAGCGATCTACAGGCTTTTTCTAATCACGCAAAATATACTGTCTCTTTTTGTATACGTCCCTAATTCCCATAACCTCATAAGTAAATGTAATATGCTAATCGTGTGTTTCATAAATGCTATAGTTTGACCATTGATTTCATTAATGCGGAATGGTAAGTGTTCGTGCTGTTGGTCAAGTAACAACAGTTGCAGTTCTCGTGATGAACAAAGCCCAAGTCGTTGGTTGGATAATAACCGTTGTCAAACTTCAATGGAGTCAAAAGTTGGCCTTGTAGTTCATTAAATGGCGTCAGTTTTGGCTTCTTGTAAGTTGGAGTGATGACACTGTAGTCTTCGTAATCGTTGGAGCGCTTGTTGGAGTGTGCAGTGGTGGTAGAAAGGTCGATTAATGGTGATTTTGGAGTTAGTGGGTAATCCATATATAGCTCCAATGGTGGTTCTTGAATGTAGTGTTCCAGCTCTGGGATGTATTGTTGTGGTTGTGGAGTTGGCAATGGTTGTGGTTGAGTCTCTTTCACAATCAGGTCGTATTTGATGGCTAGATTGTACAGTTGAGTGGACCATTTGTTGTAACTGTCATGCTTTAAAAAGACGTTATAGTTGATCTTCTTTAGGATGGTGATTTCACGCTTCTTCAGCACAGGGATGGTCAAAGTGGTTAGATTCTCCCATGTTTTCATGGTATACGAGGAGTCATCGTTAGACTTGTTTGAGATCATCATCAAGACAACCATAAGTTCAAACAATTCCTTGGAGCTCTTTCTTGAAGACCCGCTTAGTAACTTCTCTCTGGATGAGGATTGGAAAGATGAGTATTGGACTGTGGAGGACTGGTATAGTGCTGATTTGTGCTTCACCAGCAGGTATAGGTAGTAAAGTGAGTGGGAAAGAATGTGAGGGTTTAGCTTGGTGGTGGCCACAAGGTTGTTTAGGTCTGAGTAGTATGAGTTGATGTTATGTAGGCGGGCATTGCGCTGAAAGTAGATGTTCCAGGACAACCGTATGAATAGGTCCGTGGTTAGTTCCATCATCGGAAGGGCGTGTTGTGTATGAGCTTGATGTCGATTTGGGGATTCATATCACAAATTTTTAATGGCAATTCCAAAAGTATTTAAACCTCATCTCTAAGAGAGACCTTTCTTTATTTGACGCAGGTAGAAGCACAATTTGTTATGTGGGCAGCGATGTTGTGGCCCGGACCGGGTTTATTTTTCGCACTTTCCCAAGTTCCAGGTCTGGGCTGGGAAAAAAAGAAACGTGACGGCGCCAGCGTACAGGCAACAGCGACAGATCATGGAGAAAGTTTAGCAGGAGGCTAGGGGGACTAGGGACTGGAAGTTAACGAGAGAGGAAGTTACAGAGGGAGGGTCTGGATCCTAACCCACAACTTCCAGAACAGACAAGTCCCAGTCCCAGAGCCCATCTACAGCGCTTTCCCGGGGTCTCGTTGCCCTCATTATGGCCCAGGCCCAACAGCCCCAGTCTCCACTCGTCATTCGGTGTTGGCTCTTGAGCCAATCACTTGAGCTGTGTGTTATTTTTCCAATGGCAAAAGCGCGAAGGAATCGCCACCGGCCCCCAAAAATCGTAGGCACTGTGCGATCATTTCCTGGCTGCTGCTTCCGCTGGCCTGGCTGCTGTTAGGATGTCTTCTCCGTTCAGTCCGTGCCCGTGCTGTAAATAGCACACAGGATTGGTGCTTGCGAGAGACCCCAAAGCCCTAGGCTAAGGCATAAGGCTACAAAGAGCAGAAGACCAGATCGTATGGACTT
This sequence comes from Taiozyma rabaulensis, assembly GCA_030574855.1. Lineage (NCBI taxonomy): Eukaryota > Fungi > Ascomycota > Saccharomycetes > Phaffomycetales > Wickerhamomycetaceae > Taiozyma > Taiozyma rabaulensis. The sequence goes on from JAJMFP010000165.1 coordinate 508,209, forward strand.
GGGGAGGAACCTGTGACCTATACGAAGACGGCGGTGCTTGCTACATTCATGTCACAGTTTACAGCATCGGGACTTCTCTTTCGGCAGGCTTTTAACGTTTTGATTGACCTTGGCCATGGGCAAACTTTTTTCTCGTCTCCTTATCCGTTTGCGTTTGCGTTTGGGACTTTGCATCAAAAGAAACCAACAGAGAAACCTAACTCTGACAAATTGGCAATTTTGGGCTTCTGTTTGGCGTACGTTTGGGGCAAATCAGGATTTTTATTTTTTCTCATCATGAAGCGTCAACCGTCAACCGTTTGAGCTGTTCTCGTATTTTTTGAACGAAGAGGGTATTTGGAGGAGACTAGAGCTACGGCCCCTGAGGTCTAACATCCGAGTCCCTAGACCACAGTAGCATCACTTCTGTTAACTTCTACGTAGAGACTACCGCCCAAAGTCCGGGCTCTAGAGCCTGAGAGAGTTTAACGGTGAATTTGAGCTCCCGTTGCCAGAGTGGAAGAGAATGGGACGCGCGCCGAAACTTGCATAAAGTTTGCAGACTTCCCTTGGATCAACATCGTTTGTGTGCCAGAACGGGCTCCCGCAACTTGTTGCTTCTCCTATTCCATAAAGTAAGGGACGAAAACACAACCAAGCACAAGTGAAGACGTTCGTATTATTGGCCTTTTGTGCGCCTTGTTTCTGTCTCATCTTTGAATTACTCGAGCCGTTGTGGCTTTTAATGGAACTGCCATTTCCTCGCGGGTCAAATCGTGCAGAGCTTACGACAATTTAGCGGAAAGGCTGTTTGGGAACCTTCCCACCTTCCACGTAGTGCCTTCCGTCTCAGCACATTCTTGTCTGGATCCTTCTTCATAGTTCTAGTCTCCTTCTGTTCCTCTTCCATTTTTCCCACCCCTGTTTCAACAGCTCAGAGAGATCGTTTATCCTGGCTCATGTAACATGTACCCATGTTGCCTTGAAATCTCTAAAAAATTAAGCACTCGTGCTTTCTACCAGTTTGACGTAAACACAAAACTGCAGTCCTAATCGAGATATGACAGGCAGGCCTCGAGAGCAATCCTGAAATTTACTGAGACTGTTTCAAACTGAGACCTTCAAAGAAGTCTTCTTTTGAGGCTGGTTTATCGGTTGCTTATGTACATCACCAAATTCGCGGCTAAGTGATATAGACGGCCGGCTAGCCCTGAATTGTGTGACATAGCACCAAATGTGAGTGGATGCCTCTCTAGCTAAGCTTAGCATTCACCAGGCACCATGCAATGATTACTTCAAATCTCCCTGTTTCCCCAGTTAAGCCTTATCGGGCAATGGCCCCACTAAACCCGAGAATCCAGAAGAACAAAGGGCCAACCAGATAAACGTTGAGATATCACACATTTCAACTCTTTTGGACGGTTCATTATTCGTCAGGGTCAATAACAATCAAAGGCGTATAAGCCACGTCGGTGCAGTCTTAATGCTAGCGAGATTTGTTGCACAACTACGCGGTTCGTTGAAATTAAACCGATATTCAAATTCTTCCCTCTTTCCACCCAACACGCCATAATAAAGCATAGAATCCACACAATGGTCACCACACACACCATCTCCAACGTCTTCTTGAGCTACAAAGGTCGTTTGTCCGAAGGTCCAACTTATAACCCATCCAATCACACTTTACTTTGGGTGGATATCATCGCTGGTAAGATCCACAGAGTCCACTTACTAGACGGTATCAAAGGTGACGACTACACTCCAGAAGAGATCAAACAGGTCGAAGAACATCACGAAGAATACATCGTTCCAAATGAAAGCATTGGTGTCATCTACTTAGTCGAAGGTAACGATGACTTGATCTACGTTGGTGCTCAATACGGTATTGCAACCTATCAATTCTCCACTCAAAAGTTCGAATACGTCTTCAAGTACCCACAAGGTGACGAGAATCTGAGATCCAACGATGGTAACGTTGATCCATCCGGGAAATACATCTTTGCTTGTCTAATGGGGAACTTTGAACATGGTCCAATTGACAATGGTAAACTATACAAGATCGACTTGGCCTCAAAAGATATCAAGATACAAGTCCCAAACGCCAAAATTCCAAACGGTATCAACTGGTCAAAGGATGGCAAGACTGTGTATTGGACCTCATCATTAGATCACACCATTTACAAGTTCGATTACGATACCGAAACTGCTGAACTAAAGAATCAGACCCCACATATCAAGATCTCAGACTTTTTGGAAGGTGAACCTGATGGCCATGCCCTAACCGAAGACGGTCATATCTTCACCGCTGTTTGGGGTGCTAATGCTGTTGTCCACTTTGATGAAAAGGGTCAATTGGTTGAACAGTACAAATTACCAGCTAACCAAGTCTCAGCTGTGGCTTTTGCCTCAAGCACCAAAGGTGGTCCATTAGATGAGGTCTATGTCACCACTGCTAACAAAAACTTGGAGCATCCAGATAGATTGGATGAAAACCCAGATGATCTAGGCGGTGCAATTTTCAGAATCAAATTGAAAGGTCAAAAGGGTTTGTTGAGAAACAGCTTGAAGTTTTAATCGGAAAAGTTTGACACTTTATGATTCAGATTGTAGTTCAATAACACGCTGGCAGAACTCTTCGACTAATTCGTTTTCCTCTGACCCTGTGATTCTCAGGTTCGAAAGTTTCTCATTGGCTTGGTCCCATCGTTGATCAGAGTTCAAACTGGTGTCGTTTAAAATATCATAAATCGCTCTCAAATGGAACTTCAACGCCTTGAATTTCAACAAGTATTGTAATTTCTCATCTTTTATGAGTGTTTCGAATTCGCTCTGTGTATCTTCGGCCTTGTTAGGTTCGCTCGTAGCTGGTTGTGTAACTTCTTCTTCTTGTTTTGTGGGTATCTCATCATGTATATGACCCTCAGACTTGAAACATTTCAATGAACAGTATTCAATGGAGCAAGTGGGACACTTGTATTTGGATGGAGCTTCATTGCAGATCTTGCAAGTATCACCTAGTGCCATGGCTTCACTTGCGCGATGGTTACGTGCTGAATGAGGTTAAGTACTTGTGCAACTTGCAGAACATTTCTAAAAATTTTCGCGATGAGCTGCTAGGACCAGCTCTAACTGCCATGAACAACTGACCTGGGCAGCTAGCTCATGGGTGTTATATTACAGATAACTCAGTGAGATGGCAGAATACTGATCTTGACTAAGGGTATCGAAGTTGAGTGGAGTCGAGTGAGTATGATCTCTCAGGCTTAGAAGTATATAACTGAAGCAAGCCTGGAAACGGAATTCCGACACAATGCCTCTACATAAATGGTATAGTAAGAACTCAAGACTTTTTTGGGGGACATTAATATATGAAAGGTGGTTATTATAAATAATACAAAGTGAATTGAAAGGGTGTGTGATATGGTGCATTCCAACCAACAGATTGTGTCCCAAGGAAAACGTTTCAAACGTACACTCATGACAACAAATTTGAAATGTTCATCACTTGTTTAGGTTCACCATTCTCGTCAACCTCTTGATTCTCGTCGACATTTGATTTCTTCTCCTCTGGACTCCCCGTTTGTTCTTCTTTCAATTGAGACTTTGGTGGGTTTCCCAAATTGAAACTTGGATTGGCATGGATCGAAGATGGAGGTGGTAATTTCATTGATGAGTCCTGAGGTTTATTGAATGTGAAATCTGATTTGAAGATCGGAGGTGTGCTTTCTGATGAACTTGATGGTTGATGTGATTGTGATAAAGGAGTCAGCCCGGAAGGAACACTGATCGAACCTCTATGTGTAGGCAAGTTTGGTGATAAGTAAGTGTTTGACTGGGAGTTATGTCTCTTGTTTGGATTTGGGAATAGCTCATGGACTAGTGAAGATCTTCTTGAGTTACTAGTGGAATTGGCACTTAGTAGACTATTGTTAAAATCACCAGATATGGAGATGGAACTGTTTCTGGATGAGCCACCTATGGAGAAAGGTGAAGATGAACCCAATGTTGATGTCAAGATTGTCTGCACCGAGTGTCTTCTCTCTGGGAAGTGTTGTTCTTCTAATAATCTCTTGACACCTGGCTGTTGTTGGAACAGATCCTGTGTAATACTCGAAGATCTCGATGAGTTCGGAGGTGGTAATTGTTGATGTGGTGGCACGTTTGGGTATTTGTTACTGAATTGGGAAGCTTGTTGGTGTGATAGTACGGTTGGAGAACCCAATGGATGCTGGGTAGAACCATGTCTTTGATCTTGGAAGATTGCAGTGTTGAAAGATGGTCTATGCTGTTGGGATGATGAAGATGATTCACTGGAACTTGGTTGAGAGTTTGATTGTGATGGTTGATTCCCGCTTTCCAAGACTGAATGTGTAGATGCTCTTCTTCTTCTATTAGCACCACCATTCCACCAATTCTTGATGGCATTGTCAGATCTACCGTTCAAATGTCTAGCGATCTCAGCCCATCTCTTACCGTATTTGAGCACCAACTCCTCGATCAATTGACCTTCTTCTGGGGTGATTGGATTTCTATTCAAACTTGGCTTTAAATTCTGATGATATCTCTCTCTGCATTGCTTAGGAGTTCTGGACCCCAATGCCTGTGAGATTCTAACCCAATTGGATGGACCAAAGATGTTGATGGATTCCAACAGTTTACGATCCTCGTCTGGAGACCAAGGGCCTCTCCTTAGAGTAGTGGAGAAGACAGTGTTTTGTTGGATTGGTTGTTGTTGTTGTTGTGGTGGGATCTGTGGATGCTGCTGTTGGTGTGGAGCTATTTGCTGGTGCTGGACAGGGTGTTGTGGTACCTGTTGTATCTGGATATGAGGAGGAGGAGGCTGTTGTTGTTGTTGCGGAGGTAGTTGGTGAGCTGGGATGCCCTGTTGAGGTTGAGGTCCCGATGGGATTCGTTGTCCCTGTGGGTGATCAGAGTTCATCTGAGGCTGCTGGTGCTGAGAATGTTGTTGGTGCTGTTGGCGGAAATGATTTTGCGGATGTTGTTGGTGGAGTAGCGGGCCATCCTGGGCGTGTTGCTGGGATTGATGGTGATGTTGTGGAGCGTTGGTCCCCAGAAGGGAAGGAAGCTTCTGCGGCTGCTCATCTTGACGCGGGCTATTGTCCAGGCTCTGGGGATACATGTTGTTGAGCGGTTGTGGGTGTGCGTTCATCATGGGCGGTGGCTGTAGGGTTCAGAGTGCAATTGGGTGGGTTCTTCGCCAGTGATAGCGGGACGGACGTGATGGTTAATGGCTCAGCAGGGAGGGATCAAGGGCGAAAATGCAGTGGCACGGGTGATGCAGTTGGGAATCACAGGCGGGAACAGACGCGGTGGGCGCTGGACTGGACGGGAGCAGTGGTGGGACGTGTAGCAGCTAATCTGGCCTGGAGTGGACAAAAGACAAAAGCTGGAACGGGGTGCTGATTAGACGGCGGTAGGGCGCTTGTTTTGCGGTTTGTTGGCGGTGGCGAGTGGGAAGCGCGAGCGGAGTGCTGTGTGGGTGCTCTGTATGGGAACAGGCTCTACTTTGGGCGGCCTGCGGTGGGTTTTGGAGTGGTTTAGTGTGTGTTTTGGTCAAAAAGCTGTTGAAACTGGCTTTTTCTCTTTTGAAAAAAAGCAAAAAGTGAGAACGGCCGAAGCGCCGCCCGTGCAAATTGGCAGACTCGGCCAAATGAACCAAATTAACCATGAAGTAGACTCTGGAGGAGATCGCCGATTCACAAAAGATGATGGGCACCACGGTGCAAATTGCGATGACGTCGCCCGTTGACAGTGTTACGGCGTGTAATTGTGTATACAGTATAGTGTAGTGTATAGTTACATCGTCACTGTCCCTTAGCGGCCACCGTAGCGAGAGATCGGCAGGGCTCCTACACGCAGGCCGTGATGCAATTGTGTATGATGGATTATGGAAAGAAAATACAATGTGGACTGGCGTCAGCCAGTGATGCCTTGTGTTCAATGCTATTTTGTATCCGGCACTCTAGCAGTGTGTTGCTATACGATGTTCTTGTGCTTTGATGTGCTGTTTTTCTGTTTATGTGTTTCTTTTGTCTCTTTTAATGGCAGTTTCAAGCCTTGGATTCACCCAAGTTCTCCCATTTCAAGTTGTAACGACCATCAGGCACCTCATACTGTTCAATCAAAGACAACACCTCGTCTGCAGTGGTACCGACTTTGATAATCTCGCCGTTCTTCTCACTGATGAAGCCAGACTTGATGGCACTTTTCAAAAAGGTCAATAACCCATCGTAGAACCCATCGACATTGTAGAAGATGATTGGCTTGTTGTGGATACCCAATTGGGACCAGGTGATCACTTCCATAATCTCTTCTAATGTACCGTAGCCACCTGGAAGCGCGATGAAAGCGCTGGCTTCTTCACCCATCAATCTCTTTCTGGTGTGCATGTCTGGCACAATAGTGGACTTCCCATACTCCTTGGACAACGGAGTGACACCTTTGTGGTTTTCCACAGTCTCTTTCAAGTGTTCGTTGTACTCGTCTGGGTCGTAGCGCTCTTTGGACACCAAGGCAGAAGGGATGATCCCGTGGACGTAGGCGCCCTTGTCTGAACACGCTTTGGCAACAGCACCCATCAAACCCGTAGTACCACCGCCGTACACCAGCCCCCAGTTCTTGGAGGCGATCTTGGAGCCCAAGTCAGCGGCGTGGTCTGCAAAGACAGGGTCGTTACCGAAAGAGGAGCCGCAGAAGACGCAGATAACCTTGTCGCTAGTCATTGTTTGTTGTTGTAATATTCTTTGTTGTTGATGGAAGATTGATTGTCTGTTCCAATATGGTCCCAGTGGCAAAAGGGCAGGATCCGCTCGAGTTTATATACGCTCAGGCACAATAGGCGAGTGACAGCTCTGTGGGGCAGCTTGCTTATCTTATCCGAGCGAGGCAGGGTTCCGTCGGAGTGGACTGTGACTTCCACGTCACTGGTGGCAAAAGCCCAAACAATTGGTGATAAGAAAAACGCGGAGGCTGAAACCGAGCCGGTACGCGCCACATACAAGCACCAGATAAGAGATGAATCGCCGTCGCCCTGGTGACGGTCTGTGCTGCAGTAGCGACTTGCCGATGGCACTAGGTTAGCGAGTTTTTGGTGGTTTCAATTGGGATCTTGTCCGGTTCCTTGGTTTGAGCTGAGTGGCGTATGGCGTAGCGTATGTTTCTGGTAGCGTATAATTCTATCCTGGTGTTTGGATGTTTTGAGATGGGAATGACGTGAGTACTAACTTGGCGCATATTTGTAATGGTTTGGATGGATACTCAGGGTGCAGCGTGACTCTTCTTGTTGCTTTCGTTCTAGTTATATTCAGACAAAGTTTCCAGCCATTTAACAAGCACTTGGCCACTGCCTTTTAGCTTCGCTAGTTAATAACGCTAAACTAAAGTCGGTTCGCGCAGGATATATGGCCCAATCTAGGTAATTTCCCTTTTGAGTAGTTTTCCCTTTTACGCACATGAGTTTTTGACGTCAAAATGTATGAGGACCACCAAGGTTGATAAAATGACGGGCTCACTCTGTCCACCACAAAACTTTCAAATTCTTCCCAGACCACCCACCAGCCGTTGAGCAGAGTGTTGCGATCTTCACCAGAGAAAAATCAGATCCTGGACCTCCACCTGTCGAGCAACAAAGTCAAGAGACAAAGTCTCAGTCCAGACTGAGTAGAGACGTCATGACAGCTTTAGACCTCCCTAGTCACGAGTCCAAGGATCCCCAAGTGACTGAAATCCAGACTGACCTGTGCAAGTATACGCTCCAGGACGATGCGAATCTTCAACGATCACTCCAGAACGATTCAACGGGGTATTACAATGTTAATAATGACCCATTCTTCAACTCAATACGGTATGCCATGAATCAAGACTCTAACGACTCCACAGTGTCCACGCTGTCGAGCACACCGGAGAGCGCTCATCTACAGGGCTCACAGTCGCATTTGACTCAGCAGCAACATCACCAGGGCGATATCTTCAACTCCCTTGATATGAACAATGGTATCATCCATGGCCATGTTCACAATTTCCAAAACTTCACCTATATCCATGGTCACATCCACACTAATGACTCCTCCCGTCCAGATGATGTCTTTCAAGAGGCTCAGCCCTCCACTGATGAAGTTTCTTCAAAGCCACTGCGCCGTCGAACCTCGTCCCATTTCCATCAAAATGATTTCCATTCACAGCAATTCTCAGACTGCCACCATTTTGAGTTCTTGAACTGTCATGATCAGAACGAATCTAAGATAATAGAGGATCAGAATCTGAAATGTGATGTTGATGAGAATTGTAAACCTAAAATTGTGGAGATCTGTTGTGAGAATAACCACGTTGAAGGCATCCCATTCACTTCAAATCTGCCTACATGCACAGATATCCAACCTGAGACTTCGAAACCTGTGTCTGACAACATCACTTTTGAGAACTGCAATTTCGATGACTGCGTGGACTTGGAATGTGATTTAGATACTTGTGATATCGACGAATTATACTGTAAGATCTGTGAAGATGTTGATAAAGTTGAAGAAGAGGAAGAAGAGAAGAAGAGAAGACAAGCCATAAAAGTGAAAGCTGAAACTGAAAATCCTCTGCCCAAAGCTGAACCAACTGTTTCACTGAATGATATTCTACCATATGAACAGCAAGCTCATCACCATCACCATCATCAGCACAAACGTCACAGAGACGATGAAGACCACCAAGCCCACCATTTACACCATCATCATTCACACCAATCAGAGAAACATCACCATCACCATATCCAACTCCATGACCATGTTCAAAAGAAGGCCAAACAAACCAGTGACACCATCAATTTCGAATGGAACTTCAAGAACCAACAGACCAAATGTGAATGGGAGAACTGTGGTACGACTGCTGATAACTCATTCCAACTACAAAACCACATTTTTGAAAACCACTTGTTGAACGAGTATCCTAACGCTAAGGACCAACAACACATCCAGGGAAGTTTTGAGTGTGAATGGAGAAATTGTGACTTCATAGGTGATGATCTGTTTGGTTTAGTGTACCACATCAACTCTAAGCATAGCTTGCAAAGACAAGACGACGAGTACATCCAAACTCTGATCAAGCAACATGATTCCAAATGGGTCAAAAATGATGAATTTCCAACTCCACGGAGTGATTCCAACTCTGCCACTCCAAAATCACCAATCAAGAAGAAACAAGTAGAAGAGCAAGAAGAAACCACTTGTAAATGGTTACATATCAACGAAGATGGCACCACTACACAATGCAACCAACATTTCTCCAATGGTGAAGAACTAACTGACCATTTGATTAACGATCATGTTGGATCTGGGAAGTCAGAATACACCTGTCTTTGGTCCGGCTGTGACAGAAACTCGAGAAGCTTCAACCAACGTCAGAAGATCATTCGTCATTTACATGTTCATACTCGTTACAAGCCGTTCGTTTGTAAAGTTTGCAATCATTCATTTGCTGTGGAATCCATGCTTGAACAACACATGAGAACTCATTCTGGTGAAAAGCCATATAGTTGCAAGACATGTGGTAAGAACTTTGCCACTTCATCATCGCTGTCTATCCATATGAGGACCCATACTGGTGAAAAACCTTTGCTGTGTAAATACCCTGGTTGTGGCAAAAGGTTTAGTGAGAGCTCCAACTTGACTAAACACATGAAGACTCACGAGAAACTGTTCAAGTGTGATTGTTGCTCCAAGAGTTTTAGTAAAGAGAAACAATTGGCTAGTCATAAGGCTAAGTATCACTCGTGAAACGTTATTTATTTTGCTATGATATCTAATTCTATGTACATTTCTCATTGATTATTTTAATTGGAAGTATTTCTCAAAAAAAAATCTGAACATGGAACTTGTGCTTTCAGTCTCGTACAGAGTAGAAAGACACCACTGAACTTTCTATGTAGGGAATAAGTCTCTTCTGGAGGTGGTGTTAATCTCTCTCTTAGCATCAACCCCATCTTGGCCTTGACTCTATTGGTGACGTCCTGGGTGGAGAAATCATAAGTACCAGTAGATGGTCTAAATGGTTCACCTAGAACGGTGACACTTTCAACATGAGCGTCAACCATTTCCTCGGTCTCTAACCCTGTTAAGTATCCCAGTTTTTTAGAGTATTCAGCGACTTTAGCTTTGTCTTGGTCAATAGCACCGGCTCTTAGACATGAAACGTAATCATGTGTGAACTGGTCACCATAGGCTCTTGAGGCACCAAAGTCTAGTAGTTCAATCTTGTTGGTCTTTTCATTGTATAAGAAGTTGGCCCAGTTTGGATCAGTTTGCATGAATTGGAAATCGGCAATCTCCTGTAAGCATAGTCTCATGATGTTAGTGGCGATCCAGTCTTTCTTTTCCTGAGAGAATTCGCCCTCCATGATCTCAATACCTTCCAAAAAGTCCATAGTGATGATGTTTTCGTTGGTTAAATGGTCATAGACTTTTGGAACTTCAAAAACAGGATCGTCTTTCAATAGTTCACCAAACTTCTTGATACTCTCAGCTTCTCTATTGAAATCACATTCCCATTTTAATTCAGTACGTGCATTACCGATAGATGCTTCAGCAAACATACCCTTTGGTAACAGTCTTGAAGCAATCAGCAACATCAACAAGTTGTCCATATCAGAATCAATTGAATCTTTAACCCCCGGGTATTGAATCTTAACAGCAACAGCTTCACCTGTTTTCAAAACAGCTCTATGCACTTGAGAAATCGAGGCTGAAGCGATTGGGATCTCATCGAATTCAGCAAAATTCTCTTTCCAATCAGCACCGAAGTTATCTCTCAGAATTCTATTCAATTGACGTGGTGGCATGAAATAACCTTGATTTTGCACTGATTTCAGAATGTCAGAGATCTCACGAGGCAAGAAAGACTCGTCTTGGATAGACAGCATCTGGCCAACCTTCAATGCTGCACCTCTCATCTTACGCAGTTTGTCACCGAGCAGCGACACATTCTTTGATGATAGAGCAGCTTGTTTGAAATTGATCTTTCGACCAGTAGCAGCAGCTTTAATTGTATCTGAAGCAACATTGACAGCCATACTGGAGCCCAAGTGACCATAATGGAATAGTCTTTGCAATTTAGAAGAAGGTAACTCTGCAAATCTGGACTCGTCAATCTTTCTTTGCTCCTTCTTTGGGTCCACAACGACAGGTTTTGGCTTCGTGGAGTATGATCTCTTCTGTGTGACATTGACACCAGACTTACTCTTGTTTGATGTCACCGTCACTTGTGGTTTGCCTAAGTGATGGCTCTGTTTGACGGACCTCCTGGGTCTTGTGTTGGACTTCATTCCACATCCTATCAGTGGCTGATTTACCACCTAGTAACAGAATGGAACAAGTTTGCTCCTTGGTCAATCGGTAAGTGCCCTGAAGCACTTTTGACACGGATCTGGCAATGGTGGTGACCTCAAATATGGTTTCCCTGGAAAGCATTTTGACGAATGATTTAGGAGCTGTATTTGGTGTCGTTTAGTGTCATTTTTATGGGTCTTTTCAGCCTTTTTCAAATCTTCGAGTTTATACCTCGAAAAATCTGCCAAAATCCTTCGGTCAAATAATTCTGCCATTTATTCACGGTGATTATTACCCTTTTTGGAACCTCATCTCTTGATAAAAAATTTAGAAAGAAAAAATTTAAAGCACTTTCAAGTAACAATAACACGAGATAACGCCACTAAAATCAGTTGAAAATGGGCAAATCAGATAAAGAGGGCAGAGAGCACAAGAAGAGACGTATCGTGGACACTTCTGTTGCGGAGAAAGTTGCTGAAAAGGCCGAAGAAGAGCTAAGAAAGCACCCACATCCAAGAGAGGTTGAAGAACTGCAATTCCACAATGATGGTGAATTCAAGGGCATAATCCCAGGTAAGACTACCGCTAAACAGGCTGAGAAGCTGGAATCTGGTGACAATAACCCATTCACTGGTCGTCCATTCTCCCAAAAGTACTGTGAAATCCTAAGAACCCGTCGTAACTTGCCAGTTCATGCTCAAAGAGATGAGTTCTTAAAGATCTTTCAATCCACACAGATCATGGTCTTTGTCGGTGAAACCGGTTCTGGTAAGACCACCCAGATTCCACAGTTCGTCCTATACGATGATTTACCACACTTGAAGGGCACCCAAGTCGCCTGTACCCAACCACGTAGGGTCGCTGCCATGTCCGTTGCTGCTCGTGTTGCTGACGAAATGGATGTTGAATTGGGTGAAGAAGTCGGTTACAATATCAGATTCGAAAACAAGACCTCCAACAAGACCATTCTGAAGTATATGACTGATGGTATGTTGCTGAGAGAAGCCATGGAAGACCATGATTTGAAGCGTTATTCAGTCATCATTCTGGATGAAGCCCATGAACGTACATTATCCACAGATATCCTAATGGGTCTATTGAAGGAGATCACCAGAAGAAGACCTGACTTGAAAATCATCATTATGTCTGCTACCCTAGATGCTGAAAAGTTCCAAAGTTATTTCAATGATGCTCCATTATTAGCCGTTCCAGGTAGAACACACCCTGTTGAAATTTACTACACACCAGAATACCAAAAGGATTATTTAGACTCAGCCATCAGAACTGTCTTGCAAATCCATGCCACTGAAGACGAAGGTGATATCCTAGTTTTCCTGACTGGTGAAGAAGAAATCGAAGATGCCTGCAGGAAGATTTCCTTAGAAGGTGATGAATTAATCAGAGAACAAGGTTGTGGTCCACTGAGTGTCTACCCATTGTACGGTTCATTGCCACCACATCAACAACAAAGAATCTTTGAACCTGCTCCAGAAGCCTACAATGGTAGACCAGGTAGAAAGGTTATTGTTTCCACTAACATTGCTGAAACCTCTTTGACCATTGATGGTGTTGTTTACGTTGTTGACCCAGGTTTCTCCAAGCAAAAGGTTTACAACCCAAGAATCAGAGTTGAATCCCTATTGGTTTCTCCAATTTCCAAAGCCAGTGCTCAACAAAGAGCTGGTCGTGCTGGTCGTACCAAACCTGGTAAATGTTTCAGATTGTACACTGAAGAAGCTTACAAAAAGGAACTGATCGAAGCTACATATCCAGAAATCTTGAGATGTAACCTGTCGTCCGTTGTGCTATTATTGAAGAAGGTTGGTGTTGATGATTTAGTTCACTTTGACTTCATGGACCCACCAGCTCCAGAAACCATGATGAGAGCTTTAGAAGAATTGAACTACTTGGCTGTGTTGGATGATGATGGTGAATTGACTTCATTGGGTAGACTAGCTTCAAACTTCCCACTGGATCCATTATTGGCTGTTATGTTGATCGGTTCTGCTGACCACAAGGTGTCCAATGAAATCTTGACCATTATAAGTTTACTAAACGTTCCACAAGCTTTCGTTAGACCTGCAAATGCTAGAAAATACGCTGATGAAGCTAAATTACAATTCGCTGATCAAAGCGGTGATTTTGTGACTCTATTAAACGTTTTCAATGAGTTCTTACAAGCTAAAGACGAAGGTGGTATCAACCAATGGTGTCGTGACAACTTTGTTTCTTACAGAACTTTACAACAAGCCGTGAACATCAGAAAACAACTGCAAAGATTAATGGAAAACTTTGACATTCCAATCATCTCAACTTCCCAAGATGATAAGAAATTCCACAAATACATAACGAGAGCCCTACTAGGTGGGTTCTTCATGCAAGTTGCTATCAAGAGCGGGAAATCATACAAGACTGTCGACGGTCAAGATGTGTTGATCCATCCAAGTACAGTGTTGCCTACTTCTCCAGAATACTTGTTGTACAATGAATTGGTGTTGACTTCAAAGACCTATATCAGAACAGTTCATGCTCTAAAAGGTGACGAGTTGAAGAACTACTCCTTCTTCAGTGATTACAAATTCTGATGAATCCCCTTGCCTATAAGGAATATATTAATGCATAGAGTTTCAAGTTATGAGCTCGGTTGTAGTCGGTCGTAGTCGGTCGTTGTGGCTACAGATTCGGTTTAAGTGCAGCTCAGGCAAAAATTATTACCATCTGCGCCCATAAAACCTAGTACCTTCAGGCTTCGTGGCTGTGCACTACGCTAGCCGAGATTTTTCCACTTTGGGTTCGATTACACACTGTGCATCGCAACGGTTTCGCTAATCTATATGTCTCGTTTAAGCCCGACAGATATCCGTACGCTTACAGTTATAGCTAATGAGCAAATAAATTCTATATTAAACTAGTTCGTAAGAGTATCAAACCCGTACACGAAATGAAATGAGATGGGATAATGGGGGTGTCAAACCTGATGGTCTAGTATTCATTCAATAGGCTAATATGAGCATCCTTCTTGTGTTTCTCAACACCGTCGATCCAAACGGTTCTGTTCAATTTGACATAATCTAGTGGATTGTAATCTTCAGTGACACTCATTGCTCTGTCGCTCATGTCCTCTCTCAGAAAGTCAATCATGATAATGCTATCGTTCTTGGAGCTGTTATCCTCCAGCTCTTCATCTTCTTCAATGATGCTGTTTGGCCTGCTGTTGAAAATACCTAATGAATCTTTGCGTAGTGGGAACTTGTAGTCAGCGGTCTTTCTTGGTCTAAGTGGTTTGGAAATGATATCCAGGTCTATGATTGGCACCTCTGTGGAATCTATGCGGCTTGTTCTTCTGGAGCTATCAAATTCTAGCTTCTTTGGGAAGTATGATGTATCATTGTTGCTAAAGATGGATTCTGTGCTGGAAAGACTAACAGGGCTTGATCTTGTGTGACTGGACAATCTTCTGCGTGGATTTAGCGGCGATGATGGAGAGCTGATGTTTGATCTGTAGCTGTTCGATCTGGATGGACTGGTAGGACTAGCTGGGCTGGTTGGTCCCTTTGGGCTGGTTGGTCCCTTTGGGCTGGTTGGTCCCTTTGGGCTGGTTGGTCCCTTTGGGAATCTGAACTGTGATAAGCGGTCATAATATGCCTTGGTTTCTGTCTTGTCCTTGATCATGCTCTTGTCTTCGTAATCCGATATTAGCGCAGGAACTGAGCAATCCTTTGGTGAGATTGAAAGGTGTGTGTTGTAAGTGTAGTTGGATTCCATGGTGATATACTGGTGATAGTGTAGACAACAGTTGATGGATATATCAGCTTGTCGGAGAAACTAGATTTGGAAGATTGGGGAAATACAGTTATGTTTATATACCTGAGAAAAGTTATGTGTTTCTTTTTAGATCCCAAAGCCCTTGGTGCTTTTTTTTTGGAGGCTCTGAGTGCCCAAATCTTTCTTTGTTGCCCATATAGTTTGCTAATGCTCGGTAATGCCGCCTTTTGCTATGGGGCGCAGCGAGAAGCTTAATTGTTACAGCAGACCTCAAATTTCACGGCTGCAAAAAGGTGACTTTAGTGCCTCTGCGTTGCGTTTCCCATAGATTCAACTGAGGGGAACAGTACAGTTGGAGATGACGTTAGAAGGTAATAGGGCGTTCACACGGATAAATACCACGGAGAAATACGAAGCGTCCAACTAACTCCAGAATATCCCCGATCAAAGGAATCAAAACCTCATTTCTAGCTCAAATAGCTCTAACTTAAAGCACACATGTTGCCCAAAGTCTAGCCTTGTCTTGTCTATCTCTAGTTGGCAAATATTTGACGCGGGAAGAGTGGGAAGGTGGAAGATGTTCCTATCAAAGGTGAACAATAACTATAACTATAACTTAACTCGTATTTAGCTCACCTTCTTGTTCTTGGTGCATAGATGTGCATTTGTGGCCTCTTCAAGACGTTTCTATGGGCATTAATTTCCTAACGTAGGTATCAGGCTGATCGATTTAGCGTTTAAGCTTTCAAAGATGGGCAGCTCCGTGCATCCTCTCTATAGAAGATGCATACACGAGGACTATCGCGGCCCTGATCCGTGGTACCGGTTCCCTAACTGCCATCTAGACCTTCCTATTTCAGTTAATCACGCCATGGCACCTACCAGAACCTGGTAATCTCAGCCTAGACAATAACTTGCGTTACTAATTACGAGAGAGCTCCGATACACGTCACCCACCAATTTCAGTACTGATGAGTGGAAGCCAGTGGAGGATACTTTTGTTCCCCCAGTGAGCTAGTCTTGACATATCTGTTACATGTTCCCTAATTACATGGGGGCACTGGAAGTCTATCTTAAAGTTTCTACACTAACTCTTGGGGTACAGCTGGTCCAGACTTCAGGTACCAAAAAGTTTAAAACTTTTCTTTTGCAAAGCCCTTAGAGATAGCTCTGGAACAACTATTCACAGTAGTGCAGTTGCTATGTGCGATTGCTGATCATCCGTCGATTAGGTTCTTGTTTAAACTGCTTAATCGTGCATTTACATATGCTGTCAAAACATTCGCTAAATCCTTAGTAATTCTGACGAAGAGTTTCAGCATTTCTGACTGTGTTTGAAACAATAGGTGAGAATCGCCCTGAGAATCCTGTCAAAAGGAACTGGAACAGTGGTTAGACTTTTGTTCATAACCCCGATAAGAGAGCAGTCGGTGAGTCGAATGATTAGCCTTCTAGTATCCTTTACTGTAAGCCAGCGTGTTGTCAGCTGAGACGTAATAATTCTTCAAGCAGCCCATATTGGTGTGGGAAAAGTGTGTCATGTCGACTTTAGCACATTTTTGATCTCGGCTGAGACGGAATACCCGCGGTCATCTTTTCGGGAACTCGAAAATGACGAATAACGTGAACTGGAAGCAAGTAAGGAAGGTGCTGTCTGGAGCAGGTAGTTGCTGCACTGGGTTTGCATATCCCTAAACCATTCACTAGCCCAAATTCGAACCTTTGGCAAGATTTCCTGTTGGAAAGGGTACTAGTAGTTTTGTTTTTGAAAATCAAAAGTGAGTTAACTCAAAAAGTCATAAATTAAATTTCGATATTTTGACCATAATAAGTTAATCACAAAGAATTAGGCTTCTCTTAGTGTCATAATGATGTTTTAGCTCATTAGTTTCCTTACAAAATTTGTTGTTAATTGTTTTTTTTCAAAGTACGCCTCTTTAGCGGCTAAACTGCGCACCGAGTTCCTCGAAAAACCAAACTTCGACCAAGATTATACGACGTCTTCTAGAAAATCTGACAGAATGCCGTTCACAATGGGCATTAACGGGCATGTATAGAATATTCCCTCTAACCTTAAACAGTTCCCCATACTTTTCACATCTTGAGCGACTAAAATTACCGTGGTTTCCGGCTATGAAATGAAACAAAGACGCTAAAGTACCCATTCACGAACATGCAAAAGTATGCCCTCAGCGAAGCACACAGTGTTAAAATTCCCATGTTTCACCAAATTCCCTGCATGAGAGCTTAGAGTCAGGAAGATTCAAAGACAGCTGGATCACGCATAATGGGGAACTGTGAAGTGGCTACCATTATCTTGGGCACGTAGTATGCGAGGGAAACTTGGTCCCCTCTTTTCGATATACGAACTTAATCTTGGTATCTCTTAAGTGAATGAAATCTGTATCACGATGAATCAGGAACGCTTCCATGCAGCAGGATTGAGTTCAAGATGCCAAAGATGATACACGGAGGCACCGGGTTTAACTTCAAAACCCCCTATAGCCGGCAAGCAATGATGAATACGAGTCTACTGTCATTGAAGAGAAAGTAGAGGTGATCAAGTTCTTTTATTAGAAACTTGAGCCCACAGTCGAGGCCTCACACATTTAAGCAGTCTGATGTTGACTCCTGTCTTAGTTAGCCCACCTCATTGACCATGACTACAACACAATGCATCGTTAGCTGTGATCAAATGAGCTTAAGCTTCTCTTTGACACAAAATCAATCGATTTTGTGTGACCATATACGTGTTAAATTTAAGCGACATACCGCTGTTACACCATTGATACATGCCACAGAAGCCCAACAATTGCCAACTTCGACCGCGCGAGTACAATTACAGAATAAACAGCCCACCTTGTCTACTGATCAGAACACACTACAACGATGTTTATAAGTATAATATCTGAATAAAACCTATATGTGAAATATAGAAATGCACAAACCCAATGTCTAAATCCTAAAAATACAATGAACAAACAAACTTTTTTATAATCTTTTGAAAACCCTTGAAAAGAACCCAATAAAACATGTAAAAGTAAAAAAAGTTTGTCAAAGTTGAATACCATACGTATTCCTTTCTTTCTCATATCTTTTCTCTATAACAAAATAACCCAAAACGAAGAAAACAAAATGAAACCAAAACATCAAAATGCAAAATTGAAACAATATCTTTTTGAAATAAATAAAATCTGAGAACCCATTTGTAAGACTCTCATAATAAAATCTTGATGCTAAATTAATTAATAATCATTTCCTTCTTCTTAATACTTCTTCTTCTTCACCACGATTAAAATACTTTCTCCCTCAAAATAATAGAAAAGACATGAAAACAATGACTTAGTTAACAATAATAATGAACAAAAATTAGGTAAACTAAGTACCACCGATGATTGAGACATTTGGAACCCGTGCAATAGCAAAATCCTGAATAAAAAAACAAATCAAATTAATGTACAAAAATTAAACCAAAACAAACAGACAATAGCATGTCTACCAAATCACCACCAAGATTGGTTGCTTGATGATTGGTTACCATAGTTGGATGATTGGTATGATGAGAAGGCAGAACCACCGTTTGATGATCTGGAGTTACCGTAACCACCGAATGATGAACCACCTTGTTGGCCGTAAGAGTTACCACCGAAGGAGTTACCGCCACCATTGTTGAAACGACGGAAATCTCTGGTGTTGTTGGAACGACCACCACGGCCTCTACCACCACCTCTACCACCGTAGGATTCTCTAGCAATAGAGTTTAAGAAGTCTGGAACTTCTTGGTTGGCTTCAGATAAGATTTCAATGAAGTCCTTAACAATGTTCTTGTTACCCCTGTTGAAGAAAGCAGTGGCATTACCCGTATTACCAGCACGACCGGTACGACCAATACGATGGACATAGTCATCAATGTCTGATGGTAAATCATAGTTGATAACGTGGGTGACATTTGGAATATCTAAACCTCTAGCAGCGACAGCAGTGGCAACCAAGATGGTGGCTCTACCTGATCTGAAGTATTCTAGAGCACGTTCACGTTCTTGTTGAGAACGGTCACCGTGGATAGAAGTAGCTGGGAAGTTGTTGTTGATCAAGAAATCAGACAAGTAATCAGCCATTCTCTTGGTTTCAACGAAGATCAAAGTCAAACCGTTTTCTTCAGCTGACAAGATATCCAACAAGAAGGATCTCTTTTCTTCATCTTCAACGTAGATAACCTTTTGGGTAATGTTTTCAGAAGTGGAACCAACTTTACCGACAGACAAGAAGATGTAATCCTTCAAGAAATCACGGGCCAACATTTGGATATCAGTTGGGAAGGTGGCTGAGAACATAAGGGTTTGACGGTCTTGGACTTGAGGCATGTCACATTCGTCAACAATGTGTCTGATTTGTGGTTCGAAACCCATATCTAACATTCTGTCAGCTTCATCCAAAACCAAGTATTTGATGTTGCTCAAGGAGATACGGCCACGTTCTAACAAATCGTTCAAACGACCTGGAGTGGCAACCAACAGATCACAACCCTTTTCAATATCTCTTAATTGAGAACCAATGTCTGAACCACCGTAAACGACACATGGACGGACCCATGATCTGTAGGTGAATTTCTTAGCTTCATCGTAGATTTGAGAAACCAATTCTCTGGTTGGAGCCAAGACTAGAGCAGTTGGGTAGGCTTTACGTCTTGAGAATTGAGAAGTGGCTTCTGGGACTGGAGATGGACCGTTCAAGAATGATTGAGACAAAATTGGGAATAAGAAACCACCAGTCTTACCAGAACCAGTTTGGGCACAGGCCATCAAATCTCTTTGGGCAGCAACAATTGGAACAGAGTACTTTTGGACTGGAGTTGGTTTGGTGAATCTAGCCAATTCAATGTTTTCTAATAGCAATGGTTCTAATGGTGGAGCAGTGAAAGTAGTGATTGGTTCTGGGACACCGTCACCTGAGGCTTCAACTGGGATTTCGTCGTAGTTGTCAAAGTTGATACCTGAGGATTGGAACTTTGGATCGTCGGCTTCACCGAATAGTTCTTTTTCTAATCTTGGGTTTCTTGGAGCTGGGGTGTGTTTGCCATCGGTGAAGGTACCTTGGTCAGCGGATCTACCACCACGACCACCGAAGCCTCTGCTGTTGTTGGAGCCACCGTAACCGAAACCGTTGGATCTTCTGTTACCGTAGCCAGAGCCGCCAAAGCCACCGTTGCCACCGAATGATCTGTTACCGTTACCGTAACCTGAGTTGTTGCTGAAACCACCGCGAGAGCCAGAGGCACCGCCACGGGATCTTTGGTGAGGAGGCACGTAGGAAGAGCGGCCACCCTGTTGTGGGGCAGAGCCGTCGTTGATGCTCATGTTGTTTAAGCCATTTGAAAGTTGATCTGACATATTTTAACGCTTTCTTTCTATTTTGTTTAAGCTGTGGATGGCGACTTACACTTTTTTTTTTCGAATTTTTTTTCTTCACTTCCACGCGAAACCTCTTTTCTTTTTGTTTGGCAATTTTTTTCTGTTGAATAATGGCATCAAACGGATTCGCGGAATTCGCGATTTCTCCGGTGGGAAGGAACACTTTCTTTCCTAAGTGGCGTGTGAGAGGGAGCTGGTGCTTGTGGGTGGTCATAGAGTATGAGCGACATACCAAGACCATACTAACATCTCCAAAAGCGCAGGAATTCTGCGCAAAAAGCCGCCAACTTCAGGGTATTTTTGGCTAAAACGCGCCTTCTGGAACAATTCCATGCAGAAATGGCAGATTCACGGGCCAGCAAGAGAGGTTCAATTACGTAATCGTTTTGTGTCAAACCCAAAGTTGAATGTTTAAGCGAGATTGGTTTGGTGCCTGTTTTCAGTGAAAGAAAGGCCACTGAAGGGTGGCCAGGGCATATGTGCTACGACTAGCAACTGCTGCTACCCCAAAGTGCAAACAAACACCTCAGGACGTCTGTGGAATCAATTTTTATTCTGTCCAAACAGAAATGATGTCTCACGATCAAGCAGCGATAGATCTAGTTAAAAACAAACCCCCGGACTCCAGCCACCCCTGCGCACTCCACAGCGCCGGAGAAGCTTCTCCAGAACACAGATGAGCAAACCTGTGGAGTGCTCTTTGTTTTGAGTCCTGAGAGAATTTCCAGCACGACATTTGGGCGAAATTTGGGCAATGGGCATCTTCAAGCTAAACGGCTGGGCTAACAGTTACCAGGTGAGAAGCTTTGTTCAAAACTGGTCAACGTAGCCAAAAGGTGCTTCTGGAGTCCTGAAAAATTAGTATGGCTACCTATGTATACAGAGCTTTATACCTATAGCTTCAGTAGAAGAAAGTACACCGTTTACGGCCACCTGTAGCACTGTAACCAGCTCATCTCCATATTTTTCTCATGTATAGTACGGCAATTTTGATCCTACATAAAAATGCCCTCCATGAAATGAGAACCTGGATTGGTGCCACTGAGAGAAATACCTGCAAGATGACCTTCAACGACAGAAAAAACCTCTCTCCTTTCTATCTGTGGACCCTTTTATAAACATCCAGGTTTCCAGCTTTCTATCTACTCAACAAGGTTCACCTTCATCGACATACATCACCCGTTATGTCAGAAGAAAACAACCAGAGCAGTTCCTCAAATGATATTGAGTTGACATCATTAGACTCCAGTAAGAAAGACGCTTCTTCTTCCAACAAAGTTGAAGTCAACACTGGCGAAGTCATTGCCAACGACCAAGCTAAAGCTTTAGGGTTCTGGGGTAAATTCATCGATGGGTTCAGAGAACAAACAGTCCTTGAAGTTGTTGGTGATCTTGAAGACCAAGAAGGTGCAGATGCTACTGCACAGAAGAAGAACCATATCAAGCAGCGCCATGTTAGCTTGATCGCTATGGCTGGTGGTATGGGTACCGGTCTGTTAGTTGGTAACGGTAAAGCCTTGAACAATGGTGGTCCATTAGGTTTAATCATTTCGTACATCATTGTTGGTCCTATGCTGTTCTTTACCATGTGTGCCGGTGGTGAACTAGCCGTTGCATACTCCGGTTTAACTGGTGGGTTCAACGCTTATCCAGCCAAGCTGATTGACAAGTCTATGAGTTTTGCCATTGCTTGGAACTATGCCATCAACTGGGCCACCGTCTTACCATTGGAAATGGTCACTGCTTCTATGACCATCAAATACTGGACCACCGCTGTCCACCCAAATGTCTTTGTTGCCATTTGTTTCGTCTTTGTCGTCTGCGTGAACATGTTTGGTGCCCGTGGTTACGCCGAAGCTGAATTTTGGATGAACTCTTGTAAAGTTTGTATGCTAGTTGGGTTTATTATCTTAGGTTTGACCATTGACGCTGGTGGTGCCGGTAACTCTGGTTACATTGGTGATAAGCTCTTCAAGAATCCAGGTGGCTTTGCTAATGGGTTTAAAGGTGTCTGTGCCGTCCTTGTGACTTCTACTTTCTCATTAGGTGGTACTGAGTTTATGGTTTTGACTGCTGCCGATCAGAAGAACCCAAGAAAGGCAATCCCAACCTCTGTTAAGCAGGTTTCCTACAGATTGATCTTTTGCTATATTTTGTCAAGTATTATTGTTGGGTTATTAGTTCCATACAATTCTGATTTATTGATGGGGTCTGGTCAAAATGCAGGTGCTCCAGTCTCACCATATGTCATTGCCATTAGATCTCACGGTGTCAAAGTTGTCCCACACATTATCAACGCTGTCATTTTGATCTCTGTTATTTCAGTTGGTAACTCAGCCCTATACTCATCCTCAAGAACATTCTTCTCACTGTCCAAGCAAGGATTAGCTCCAAAATGGTTAGATTACACTGATAAGAGGGGCAGACCAACCAGAGCGATGTTAATTTCAATTATTGCTGGGTTGTTCTCATTCATTGCTGGTTATAAAGATCAAGAATCCATCTTTGTGTGGTTATTGGCCCTATCTGGTCTAGCCACCATTTTCACCTGGAGTTCAATCTGTTTGTCTCATATTAGATTCAGAGCCGCCTTGAAAGCCCAAGGTTTGAGCACTAATGAATTGGGCTACGTTTCCACTTTCGGTGTCTGGGGTTCTTACATTGGGTTGATTATCAACTTGTGTATCTTAATCGCCCAGTTTTGGGTCTCTTTGTTCCCATTCCACAATGATGGTAAACCAGATGTTGTCAACTTTTTCCAGAATTATCTAGGTATGTTTTCATTCTTGTTGTTTTACCTAGGTCATAAGATTTACACCTTCTTTAAAGAACGTGAAAACTTTGTTTGGTTCTGGTACAATGCCAGCACCATTGATTTAACCACTGACAGAAGGTTGTTTAATGCTGATGTCTTGAGACAGGAGAAGGAAGAAGATGCCCTTGCTCTAAAGAAGGGTTCATTCTGGAAAAAAGTCAGCAATTTCTTTTGTTGATTGTGATGATACCCTTTTTGATGACCCAACATTCTTTTATGCCTTCATTTCAATGTCAATGATGTATACTATGAGGTCCTTTTTAGAACTGACCACTCTTTTCAAAAGTTTTTAGAAATGCATAAGATTTTTTTAGAGTTACTACAGTAGCGTCTAGGATTGTACATCTCATCATCTCATGTATTCATGTTTGTTGATCTATTTCTTAATTTTGTCATTCAACGCACTAAGATCCAACTTCTGTATGTTCAGTTTTGGACTTAGCAAAGGCGTAGCGACATTACTCTTGGCAAATGGCGGAGTATCAACACCTTGACCTGGTTGTGGTAAGAAGTAAGTAGACAGATCAGCATCGTCGATATCAACAGGTGATTCACTACCGTCTAACTCGTCAGCTTCATCTGCACCATCATCGATGAGGGCACCCTCAGTTTCATCTTCTGAATCGTTGAAGTTGAATTTTGGTTTGGAAAGTTGATTTTGCTCATAATTTTTCTTGTTCTTAGTGGATAGTAAATGGACAAATGGCTTTTGTTGTTCTCTAATGTTCCAATTCAAAGTACGACTAACACTCTCAAAGTACTCAGTTGGAGAAGACATCACTGTAGGGAATGAGAATGGACTAGCTGAAATCGTCACGTAATCACCTTTCATCAATTCCACTCTTGATCTCCCATCAAATGAAGCCCATGCCGTGGATCTGCTTCTCTTTGGAACCTTAACTTTCAAGACCATACTATCCGGTAGTAAAATAGGTCTGAAGGACAACGTGTGTGGACAGATTGGAGTCACTGAGATGACGTTGACAGCAGGGTGAACCAAAGAACCACCAGCACTTAAAGAGTAGGCTGTGGAACCAGTAGGCGTAGCCAAGATCAACCCATCAGCCTGTGCCACTGTTAGCAGGGAGCCATCACCGTATAGTTCCAGCATGGACACGAAAGGTGAAGGTCCTCTATCAATTGTGACCTCATTTAATGCTTGTTGTTCACAGACAAGTGACCCATCGGCTCTATGGACACGACATGAAAGTCTCATACGAAGGTTTGTACGAACCCCTTTCTCCAGCACAACGCTCAATGATTCTTTGAACTCTTCAAAGCTGAATGTGGTCAAAAACCCAAGTGATCCCAAACTGAACGAGATCACAGGAGGCACAGATCTTTGGAATAATGAAGAAACGTAAAGCACCGTACCATCACCACCCAGGGTGATCACCAAGTCCACGATCTGAGATTTCGTATGTATGAACTCTCTGTTCCAATACTTCAGGTAATGCACAGCCTTTGGTAACTCTTTGATTAGACTTCCAGCATTGAATCTCTTGGAATGTTCTAGATGGTGATCAACATAAACAGTAACGTCTTTGTACTTAGATAACAGCCATTCTGTTAGTTCTCTGGTCAGGTATACCAGCGAGTTATCTCTTGCCTTGGTGACGATCAAGATATGTTTAGCGTCTAGCTTCACGGTGGTCTTGGACAGGTTCTTAGATAGAAGCCTCACACCGTGGGCAGTTTCTGCGAGTTTTGCATGTGATTTAGACTGTTTCAAGTTGTCAGAGGAGTCAGAAAGCTTTCGCAGCATCCGCTCGTTGTCATCCTCGTTGTGTTTGTATGATCTTTGTCTATTGAGCTGTTCATGCGGCTGGAGTGTTTGTTTTGGGTTGGACATGGCACCTTGATCTGGAAAATGTAAGGCGGGAATGATAGAGTTGGGGTTCTCAAATCACCGAAAGACGTGAAGATTGCAGTATCTAAGGGCGTCGAATGTATCCAATGATACTAAAATGGTTCAATTGGTAGTACCGGAGGGAGATTTGGTGGCGTTGGGCCTCAACGTTTACAGGTGGCCTTGGAAGAATTTGTCATCTTTTTCGAGAAAGTTTAGGCTATCGTAGCGACAAACAGTAATGATTGGGTGCAGCGCCCCATTTGGCGGTGTTTAGCCAGTGAAGAGCGGAAGGATCACACAGAGACTACGAAGAGAAACACATGGGAGACTTGAGATGCTCTGTGCACCTGCTTACTCTGCAATGATCTCCCAAAGATCCACTTCCCCAGATTATTTGCCATTTTGGCACGGGCAAGTTGGTTCTTCTGCCTTCTGCTCTTTGTTTTAAACACATGAGATAAAAATGGGTAAGGGGGTTTCTTTTGCCACCACTGGTGTCAGAACCACCTCACAGACATGTCACAGAGCCAGGAGTCCACTGACACTTCAAACACTGACCCCCTTGCTGCACCAGCGAAGTCCCCCTATGAGGGTAAAGAGTTGCTCTCAGACCTGATACCTAAGTATACAAGAAAGGCAAAGCACATTGGCGTCAATTTGAATAAAATGAGCTTTGACGAACTCTACGTCTGTTTCTTTGCAGAGGCATTTGCTGAGACAATAACCAACACCATGAACTCGTCTCATACTACTATCAATGGCTCAATGACTCTATCACGGAAGACAGGGCATCAGGATGTTGTAGTACCACCTATTTTAAGACAAGACCATGTTGAGATCGACGAATCCGATTCAACTACCAAGTTTCTCCAGAAGTACCCCCTAGAAGGCCTAACGATCGCTTACATACGCAAGATAGCTGATAGTTATGATAAGCCAGGACCTAATGGGGCTGTTTCCAACATCAGAAGGAAGTTAATGGATTCAATCAACGGTTCCAAAAAGAAGATTTTTGAAGAGAATGGGTTGCTTTATTCTACTTTCTATGAATGCTTTGATCTTTTGACCCCTGTGCTGGAAGTCATCTTTGAAGAGCTTAATTTTGGCAAAGACATCAACATCTCAGAAAGTGATTCCTCATCGCTGGAACAAGAGGTCAAGTCCACCAAATTCAAGAACCTTGGTGTCAATTCCAGTACTAGTTTTCAGTACAATCAGGTGATTGCCGTTAAACAGTCTTTTGGAGGCAGAGAGTTTGGTCGTTTGAAACCATATGTTGCTGATATTCTCCATTACACTGGCATCGTACCTGAAGATTCCAAAAGTACCGAACTTTGTGAAGGTCTCCTGGAAAGAAAGCTACTGATCCATTCCATAGTTGAACTCGACCAGGAAATATTTACAGATAAAGGGTTGGAATGTTTCCAGGATTTACTTGAATTGAACCTCGAGTCTTGGAACAACTTACCAGAAGACGGGGAATACAAAAATCAATCAACTAGGGCTGCTGAAAGCTTACTACAAGCTAGTGTATGACAAAATGATGCTAGTCAAAGCAACGAAGGGTCTTATCATTGACAAAAGTTCTGTTTTATTTGTGCACCTCCTTCCAGCTGACAAAGATGACGGTACTGATTTGCCCCGTGTTAAGGTACTAGGTCCATTCCTTTTATCTGCGCCAAAGTTAAAATGGATGATCCTGTCGTTCATTGCGCCAAACAAGTCACTTGAAGAGAGCCAGAAAGAAAGAGAACTATGGTCCTCAATCAGAGTCAACAACCCTCCAACTGCTGCACGCGAAAGAGCCGCTACGATTGATTTTGACCTCACTGCTCAAGACCCACAGAGAAAGAGAATTAAACATGATACGCACCAACAAGGCGATAAAGGTGGTACATCGTTGTCGAACAAAGTTGATCATGGAAAACTTAATGTCAATGAGCCAGAGAGCGCGGCTTCCGCCCTTACTGAATCTTCAGGCACATCCATCAATACTCCAATGACCAGCGAGCCCCAATCAACCTCTGCTGGTTTTAGCTCCCAGTCTAAGAAGGAAGTCAAATCATGCTTCCAACATTATGTCATACCTTTAGAGAGCTTTGACAAGATTCTCCTTAAAGATGGCCAAATGGCGTGTGTCTATCTAATTGATGTGAGAATAATGGATCACTTATCAAATGTTCATTTCAAAGACAGCGCCACCCTAATCAAAGAGGGAAAAACATTCAAGGTGGAAATGCCTGAGAGTGGTATTATGAGAGAAACCGTCGTGTTGAAGGTGATCACACCAGACATATGGGAAGACAGGTTTGCCGAGAAAGTACTTGAAAGTGATTATGGCGATGATTTCCTAAAGTTGGCTAAAGAAAAGATCATTAATGAGCTTGAACTACTGGTTCAGATTCATTCCAAGCATAAAGTTGAAAAGCTTGACAAAGAGGATTTGCAATATAAGGAAAGTCGTGGTTTCAAGAGCCCTTACGGAAGAGAAAAACTTCGCAAACCTTTGGTGCCAGAGATTCTAGGGTTTGGCTCAATGGACGAAGAAGTGGAAGGACACAACCGTGGGATGTTCCTAATAACCAAATATGCCGGCTCAACAATGCTATGTGAAGAGGACTTACATGAACTAGATATGTCGGTGAAAACTCGCATTATCAAGAATTACAAGATGATCCATCGGGCAGAGGTGGTTCACAATGATGTCAAATTCAATAACATTGTGTTCGACTCTGACTTCTGGCCAACTGTGATTGATTTTGGAGAAGGTAAAAGCATTGATCTTGAGGCAGTTCCAAAAGCACAGACAAGATTGTTGACAAAATACTTGCAGATGGATAAAGTGCTGTCGATGCTTGGGCTTGAAGGTTCTTATTTCAGTTGATTTATGAGCAGCTTGACGGTCGGTCCTATTCCTATAAGGCGCAGTAACCAGTTTCCAATACATGATTTCTTGCCTCGTTATAACACAAAGCTTTGAAGATGTTATGTCTTTGCCAAATAATAGTACAAGCGCCTATGTAGCACCTAACTACAGACAATATTACCTTCGATGTCGATATACCCCAGTGGTTTTGGGATTCATTAATACACTAGACTTTAGCTACTGGTACTCACTGCTTGCGTATAAAGCCATAGATAAAGAAAGATTGCACTCAGCACCGAATGAGTGACAAATACTGTGTTGAAGGATGTTAGCCTGTACGGAATCTGAAATTTGGCTCCAAAGAAAATCTAGGCCAACAAAAAATCTCGAAAACAAAACACTTAACACACCTCTTCTCGTATACACCAAACACTCGAAATTACATGTGTTTGATATAACACAGCCCTGGTGCCCACCTAGAGAATGAAGCCATTCACCGCCATCCGTGTCTTCTCCACCTCGAGCTCGCCTTTCTCCAAGACGCTCATCCAGAAGGTGCAAACTTCCCCGGGCAATCGAAACGCTCTGTCTGTTGCCCAATCCACAAAGTACTATTTCCACTGGTTGTTCAAAGATACAAAGTCCGTGCTGAACTATTACGAGGATGAGATCATGAAACTGACAAAGCTGCCGCAAGACGTGGTGTTTGATAAGTCCAAACAGGCGGGGTTACACCAGTTGAAGTTTGTCAACGTGAGCAATGATGAGAAGTTGATCAATACTCCAACGGTAATGATCCATGGTCACGCTGCCTCTGGTATTTTCTACCACAGAAACTTCAACGAACTGAGTTCTAAGATCAGAGAGCTCTACACGATCGATCTGCCGGGTATTTCCCTTTCTGATACTGAGCCGTTCAAGACACCAAAGTTAGAAAAGAGCAAATTAGAGTTGAAACTGTCCCAGGACAAGCAAGAACTGCACTACTCAATCAAGCAGAATAACGAAAAGATTAAGCATAATGTTGAAAAAGTGTCACAATACTATATCGATGCCATAGAAGGGTGGAGAAAAGCTAACGGTCTAGAGAAATTCAACTTGATCTCACATTCATTTGGTGGGTACTTATCATTCCGCTATGCATTACAACACCCTGAAAGAGTCTCAAAGTTACTCTTCGTTTCGCCAGCAGGTGTCGAAAAGTCTATCTTCTCAATCAACAACACAAAGACTGAAGGTTCTACTACAAATGAACCGTATCTAGAGAACTACTACAGACCTCCACTCATTCCAAAGATCATCTCCACTTTTGGTTTTAACTTGACTAGAATTATGGGCCCATTAGGTGTGAAGTTGATCTCCAAATATCTAAGCATCCGTTACTCTAGAGGTTCTGAGCTGGATGACCCAAGAATCCTGATGTTGATCAAGTACACCATCAACTTATTTCACCAAAGAAACGACTCCTATGATCATTTACAGACACTTCTGAACAATCAAGTCATTGCCTTCGACCCTATCCTGGACCATATCGATGAGTTAAAGATGCCAGTACACTTCATGTATGGTCAGTACGACTGGATGAATCCAAAGGCTGGTTTCTTCGCTGGTGCTAAGGCTCACGATGGTCATTTCCAAGTGATCAAGAACGCAGGCCACAATATCTTCTTAGACAACCCTCATGATTTTGACGAGGAGACTATCAACTTCTTGAGAGGCTGAACTTATATACTGTTAAACTATTACGAATTTATGATACGGTGTTGTAGTTCTAGAGGCACAGGGCTGAAGAATTTTATGTGTCAAGTTATGTATGTGTCTTGGATCTCGATTCTCCGTTTACAGGCCCGCAGCCCCGCCTAGCCCCGCCTGTCCACAGCGGGATCCGCGCGGGCTTTTCTCTGCCTAAAGCCCTCTGCCTAGCGGTGGGTCACGGTCCTCCCGGCGATACGGCTCCAGGCAGAGAACCTCGCTAATTTTCTTTTACGAGAATCGCCGGGGGAAAGTCACTCAGACTTCTGAATCCGAAGTCGGTGTTCGTACATTTTTTAGTTAGCATCATGAGTGACATATTCTGGAAAGCTGTGGTGTTTTTGTTTTTGTACCTCTTTTATACTCTTGTGCCTCCTTCTTTTCCTCGTATAGTGACCTTGTTGTCTAGTATCGAGCCCCAAGAGACTCATAGTGTCGTTATTACCAGTGCTGGCCACAGTTTGATAACATCTTTACCACACCCGCTCACACATCTACCACCCATTTTAGATCAGAGATAGAAACACCCGCTACGATGCCATTCCACGATTTCATCTTAGAGAAGAACCTGGAGAGACACTCAGAACTGTCTGGTTCCAAGAGTGTCCCATCATTAGACGTCAATCTTGAGGACATCAAACTCAAGACATCGGGCTTCTTACAGTCCATAGGCCAGAAATACCTCTCAAAGGAAAATATCATAGATCCAGAGGCGCATCACCACAAGAGAGACTTGAAAGAAGTGGACCATGTTCATCATAAGCATTTTTGGAACGAGTTTCCCAGAAAGCAAAGCAATAACGACATGTCCTACCATGAAGAGGACATCACTATGAGGTTCATCGTTGATTGGTTCTATGGCAAGTCCAAAGAATAAAGCTGAATTGGTTCAAGATTATATGAGAAATGAAAAAGGCAACAAGGTACTATGGTTTTAGAGATGCATTATGAATTTTACGGTTAATATTTATTATAGTAAACTGTAGCTGTGCGTGTAATTATTCTCGTTAAATGGTTGGTTTATTTAGGAACATGTTCATTCTTGTAATGCTCTTTCCTTAATTCAGCAAAGGACTTCTTTGGTTTTGGAGGTTCCTCTTCTTCTTCATCAATCTCTTCTTCTTCTTGGTCGATTAACTTCTCAAGCGGAGCAGGTGGGTGTTCATGGTGATAGTGAGCTTTTCTCAATTCAGCAAATGACTTCTTTGGCTTTGGTTCTTCATCATCTTCTTCATCCTGTTCATCATCTTCCTCACTTCTGGATTGTTCTTTACGCAGCATATCTAGTTCATCAACCTCCACTTTGAACTCTGGTTCACCCAGTGAAAAGTCATCCAGTTCAGTGTCTTCATCGTCATCTTGATAGTATTCGTTCATTTCAGGCAAGGTGGCATGCTGGAACGGGGTCTTTGGCTCGTCAATGGTCTGTGTCAAGTTGTCCATGATGTCCTTCTGGATCACCTCATTCTCTGACAAGTTCTGTGCGTTCCATTTCAGTCTCTCCTCTTCTGTAACTGCCTCACTGGCATTATCAGCAGGCCCGATGTCTTGATGGTTCTCTTTCAATTGCGCATTCAGCTTGGTGTTCTTCAGCACTTGTTCTCTGAACTCCTTGGTGGAGTCACTGATTCTCACTGGTGACTGAGTGGTCTCGCTCTTGTTCTTTAGGATACCGCCCATTTTTATAGTTGATAGTTATGCTCTGCAAAGCCTGGAAACAGACTCTATTTATGTGGAGCAAATGGCAATTTGATTGTTCTTCGATTTTCGCGGGTGGCGTTATGAGCGTTACCGAAAAGGGTAGTTTCCCAATTAGGAAACATTCAAAATTCCCAACGTTCGCGGAAATACGCGAAAACTGCAAGGTTCTACAGTTATTACAGTTTTGACAAGGTTCTGGGCTGACAACTGTAAAAGGCGCTGTGCCATTTTTTTTGGCTTTTTTGTTGAATCGCGAAAAAGTTCCCCTTTACAGATCTCAGTTTTCGATTTTTGTTGGCTCGAGATTTTGACACAAACAGGGAACAAGGAACGTTCAACAGGGAATAAACGGTGGGATCTGACTGTAGAAAACGTAGCCACCGGGAGCCACACCAAGGGCAGCAGCCTGGCGCAAAACACGCCAAAAGCCGCCAATTCCACCTGCCCACGCCGCTGCAAATCGCCACCGGCGCTCTCAGCTCATCGCCCAACAGGTTGTTTTCGCGAATTTTTACATTTTGGCCTACAACATTTTTCGCCATTCACCAAAAATCAACAAAAATTCAGCATTGTGCCTTCTCTCTTATAAGACGCCAGACGACGCTATCTTTGACTGTTCCACCCTCCGCGGCTACTCAGACCACTGTGCTATTCTTGTTTCTGCTGCTTTGCCCCATTGCCAGACACAATTGCTACTGATCCGCTCTTGTCGCTAATCTATACCGCTCCTACATCGATTTCTGCCCTTTGTGCACTTCTCACACACCACACCACACAGAGAAGTCCCATTGCAACGAGATCTTTCCCTACTCACCTGTCAACGTCAAGATAAACACAGTCACGTCACACACCATGTCCTTCACTCCTAATCACAACAATGCGTCTCTAAGACCTTTGACCCTATCACATGGTTCTATCGAATACACTCTATTGGTCCCAACCAATTTGCTATTCATCTCCTCTGAATTGAAAGACCAGTTCGAGAAGACCCTTCCTGAAGTCACCGAAGGTTTCGCTGGTGAAGATGAACCAGCTTCTCCAACTGAATTGTTGTCCACTTTCTTGGGTTACACTGCCAACTTGATCGATCCAGATGTTCCAGGCCAATTTGACCAAGTTTTATCCCTGGTTCTACAAGAATTCGAAGCTAGATTCTTAACTGGTTCAGATGTCCATTCATTGGCCTCCTCATTGTTGAAGAACGATGAAGAATACCCAACTACTTTGGAAAAAGTCAAATTAGTCGTAAAGAACTACTTCAACGCTAGAATTGCCGCTGGTAAGCCATTTAAGAAATACGACTCTGCTTTGTTAAGATCTGTCTTAAACGATGAAGCTAGTTTGGTCGCTATCTTTGGTGGTCAAGGTAACACTGATGACTACTTTGAAGAACTAAGAGACTTGTACAAGATCTACAATGGTTTGATCTCTGATGTTATCAAGGCTGCTGCCGCCAAATTGAACGAATTGGTCAGATCTACTCCAGACACTGAAAAGATCTACACTCAAGGTTTTGATTTGATCAGTTGGTTGGAAAATGAAGACAAGACTCCATCAAATGAATACTTGTTATTGATTCCAGTCTCATGTCCATTGATCTGTGTTATCCAATTGGCCCACTACGCCATCTCAGCTAGAGTCTTAGGTTTAACTCCTGGTGAATTTAGATCTTACCTATCTGGTGCCACTGGTCACTCTCAAGGTTTAACCACTGCCTTGGCCATTGCTGAAGCCGACTCTTGGGAAAGCTTCTTTGCTTCATTGGACAAATCTGTCACTTTCTTGTTCTACATTGGTGTCCGTTGTTACCAAGTTTACCCAAACACTGCTTTGGCTCCATCCATCTTGCAAGATTCTATTGAAAACTCTGAAGGTCAACCATACCCAATGTTATCTGTCAGAGATTTGTCTCAAGAACAAGTCCAAACCTTCATTGATCAAACCAACGCCCATTTACCAAAAGAGAAACACATTGCTATTTCATTGGTTAACGGTGCTAGAAACTTGGTTGTTTCAGGTCCTCCACAATCCTTGTACGGTTTGAACTTACAATTGAGAAAGGCTAAGGCTCCATCTGGTTTAGATCAAGCTAGAATTCCATTCAGTGAAAGAAAGTTGAAATTCTCCAACAGATTCTTACCAATCACCTCTCCATTCCACTCTCATTTGCTAGAAGAAGCCTCTGAATTGGTTAAACAAGATTTGCTTGATGCTGGTCTAGAATTCAAACAATCAGACTTGAAAGTTCCAGTTTACGACACTTTTGACGGTCAAGATTTACGTTCTTACAAGGGTTCTGTTATTGAAAGATTGAACTTATTGATTACCAAATTACCAGTCAACTGGGAAAAGGCTACTCAATTCCAAGCTTCCCACATCCTAGATTTCGGTCCAGGTGGTGCTTCTGGTTTAGGTGTTTTGACTCACCGTAACAAAGAAGGTACTGGTGTTCGTATCATCATTGCTGGTGCTCTTGACAACTCCTCTGAAGACAACGAATTTGGTTTCAAACAAGAACTATTCACTTTGAACTCTCAAGATGTCAAATTTGCCCAAAACTGGTTGTTGGAATACCAACCTAAATTGGTTAAGACCTCAGGTGGTAAGATCTACGTTGATACCAAGTTCTCAAGATTATTGGGTAGAGCTCCAATCTTAGTTCCAGGTATGACTCCAACTACTGTTCACCCAGACTTCGTTGCTGCCACTTTGAACGCTGGTTACCACATTGAAATTGCTGGTGGTGGTTACTTCAACCCACAAGGTTTCACCAAAGCTTTGAACTCTGTTGTTGACCAAGTCCAACCAGGTACTGGTATCGGTATCAACTTGATTTATGTTAACCCAAGAATGTTACAATGGGGTATTCCATTGATCAAAGAATTGAGAGACAAGGGTTTCCCAATTCAATCACTAACCATTGGTGCCGGTGTTCCATCACTAGAAGTTGCTACTGAATACATTGAAACTTTGGGTCTAACTCACTTAGGTTTGAAACCAGGTTCAATTGACTCCATTTCTCAAGCCATTACCATTGCTAAGGCTCATCCAAACTTCCCAATTGTCTTACAATGGACCGGTGGTCGTGGTGGTGGTCATCATTCATTTGAAGATTTCCATGCTCCAATCTTGCAAATGTACGCCAAGATCAGAAGATACTCTAACATCTCATTGATTGCTGGTTCAGGTTTCGGTTCTGCTGAAGACACTTATCCATACTTGACTGGTGAATGGTCTACCAAGTTCAACTACCCACCAATGCCATTCGATGGTGTTTTGACTGGTTCAAGAGTCATGGTTGCCAAGGAAGCTTTCACTTCTCCAGCTGCTAAACAAGCCATTGCTGATGCTACCGGTGTTCCAGATTCTCAATGGGAACAAACTTACAAGAAACCAACTGGTGGTATTGTTACTGTTAGATCTGAAATGGGTGAACCAATCCACAAATTGGCCACCAGAGGTGTTATGCTATGGAAAGAAATGGATGACACCATCTTCAACTTACCAAAGAACAAACTACAAGATGCCTTGGACAAGAAGAAAGACTACATCATCAAGAAGTTGAATGCTGATTTCCAAAAGCCATGGTTCGCTACTATTGATGGTAAAGTCTATGACTTGGAAGAATTAACCTACGAACAAATTGCTAAGAGATTGGTTGAATTGTTGTACGTTAGAGGTTCAAAGAGATGGATTGATGTTTCTTTGAGAAACTTTGTTGGTCAATACTTGCACCGTGTTGAAGAACGTTTCGCCACTTCTGCTGCCACTTCTGTATTGTCATCATTCACTGACTTGGAACAACCAGATGAAGCTGTTGCTAAGGTCTTTGACGCCTACCCAGCTGCCAAGACTCAATTGATCAACCAACAAGATATTGACTACTTCTTGATCTTGGCCCAAACCCCAGCTCAAAAGCCAGTTCCATTCATTCCAGTCTTGGACTCAAGATTCGAAGTCTTCTTCAAGAAAGATTCCCTATGGCAATCAGAAGACCTAGAAGCTGTTGTTGACCAAGATGTTCAAAGAACTTGTATCTTACATGGTCCAGTTGCTGCTCAATTCACTAACAAGGTTGATGAACCAGTTAAGGAGATCTTGGATGGTATCCATGAAGGTCACATTGCCAAGTTGTTGAAAGACCAATACTCTGGTGATGAATCTAAGATTCCAGTTGTTGAATACTTCGGTGGTGAAGAACCAGTTGCTGTGCAATCTTCTGCTGCTTCAGGCTCCAAACTGGTTGTCCAAGCTTCTGATGTCACTAAAGATGAATGGTACAAATTGTTAGCTGGTCCAAAGCGTTCTTGGAGACATGCTTTCATCTCATCAAGACATGTCATTCAAGGTTCAAACTTCGTCACCAACCCAGCCAGACAAGTCTTGTCTCCAGCTAAAGGTGTCTACGTTGAAATTGAAAACCCAGAACAACCAGCCAAGACCGTTGTCACTGTCTTTGAACCAATCCAAGGTAAGGTCAAACCAGTTGCTGAATTGAAGGCTAAGGATGCTACCACCATTCAACTATCTTTGATTGAACACAGAAACATCTCCAAGAAACCAGTTGCTCTAGAATTGTTGTACAAATTCAATGCTGAAGATGGTTTCTCACCAATCTTGGAAATCACTGAAAACAGAAATGAACGTATCAAAGAGTTCTACTGGAAGGTTTGGTTCACTGAATCTTTCAACTTGGACATTGATGTTCACAAGCCAATTGAAGGTGACAAATTGACCATCACTTCTCAAGACATTGCTGAATTCACTCATGCTATCGGTAACAAGTGTGAAGATTTCGTTCCAAGATCTGGTAGAAAACAATTGGCTCCAATGGATTTCGCTATTGTTATTGGTTGGAAGGCTATCATCAAGTCCATCTTCCCAAAGACTGTTGATGGTGATCTATTGAGATTGGTCCACTTGTCCAATGGTTACAAGATGTTATCTGGTGCTGCTCCATTAGCTAAAGGTGACGTTGTTTCATCAACTGCTGAAATCAGATCTGTTATCAACCAAGATTCAGGTAAGGTCGTTGAAGTTGTTGGTATTGTCTCAAGAGATGGTAAACCAGTTATGGAAGTTTCATCTTCATTCTTCTACCGTGGTGAATACTCTGACTTTGAAAACACCTTCTCCAAGACCACTGAAGCTCCATTTAAATTGCACATTCAATCTGCTAAGGATTTAGCTGTCTTGAGATCCAAGGAATGGTTTGAACTTGATGAAGAAATTGACTTATTGAACAAGACTTTGACCTTTGAAATTGAAACTGAAACTACCTTCAAGAACAAGACTGTCTTCAGCTCTGTCAAGTCTACCGGTAAGGTCTTGCTAGAATTACCAACCAAGGAAGTTATCCAAGTTGGTACTGTTGATTACGAAGCTGGTGAATCTCATGGTAACCCAGTTATTGACTACTTGACCAGAATCGGTTCATCAATTGAAGAAAGTGTTAAGTTTGAAAACTCCATTCCAATTGCCACTCTAGAAACTCGTGCCCCAGGTACTAATGAACCTTATGCTGTCGTTTCTGGTGATTACAACCCAATCCACGTTTCACGTGTCTTCTCCAGATATGCCAACTTGCCAGGTACTATCACTCATGGTATGTACTCATCTGCCTCTGTTCGTGCCTTAGTTGAAAGTTGGGCTGCTGATTCTGTTTCCTCAAGAGTTCGTGCTTTCAACGTCCAATTTGTTGGTATGGTCTTGCCAAATGACACTTTGACTACCAAGTTAGAACATGTTGGTATGGTTAACGGTAGAAAGATCATCAAGGTTGAAACTAGAAACGAAGAAGATACTGTTGTCTTATCTGGTGAAGCTGAAATTGAACAACCAATCTCCACTTTTGTCTTCACTGGTCAAGGTGCTCAAGAACAAGGTATGGGTATGGACTTGTATGAAAAATCTGAAGTTGCTCGTGAAGTCTGGGATAGAGCTGATACTCATTTCTTGAAGACTTATGGTTTCTCCATTATTGACATTGTCAAGAACAACCCAAGTGAATTGACTATCCACTTCGGTGGTGAGAAGGGTAGAAAGATCAAAGAGAACTACGCTCAAATGACTTTCGAAACCATTGTTGATGGTAAGGTCATCTCAGAAAGAATCTTCAAATCAATCACTGAAAAGACTCAATCATACACTTTCAAGAACCCAGGTGGTTTAATCTCAGCTACTCAATTCACCCAACCAGCTTTGACCTTGATGGAAAAGGCCTCCTTTGAAGATTTGAGAGCTAAAGGTTTGATTCCAGTTGACTGTATCTTTGCTGGTCACTCTTTAGGTGAATATGCTTCATTGGCCTCATTAGCTGAAGTTATGTCTATTGAATCATTGGTTGAAATTGTCTTCTACAGAGGTATGACTATGCAAGTTGCTGTTCCAAGAGATGAACAAGGTAGATCCAACTATGGTATGATTGCTGTCAACCCATCCAGAGTTTCTGCTACCTTCACTCAAGATGCTTTGAAATTCGTTGTTGACCGTGTTGGTAAGCAAACCACTTGGTTAGTTGAAATTGTCAACTACAACGTTGAGAACCAACAATACGTTGCTGCTGGTGACTTGAGAGCCCTAGACACTTTGGGTAACGTCTTGAACTTCATCAAACTACAAAAGATTGATATTGTCAAGTTACAAGAACAATTGTCATTGGAAAAGGTTGAAGAACACTTGAACGAAATCATTGATGAAGTCTCCAAGAAATCTTTAGCCAAACCACAACCAATTGAACTAGAAAGAGGTTTCTCTACCATCCCATTACGTGGAATTTCAGTTCCATTCCACTCCAGTTACTTGAGAAATGGTGTCAAACCATTCAAGGCTTTCTTGGAGAAGAACATCTTGAAAGAAAACGTTAAGACTGACAAGTTGATTGGTAAGTACATTCCTAACTTGACTGCTAAGCCATTTGAAGTTACCAAGGAATACTTCCAAGATGTCTACGAGTTGACCAAATCAGACAAGATCAAAGACGTTTTGGACAACTGGGAAAAATACCAACAATAAGCTGCTCAATCTTGGTTTGGGTAATTCTATTAATCGGTGTTAGATGATCTTCATGATAAAGTTAGTGTGGTGTTGACTTTGTCTACTAGTTGTTGATTGTCTTGTCATTGGATTTACTGAATATTCTGCGTCAGAAAGAGTTTTATTGTTCATTTCATTTATTTGCTAGGTTTTGTTTTCATGTCATAGAAGAGTCTTAGTTACTCAAAGGTTTAATTTATTGTTCTTTAACAATTTGCTTATATATATAATAACACTAATTTAAGTCAAAATAATTATACAATGTTGTAGTAATTCTATAATTAATTGGTTGATCTGATTAGACGATGGCGTCTGTAATCTCAACTAGGACACCAATGGCCCGGCCAGCGCGTAGCTAGCTAATTAGCTTCATTCAAATTTGTTGAAGAGAAAAAAAGAAGAACCACAGCCAAAAGGCATCTCCATCACCACAAGTTTGCCACTCCATTGACCTGATAGCGCTTTAGAGCAGCCTCAACCCCTACAGCTGTGCTTACAGAGAACTATCCATCCATTGAGCGCTCCGAAATTGGCCCTTTTGCAGCTGTTTTAGGCACCACTTTGACACATCTGGTTGAGTTAGCGTCCGAAGAAGCTATACAATATGATCAGATCCGGCTAAACGAAAAAAACTACGTCAATCAAATAATAGTACAATATTAATGTTAATTTATTAGACATTAGTGAACGGTAGAATCTCATAGGAAGAATTGCTCTTCTTTGTAATCAAACATCTTCCAGAAGTCATTTTGGTTGTTTAAGAACTCATTAGGGAATTCATTGAAGCCCTTGATGGCAGCATTACTTAGGGCATCCAAGTATGGGATAGCAGGTTCAGTGTTCAATTCTGGGATCTCCTCGCCGTTAATTTGATGGTACTGAGGTTGTTGATATTGTTGTTGATGCTGCTGTGGTTGATGCTGTTGCAATGGGATCTGCTGTTGTGCCTGTGGTTGGTGTAATTGTGTTGGATGAGGAGTTGGTGTAGACCCAGGGCCTGAGACAGGATTGATGACATTCGAGCCGATACCACCATTGTACTGGATAGGTTGGTACTGCTGGTGCTCTGGAGGGAAATCTTGAGTGGTGTTGATAGCTGCTGGGTAAGAAGGAGGATTCAAGATTGGTTGTGTCACAGGCTGCTGTGGTTCTGGAGCTGGTTGTTGAGCTTGTTGTGGAAATTGGTTAGTTGGAGGCTGCTGTGGCTGATGTTGTGGGAACTGACGAGCAGGATGGGTGCCAGTATGACCATTCACTGGTAGTTTAGCCGTCTTAGCGACAGTATCGGTGGATGAAACCTCCACAATGTTGTTAAAGACATCCTCATTCTTAGCGAAAGTGGTCAGATAGAAGTAGAATAGTAGTCTCATCTTGATCATCATATGGTTCTTCTTATACTTTTCATGGCAAATCTTCAGTGAATCCAACAACACCTTGAATGATTGGTAATTAAAGTTTAATTGCAAGATGTTGGTACATTTCAATAGCAGCGCAAAGCAATACATCAATCTCCCAAAGATTAACACTGGGATAGCAGCTTTTTTCTCTGGTGATAGTCTCCCAAAATGGTCAATGCATCTTGAAGTGGCATCATAACACTTCAAAGTGTAGTCTTTAGAGTTGAATTTTGAATATAGATAAGCCTCAACAGAGGCGATGAAACCAGCTACCACGTCTTTGTCAAGTGTTAGTTCATCTTTGTAAGTTTGGATCTCTTGATCCAAGTACTCGATCAACAAGTGGTTAGTTTCATCCTTAGCATCAACGTGTAAGTTGATTCTTTCCATCACAGAGCACAGTTTGGCAAATACAGCAATGTTCTTGAAGTCTTCATTTTCACAGGTCTTCAGGTGTTGATAGCTCTCTTCCATGTATGGACTCCAATGAACTTGTAACTTTCTTCTCAAGAACAAACAGTAGCCCAGTGAAGAGCTGTAAATACCCAGCACCAATGATCTGTATTCATCCTTTTGAGGGTCTTCTAGCATGGTGCTTCGACTGAATGAACCTTCTTGCTTGTTGACAACGTAGTATGGACGGCCAGTTAGACCAAGATCTTGGACCATATTGACACATAATGAAGAAATGATATGATAACGACGGTGATGGAATAGTTCTGGAGTGTTATACCAGACAGATAACAGAGCCAGACATTTCAATAGTTCTGTAGTCTTATTCCCGACTAGTAAGAACTCGTTGATGACTTGCTTTAAGGAAATTGTCTCTAGCTCAAGGTCTCTATCGACGTCATCCGAATTGCAATCTGGTTGGACAACACCTGTTAAAGACATCACAGTGGTGAACAATAGTGGGTTGTTCTTTCTGAAGGAATCAAACTCTGTTGGAACCTTGACTAGTGGGAAGGTGGCATAGATTGACTCATGATAAAGTTTCAATCTGGACTTGGCTTCTTCTAGGGATATCAGACCCGCATTGATCACATCAATTGGAGCGTCATGGATCTTGCTCATTCTTCTTTCAGCAGTGGATGTGACACTGTTGGATATTTCCATAAGAATGTTGGAGTCCATAAGCTTGTCAATCTGTTGAGCTCTTGTGAGTTTCTCTTCAACTGGTGGTTTAGCTGATCTTGAGTCTGGAATGAACTCCAGGTTTCTGGAACCTGTGCGTTGGCTTATCGTGTCCGGTTGGTAGAAATGCGGTGAGAAGTTCCCATAGCTGCTGTAGCTTCCACTGTTAACTTGTGGACTATCACTTGAGGCTGATATTGGGGAGTCATTTGTGGAGTTGGCGCCGCTCTGTTGGGTTTTCAGCTGTTTCTTCAACTTCAAGACTTGTTGCTCTAGTTCAGCAACTCTATCGTCTGGTCTCTTCTTCTTCCTGGAGTGGTTCAGGTCGATCTCACAGGTTCTTTTGGTCTTCAAGCAACGTACACAGGGAGATCCAAGATCATCCGGGTTTGATGGGATGCACTTCACCTTCAGCCCATGGCACGATTTGCAGGCAACTGCTCTTCTCTTTGTGTTGCTGTTCTTGGAATCCATCTTTGTATTGTCTCTCTTCTTGGAGTCCTCGTACAGATCGCTCATCTTGCAGTATGACGCAAAGATGTTGATAACAATAGCCACTTGATGAGGGCAACGGAGTGGCTAGTATATCAGCAGAAATTTGGTGTGAAATCCTGGATTTCGGGTAAATGACACAATTTTGTACTTGGTAACTCAGGAATAGTACAGAAAACCGTCTTCAAGACGCTATTAGGGGCAGAAACAGCACTTCAAATGG
The DNA here is from genome assembly GCA_030574855.1 of Taiozyma rabaulensis. Lineage (NCBI taxonomy): Eukaryota > Fungi > Ascomycota > Saccharomycetes > Phaffomycetales > Wickerhamomycetaceae > Taiozyma > Taiozyma rabaulensis. The sequence continues at coordinate 549,958 of JAJMFP010000165.1, forward strand.
CAAAAGATGTCCTTATGGCCTTACAAATTCAGTACAACCGCGAAATTTTTAGTCAGTCAGACTGATTACATAATCATGGAGTGCATGCTTATGTAATGACAATAGTACTTAGTCAGTTTGAACAGATATAAAGACACAACTCTACACGCCCTAAAGGCCCAGTTTTCACATTAGTTCATTCATATAACAAACGAATAAAATATATCTTTTAATTACCCGAATTATTACACAAGTTATGATGTATGGATTCTATCTTAATTCCAAGGGTTAACTTAGAATTTTAATAGGTGTGGTCTGTCACCAGATTTCAAGCTGAAGGTAGAAGCTAAGTATTCTTTTAATAATGGAGTTTTCTTGATTGAGGTTAATAAAGCAGCATCGACGGTCTTTTGGTCAGCGATTCTTTCAGCTTTGATTTCTTTCTTAGCACCTTCACCGAAGAATTCAGCTTCAGATTTGGATTTTGATGATTTTTCTCTGGCAAAGTAGGCAACGTTGAATTTGGAAACGTCAACGGAGGCAATGTCAACTTTGGTGGAGGTGGCAATGACGTATCTGGCGTTAACACGACGTAATGGGACACCGTTAACTTTGAATGGACCAGAAACTAATAAGGTGTTGTCTTCTAAGTGGTTCAAGTAGACAACTCTTTTACCTCTGAAACGACCAGCTAACAAGATCAAAACGGTACCTGGGACTAATGAGGCACGTAATTTTTGTGGACGAGCAGTCTTTCTGGTTTGCTTTGGGACTGGAGCGTCTTCAGCTGGATACCATTTTGGAGCCTGGGTCTTAGTTAGTACTTCATGTTCTTGGGTTGTAGATCAAACGTCAGATCGATATTGAACGTGTTATGGGTCATTCGGGGGTCCTTGCCAGCTGTAATACCGACACATCTGGATTCTCTCTTTAATTTCATGGGTTGTTTCCTCGAGGTTCACTATGGGGGTCCTTCCTGAAACTATCATCAACATTTCATCAATAGTTCAACATCTCGTATATCACCAATACTTCAGCTTTGGGGACGCTGAAAACGACACACATGATTCATTCAATACTCTCTGACGCACTGGTACGCTTTCCACTCACTAATTGGGCGCTCATTTTCAAGTAGATATGTGTTTAATACGACCCTTCTACGTTACTACGTTATTACGCTTGATCAATTTTCAACATTCAAAACCTCGAAGTTCGAGTCGTGGTGTACGGATGTCTAGGGCTTCCCTCTATGTTGTTCTGTAATTTACTCACCCCCTGTCGAGCGCTGAGAAGAAATCAGTCTGAAAATTACCGAACTTCTCCCCACCCCAAAAATTCGCGGACTTACCCACGAAAATATTTGTGACTGTTTTGTGCAGCGACTGAAAAATTCCCAATTAAATTCACCAAACGAGTTCGCGAGAGACAAAATGCAGTGTGCACTCTGGAAATGGTGGTGTTCGGGTGTTTTGCGATAAAGCTCTAATCCAAATCTTGCATAAGCGGCGCGCCGAAAACATGGATAATCAACTACACTCTCGGGCAACATCTTAATGGTTTAGTATTATACATCATTTCAAACAAAAAACACAAAGGAAACGAGCGGAATATCTCTTTACAAAAGGTCCCTGGTTCGCACTGATTACCAGTCTGGTGGTGGAGGAGTCTCACCATCTTCATCTGGCTCAGGACTGTATCTGAAAACAACGACGATTTGACCTTGACCCAAGTCTAGAGTAATGTCACGAGGGTTGTCGATGACTTCATTTAGTTTGATCTTAGCAGTGCCCAGTTCTTGATCCTTGGAGAACTTGTGATGAATCACACCGCCAAAGACAACTTCAGCATCAACTGGACCATCAAACTTGGTTTCTTCTTCCCATCTGATGACACCGTTACTGGACTTGACATTCTTGGTGTGGTAGATCTCCTTCAATTTGTCATTGATGGCTAATGAGACTCTCAATTGAGCTTGATTGCCCAAGTTTGTACCTGAACGAATGGTCAATTGAGCTTCAGCAGATTTCTTACCTTTGGCAGCAGTGGTGTAAGTTGAAACTTGGGATGATGTTCTAGAGTGTTGCTTTTGAGCAGCGGCAATAGCACCACCTTCTTCACTGGAGTTCAAGTTACTTTGTGATTTGGAATTACCAGATCTCAAGGATTGGACATCGTTGGAGTAGTTATCAACGGATTTTCTTGGTTGATCCAATGATTTCTTTGACTTCTTACCAACCAAGACACCCTTCAACAATGAACCACCTTTCCCAACAGCACCAACACCGGCACCAGCGACACCAGTAGCCAAAGAGGCAGCAGCACCAACACCTTTCAATGGGGCACCAGCAATCATTGATAGACCAATACCGAATTCAGTTTCACCAACCTTTGGACGCATGTATTCAGGGACAAAGATGACTCTGGCACGAACAGTACCCTTTGGTTGTAATTGGAAAGTAACAATGTCTGAGGTTAAAGGTTTGACATCGGCAATGTTCAATCTAGTTTCACCGATCAACTCATTCTTACCAGCTCTATCCCAATCATAGATTTGCAATTGAATGTCAGATCTGGATCTTGATGGGATTGGAATGGTTGTACCCTCGTTCCAAGTTGGATTCAACGTTTTCTTAACAACCTTTGACTTGAACAATTCGACACCACCAAATCTCACAGAGACGTATGGATCAGCCTTACCGTTACGGTCAGCAGCTGTCAAGTTTTCAGCATCCAAGAATTCAATCTGTGCTCTACCAGTGTCCAATATGGTTTCAGAAGGTGGTAGTTTAATGGCAGATGGAATGTATTCAAATCTGATCTTGATAGTAGAGGAACCAACATGCACAGTGGTGGCCTGTTCAAAACCTTTCTTCAATAGATCAACAGTGTTGTAAGTAGACTCTTCAATGATGTGATCAGTGTCTTTAACTAGAGCCTTCTTTGTATTTCTGAAGATTATTTTAGAGTTTGGCAAATCACGAATGAAGGCATCACCAACTTCTGGATTGACACTGCGGGCAGCAGTTCTGGAGGAAACGAATGAAGGAGGACCGTAATCATCAACAAGAACCTGGATGAACGTCTCTGGTTTCTTGACTTTACCACCATCAATGTGGAAACCCAAAGTACCTGATCTGTAAGTCAACAATTGTTCTAGTGATAGTTTCTCCTTAGCAGTACCATCATCTTCGTCGTCTAGATCTTGGACATCGATCCATTCGTAATCATCTGGGTTCTTTTTGTATAATTCTTCCCAAGCAGCTAGTTCTTCTTCTTGCTTCTTAGCCTTTGCTGCAAACTTCTCCTTCTTCTCTTCCAATTCTCTCAATTCAGTGACAGAGTAAACAGGGATGGCAGGTAAGAATGAGATGGAGTAGAAGATATCACCTTTTGGTTTCTTACCCTTGACTTCCAATTTTTGAGACAGAACCTTTTCAGAACCGTCATAGAACAAGTAGGCACCATTTGGACCCTTCTTGATAATTCTTTCAACTTTGGTAGAAGCGGAACCCAGAGCACGATCTTTACCCAAGTTTTGATCATCCATCAACTCTAATGTGATGTGTTGGGTCTCTGAGACGATTGGCAAGTAGATGACTTCATTGAACACTGGGTTCAAAGTATCAGGATGGAAAGTAGTTTGGTATTTCAATCTGTTGTTCAGCAACACCTTGACGTATGGATCAACTTTACCAATGGTTTCCAGATTCAACACATCCTTGGCTTCTCTCAAATGTAGTCTCACAACACCAATTGGAGGAACATAGTTAGCAGAACCAGAGACACCGGATAGTGATAGCGGTTTGAACTCGGCAGTGATACGCACTTGACCTTGTGGTGACAACTTGAAGACATCGTTACCTTCTCTAACATTGAACACTAGAGTGTCCAAGCTTTCTTCCAAGACACCAATGACCTGATCAGTTGAAGCAGAGCTGGTATCGTATAGCACCAATTTGACATGAGAGTTGGATTTTTGTGTAACCAACAATTCCAAAGTTTCTTCCCAAGTTGGTTCATTAGCACGTTTCAAAGTTCTGAATTGCTTGGATAGTTTACCATTGATGTATAATTCAGCCTTTGGATTCATCTTACCAGTGATTGAGGAGCTAACATCTAGATCTTTGGCTTGGTGTAGTTTCAATTTGAAGATACCAACTTCAGAATCTGGAGCATCAACCTCGGTACTCTCTTCACTGGACTCGCCTTCATCATTGATGACTGGGAACCAACGAATATCGTACTTAACCAACCCTTTCTTCTTACCAGCGGATAGAACAGCTTTCTCAACATCGACATGAGAATCTTGTTGTAACAATTCACCTAGTTCGAATTCATGAGCACCATACAATTCACCTTTCTTCTTATCAACGTTGAAATCGTATAGATCAATGTGTAGTTTCTGTTGCAAGTTGTTGACTAACAAGTACTTGGTCTCGTTCCATAGAGGATTCTTTGTTTGGGCCTTGACGTCAGTACGGGTCAATTTGATTGGATCAGATTCAAGGTATAGTTGAACGTATGGGTTGATAGTATCTTTCAAGTCTGAAGCACTCTTGGCAGTGATTGCAACAACCCCAATGGCATCGTTGGATTGGGCAGCCATGATCTCTTCGACGTCAACGTCTAAATGGTTTGGAGCATACAACATAGGACCAGCGTTAGAATTAATGATGTTGGTGATCAAAGAGGACAAACCAGGAATCAAAGACATGATATCTAGACCGAAAGTGTCACCACCAACTGGTTTCAAAGCAAAGTCAATCTTTGGAGGTTCTAACAATTGGACAGAAACAATCTTGATGTGAGGGAAGTTTTGGGACAAGTTTAGAGTAATCTTAACACGACCAGCAACAGACATATCCTCAACAAGAATTGGCAAGTTCTTGGAGACAAAGGCCTTACCGACTCTCACACCTAGGGCGACTTTTGGATTGAATTTTCTGTCAATTTCCTTCTTGGTCATATCTGAAGTGTCATCTGGGGTAAAGGAGAAAGTCCAATCCCATTCCACAACGTCATCACCCTTTTTAGTGTAAGATTTGATGGAGTCAATTCTTGGAGCCTTGGATCCTAGTGTGAACTCATCAAGAGTCAATGCTTCAATACCAAAACCTGGGGCAATATCTTTCAAAGTTTCATTAGCAATCGTCTTGACAGTGTCAGATAGGGCAGGCATGTAAATGACCCAAAACTTGGACAAGAAGGAGTTCATCCATTCCATGGACTCAAAGTTCTTCTCAAGTCTCTCAGCAGCAGAGATTCTCTCAATGTCATCTCTGACGTTTCTTTCAAAGCGACGGAATTCAGCCTTGTACACAGAGGCAGTCCCCAATAGCACAAACACTAGCCCCAGGATCCCGAATTTGAGTCTGGCAACGAGCCAGGAGAAGAAGCAGGTCCCAATGATGATCCCAGTGTTCCAGTACCAGTCGGACTGCAGGTTCTCAACGACGTAGGTCTTGATGGCTGTGGAGTTGGCCACGAAGGATCTGTTAAACTTTCTGCCCTCGTTGAAAGAGCCAATGTCTCTCCAGGGGTACGCCTGCTCGGACAGGTTGTAAGGCTTCTCGCCCAGCTGCTCCCTTGTGGTCTTCTTGGTGGATCCCTTGTTTTGGGAAGAGCCATTGGCGGTGCCTGGGGCGCCACTCAGATCTTCAGGAGCCTGTGCTTTGCCATTAGACACATCAGGCACAGAATTCGCTGTAGACGTGCTGTGAGGCTGCAGGAAACGGTGTTAGTAGAGATCCCGAGACGGAGGACGCAGTGGGGACACTCACTTGGCTCATAGCGACACGATTGGGCACTCAATTGGCTCTGGCAGGGGTGCTTCAGGGCAGAATCAGAAAGCATTTCCTCGAGCTTGCTTCTCGCAGGAGACATTTCGTCGATGTGGCCCGAACTGAAATTTCGCGGAAAAGCCGATTTCGCGGGTTTCGTGATGATTATATAATTCACTAGTACATAATCGAGACGTGTTTGTACTGGAGACAGGCTCTGAAACCACCAATTGCCACCGTGGAAGAATGTCTGCCGCCGCTGTTTCTGCTGAACTGGACACTGCTGCTCTCGATGTGCTGCTCCACGAGCTCTCCACGGGGCTTGTGCCCGAGATCGCTGCTCTGCTGGCCGATGCGGGCCTCCACCATGAGATCCTCAAGTACCTGGACACCGTCAGCTCCATCGAGTCCAGGGAGTACCTGTCCTCCGTGCCCCCTGCTCCCTCCGCGGACAGTGAGGTTGTGGAGAGAACACTGGTGCAGGATATCGCTGAACTCGACGCTAAACAACGCCAGCTGGATCTGAGCCTGAAGAACCTGATCACAACATCCCATGATTCAATCATCAAGAACAAGACACAGCTGAGTGAGGCAGACCTGCTATTCAAGGACAAGTTTGTTGATGAGTCCAAAGAGCTCTGGCGCACATTCAATGAGGATAAGCTGGAGAACCTGGATCAAGAAGAAGACACACATCTACGGGAACTGGAGGTTGATTTACAAGACGATGACAAAAGTACAGATTCATTCCGTTCTACCATTGCAAAGATCAAACAATTAGAGGAAGTCAACACTAATCAGAACTTATCCACTGTGCTTGAAAACATCGACCAGATCATCAACATCCTTGAACTGCCATCACTAACTGGTGCTTGTATTAAGGCCGGTTATTATTCTGAAGCACTAGAGATCGCTTCCTATACACGTCGTCTAGCGATCCGTTTCCCGAACAGTGGCTTGATCAAAGAGGCAGAGAAAGGTATTAAGAACGAGATGTCATACATGTTAACTGGTCTGATAAGACTTTTGACGACCAATTTGAAACAATCATCAATCATCAAGACCATGTCGTATTTGAGACGTATCCCACCATTCAGTCAAGTTGAAGATTCAGATTCACAGTTGAGAACGATCCTGCTCCATGCTAGATACCAATTCATCAGATCTGAACTTGATTCATTGACTCCATTAAAGGATAATGACCAGCATGAAAAGTATTTGAAGAGAAGTATTGAAGTTATAAGAGAGCATTGTTTCGGGTCCGTTATGACTTACAAGAACATATTCCCAGATGTTGATGAAATTGATGTTGGTGATGTTGAGATTAAATTAGAGGAATCGCCTGTTGATACTCCAGTTGAAGAAACCAAAGATCCTAAGCCAACAGAGACAAGTGATGAGAAAGATGGAAAAGATGAGTCGCAAACTAATGAACTAGATGCCACTGTCGAAGATTCAGAAGCCCCATCCGAAGAAGAACTACAACCAACTGAACCTGAACAACCATTAATCACACCATCCTCAGAAAGGCAACCATCAAACCTCTTGCTCTTCGAATTCGTCCAGACTGTCCTTGAACAACTATTATCAATTCTAGTATACTCACTTCCAAAGATCAAAGAAACATCAACAAGGGATGGTCTCTACTTACAACTGATCTACTGTGCTCAGAGTCTGGCCAGAATTGACAAGAATTTCGGTGATTTGATGACTGTACAACTACTGAACTCTAAGGTTAATGATGATGGCGCCTTCTTGATAGAAAGACAAACTTGGAGGTTATTGTTGAATAAGCAAAGACAATTGGCAAAAAATCTGAATAACTGACCTGGCTTGCCACTAATGTTTAGAGATGCCGCTACAAGAATGAATAGTATCGTACTTCAAAATCAAACTTCGTATAATAAATCACGAGATGACCTCATGAATGGTGATCAACAAAAGATAGCCCCTTCGAAACCAAGCATGATTTGAACAAAATCCATCTCAAAGAAACGTTTCAATCCACTTGATATTTCGCCTGGTACATCATAGTCCTCCATATCCTTTGCTTCCCCAAAATCAATAATCTTGGGCCAACCGTTTTCGTTAAACACAACATTGGACAATCTGATATCATTATGAGCAACCCCAGCAAGGTGGATCTTTTTGAAGTTCTTGAACACCTGCTGCTTTGTGGCCACGTCCAATGCAAGAACGTCCTTTTTCTTAAGGGGAGAACCCTCATATGTGGTTATTAAGAACGAGCCTGAGTAAAGACCTTCCGATAACTCCGAGGTGTCGTTGAGATGACCAAAGGCCAACACTTGGGGCGCAACTCTTTCAACTTCTTCATCCTTGTACGCAGCATCAATTTTCACCAGCATTTCAACTTCATGAACGATCTTGTCCTTGGAGAACCCTTGGTAGTTTTTCCCATAATCAGTTTCTTCAAAGAGTATTTGTTTGAAATCATACCACGTCTGTGGCGCTATCACCTTCAACACGACAACATCTTTACCTGCTAGCTTACCGCTTTCTGGTTTGTAAGTCTTACCATTTGCAATAGCACTCTTGGAGTCGTCGAAGTGTCCAGTATGGGCCAACATGTCTAGGATCTTAGCATCAACTAGAAACACCGAAGCTGGTTCACCATCTTGAATCATCACCTTGTCCATAGATTCGAAATCAATATCGTAAGATTCATAACAAGGCAACACCTCAGCTCTTGAGAAACCACTGAATTTGATAAGACTAGCAGGAAGTTCTTCTTCTTCATTGACCTTCAGGTGAGCTGTTGATAAAGCCGTAGCAGCTGTGGTGGCAGTAGGCAGGTAGTCAAAGTCATCGTCTAAGGAAGAGCCAACACTAGCGCTCTCTTGTTCTTTAGCAAAAAAATCATGCTCTAAGTCTTCAGCCAGCTCAGATGAAGTCCCACCTTGGTCACTTGTTCTAGAGCGTTTTGAGGCACTTCTTTCTAATTCTGGAGCACGACGTCTGACAGCTTTTTGGTGTTCTTTCTGAGTTTCATTGTATACTTTTCTCATTGTCAAAAAGGCATCTCTTTCCCTTTTGCTTTCTTCAAGATTTGAATGATTCGTGGCAAGAAAACACAAAAGCATATGTCTCACTTGTGGCTCATTTAGCTTAAATGGCCCATATAACTGGATTTGTGGGAAGTCCACTTCTCTCACATCATTGATTTCAAAATGTATGAATAAAATTTGGTTCTTGTCAACAATGTAACCTCTCTGGTAACCACGCCTCAGCATTTGGTTCTCTGCTATTTTGAAGTAAATCTTCATGAAATCTGAGGCTGATGGCGAAGGAAGTGCTGCTGTAACATGACTAACACTAAATTGAGTAAAGTTTGTTCCTAGAATAGTTTTGAAATTATTCCATGCACTGTTGTTGGCACCAAAGGCATTCAATTTCACCTCTCCAATGGTTTTGGTTAGAATGGGTTCACCCTCACCTCTTACAATTTCATCGATCCGGGAACCAGGAGGTAACTTACCGATGTAATGAAGAAAATCTACTCGATAAGAATTTGCCTCAACTCTGAAACTTTTTTCCAACGTAATGATTTCATTTTGGCCTTCAATGCCTGGATTCATTTTGCTGAACAATTGTTGGATGATTGTTAAGATTGGCTCAAGAGTATGATCAAACAATAAGGATTGAAGTTTGGCTTCATCGAAGATCTTTTGTTTCTTATTCGTGTGCACCCAGTGACATAACTCTTTTCTGAACATCGAAGGAGAACCTTTTGGGCCGGTGATATCGTAAACTGCAGCTAAATTGATGAGATCAGCAATTCTGACACCCTTTAGAGCGAACTTATCGAAGAATTCCTTGATCTTAGGAAAGATTGTGACGTGTGATGATCTTAGAACTGGGGGGGGGCTGCGTTCCCGCTACCATCTACCGGACCACGAATGTGAGGGATTTGGACGTTGTCAGTCACATAAGAGCTGCGCTGATTCTGGCTCTGGCTCTGGTCACCGTCACCGTCACCGTCACCGTCACCGTCACCGTCAGGCACCACCTCATCAGGCGCTGTCTCCAGAAGGGCGTCACTGAGAAATCTTATCACCAGCTCAGCAAAGGACATTTCGAAACAGCTGACACCGGGGTGATAATACTCCTTCATGTAGTAGAGAACGACCTCTGAGAGCAGCTCATCTTCATCGAATGGACATTCAGGGGGAATCAAAAAGCGCCTGGTGATAGCATACTGTGCATTCATCTCGCCGCCGTCCTCCATTGCCCGTTGAGATAGCTCTCGAACAAATTTGTCTGGAATGGTAGTGGACTTGCCTGTGAGAATGCAGTGCAATTTAGGGTGCTTTATGAAAAGGTTTATCTTTGAGGATTTCATCTTCTCATCATGGTTTATTTTATCTCTATATATATATAAATGGCGCATCCTGTTACATAAGCATCATTGCATGCTGCCTAAGTCACGTGACACGTTACCCGCATTCAGAGGACCAGATTCTCGAAAAATTAAAGGATTTCGATAATGGTCTCAAGGCACATTTCATGTCAAATTCCCGTCAACTTTACAAGGAAGAACTGAGTATTTGTCACTCATCCTGTGCTAATTGCCATCTCACTTGTGAATTCAACCAAAATACCGCTCTTCAAGAGAGAATTCGTCTAAAATGGAAGGTCTGTTCTTCAACATTGATGCGTGAGTTCTTTATCTATGCGACCAAACAATGAGTACTAACGAATCTGGAAAACAGTGGGTACATCGAAGGTGTTGTCCGTGGTTACAGAAACGGTCTACTATCCTCAAATCAATACATCAACTTGACCCAATGTGAGACCTTGGAAGACTTGAAATTACAATTATCCTCAACTGACTATGGTAACTTCCTAGCCAACGTTCCAAGTCCTTTGGCCACCTCCACAATCCAAGCCAAGGCCTCTGAGAAACTATACGCTGAGTTCCAATACGTCCGTGACCAAGCTGTGCAGCCATTGTCCAAATTCATGGATTACATCACCTATGGTTACATGATTGATAACGTGGCATTGATGATCACTGGTACTATCCATGACCGTGATAAGGCTGAGATCTTGGACAGATGTCATCCTTTGGGTTGGTTTGAAACTCTACCTACACTATCTGTCGCCACTGATATCGAATCCCTATACCAAACAGTGCTGGTTGATACCCCATTGGCCCCATACTTCAAAGACTGTCTAACTGCTGAAGACTTGGACGATTTGAACATTGAAATCATTAGAAACAAACTGTACAAGGCTTACTTGGAAGATTTCTACCAATTCTGTCTACAACAACCAGACCCAGCCAGCACAATCATGAAGTCACTGCTAGAGTTTGAAGCTGACAGACGTGCCATCAACATTTCCCTAAACTCATTTGATTCTGACCTATCACCAGAAGAAAGAAAATCATTGTTACCAACTTTTGGTAAGCTGTACCCAACCGGTACTGAACACTTGGCCAGAGCCGATGACGTTGAACAAATAAGATCAGTCGTTGAAAACGTGTACGAGTACAAATCTTTCTTTGACAACGTTGGTGGTAAGACCTTGGAAGACCACTTTTACAAACTGGAGATGGAACTATGCAGAGATGCCTTCACCCAACAATTCACAGTGAGCACCATCTGGGCCTGGATTAAATCCAAGGAACAAGAAGTGCGTAACATCACTTGGATCGCTGAATGTATTGCTCAAAACCAAAAAGAGCGTATAAATAACTACATTTCCGTCTATTGATTAGACAAAAAACGTGGCCATCATGCTCATATTATAGATAAATCAGGTCTAGGACGTCATCCTTATCATGTGTTGTGTGTTTTTTTTTAATAGTTGAATAAATCAAAGTATACTACAAAAGGGAAACCAATCATTGTAATAGTAAGTGTTCATAAACGTCGTTAAATAAATAGTAGTAATACAACTCTTCAAAGTTCAAATGACAATCTCCACAATATGATCATGGCTAGTGGTGACGAACGCAGACTTTGAATTTGGAGCAACTGGGTTCAATGGGGCAGCAGGGGTATTGTCTCTGTAAAAATGAGCATTACGGCATTGTGAAATGTCTAGTTTCTTCAATGGGACTGAACTTGACAATAAAGCATCAACACCAGCTCTTGTAACTCTCACGCAGCCTTTGATGACCAAGCTTTCCAAGTTTCTCAGGTGGATGGAGATGGCTAATAATGTAGAGTCACTGACTGCAGACCCACAGAATGATAGATCAAGATGTTTCAAATTTGGACAACCAAGGCATAATACTTCAATTGAGACATCGGTCAAGGCACAGCAGAATGACAAGTCTAGTCTTTCCAAACCTTGAGCAGAACTGGCAATAGCCACAATGGATTTGTCTGTTAAGAAAGTACAATCACTCAACTTCAATTCTCTTAAAGATGGGAATGGCTGATATGCCCAATAGGCGAACCCGGCATCAGTGATTGTGGTACATCTTGTCAAATCTAATGATTGTAATTTCTCATTGGCATGGAGAGCAATGTGATACATCGAACGATCAGTCAAATGTTTGCAATAACCCAAGTTTAATCTCTTGATGTTGGAACAACCGACTTGGTTTTCAGGCTTGGAAACGTCTTCATGGTCACCATAATAGTTATCAAACTCTTCCATACCAGGAATTGGTTCATTCAATGGATCGAAGTAACTTTGCAATGCTGCATTCTTCCCTTGATCTTGCAAGGATTGGTGTTGTTGACCTGATTTCCAACCAATGACCCTCTCAATGACATCATCACGGACTTTACGACAATTGCTAAAGTCCAACTCTTCAATGTTCTGGCCAATACTTGGAACAGCGATATCCATGATTGCCATGGCACTAACATCCCAAACTGATCTCATCTTAATGGCCTTGATGTTACCACTCATCCCGATTTCATTCACCATATAGGAAAACCCACGGTTAGTGATATGGAAACAATCAGAAATGTCAATGATCTTAGGTCTTGAACCAACGAAATCAGTGATCTGAATCAGAGCCTTATCATCAATGGAAGTGTTGTATTGTTTCAAGTCCAAGTTTTCAAAGAACCCAGGGGCAACGTATAGTAATTGTCTCCATCTTCTGCAAATGATTCTCAACTTCATCAATTCAGGTAATGTTAACAATGAAAACACGCGTAATAGCACTCTGTCTGGTAGGACACCTGTACTTAGCACTGAAGAACGACGACGACCACTGATACTGGCTAGTCTCAATCTCTTTGCATGATTCATGTACTGGAATGGTTGCACAGGCTTTGATGTTGGAAATTGGTTCATTGATGGTAGTGGAGGATCCATTGGTGGTAAGTTCAAGGACAGTGGAGCAGAATTAGCAGGCTTATCTAATGGTGATGCTGAGGTGACTGATGAAATGGATCTTTTTCTTGAAAATTGGGGTTTATCATCATTACTGTGGATGCTTGTCTGTGCACTGAATGTGTCTCTAAAGTTGACATTGCTGCTCATGATTGAGCCTTGTTCAGATAATGAAGATGTTGATCTTTTGGCAATTGGGTCTATTTCTGCTTCATTGGAGGATGGAGGTGGTGGTAAACCTGGAGAAGACACGTTTAATGGTTGGCCTGGAGGTGTAATGTCTAACAATGAGCTGTTTCTTTGTGGTTGGAACCCCATCCATTTGTTGAATGGAGAGTCTTCTAGTTCCTTATCATCTTCTTCTGTGTCTTTGTTTCTGTTGATTCTTTTAGTTGCAGTATCTCTCATTTCATCACAAATTCTTGGGTATCTTGAGTATAGGTTCTCCAATTGGTCACCAACAACGACAAGAACGTTAACAGTGGTGACTGTTCTGATGTCAGCACTTCTCACAATATCTTTATCGCCTTCTTCAGAGATGGATTCTAAAAAGGCCATTTCACCAAAGTATTGACCAGTACGTAGTCTTGCAATGACACGATCAACTTTCTTATCCTTATTCCCCTGAGCATTCGCTAGTGAGATTCTCTTTGGGTGCAACACTTCGACTTCACCATTAACAATGAAGAATATATCACGCCCTGAATCACCCTTCTTGACAATGTATTCAAATGGTTCATAACGTCTTGGTTCAACGCCCAGGACCAATTCATGGATGATATAAGACGGTAGTAGCGTAAACATTGGCATACTTCTCAAGAAATCTCTAGTTGGAATGGAATGATCAACATTATCGTGGATTTGTGGCAATTGGGAGTCAGTGTAGTTTGAAACTGAAGAACTGAATCTGTTGGACTGTAGATTTTGTAAGATTTCATGTGGAATATTAGGTGGTGAAGGAGATCTGATATGAGGTGGAATTGAAGGACCAGGTAGTGTAGAGACGGCATTGGCGACATTTGAGGCAGCTGAACCTGTCAGAGCATCATCAGGGTTTGATAGAGTGACAAGTTTGTTGTGGTTCGGCAGCAAATTGGTGACACCATTTCTCTTTCTCTTATCTTGCATAGATAGTCTTTCCTGGGCTTCATCTCTAATCATTCTCTCAACGATTGGGAAATCAGGCAGAACAGCATTGAAACTGTCAGCGGTTAGAACACCGAGGAGCACTTTGGTTCTTGCTATCACTGTGGCAGTTCTTGGTCTGTTGAACAGAATACCAATTTCACCGAAGAATTGACCAGCGACTAATTCAGCAAAGACGGCTTCACCATCCGGAGACGTGACAGCAACACTCCCTCTCAATATCCAGTACATGGCCTTAGCAGGTTCACCGTACTTGACAATGTACTCCTGAGCATGATGTTGCACTAGGTTAAGTCTGCTGGCAATGGCATTGTGGAAGGATTTAGGAGCATTCTTGAACATAGGAAATCTCGCCAGCTTATCAAGCATCTGTGGCGGCAGCACTTGTTTGGAGCTGGCATCTGATTCTTCACCTTCATCATCTTCTTCGTCTTCTTCAGGGAGACTCTTCGATAGTTCATCGTAGTCATCCCGGAGTTGAACATTTGTTGTTTCCTTTGTTGTTTCAACTTCATCAGCGCTTTCATGGGCAGACACCGAATGGGACAACGAGCTTCTAGCGACTGGTTCTCTCGAAAGCTGGGGGCTCACGCTTCGTCTCATTGGCTCTGACAGTGAACTGTTCTGGGCCGACAATGGAGAAGGCCTGGAAGGTCTGGAGGGCCGATTGAATGACATGTTGAATATATGCCCCAGTTTTTGCGGTTATCTGACGACGACTTTTGTTTGAGGGCAAAAAAAATGGAAAAGAACCCTGTGTGCGCGTGTAAGGCGTAGTATGTGTGTTTGGAGGCTCTGGAGGCGGTGTATTGGCGCTTTTTGGCGAGTCTGTGGTGGTTTTGGAGCGATAGTTGGATGTTTTAGCAGTAGGAAAGAGTCTATGGCTGACTTCTTTTTTTTTTCTTTTTTATCGTGAATTCGAGAAGGAAAAAGAAACGCAGGCTGGCTAAAAGCAGCGTGGACGGGCAGCAGCCGGCAGCCGGCAGCTGTCACTGGCAGGGCGCAGGCAGAGACACAGAAGGAGCTCCCGGTGGCACATACGCCAACTTAGTACCTCCCAGCAGCTCCCATGGGCGCTTTTAGGCGCAAATTGCCTGGTATTTTGGCTGTTTTCTCGGGAATCGAGATCGAGAGCAATGACGTCACGGGAGCCAACAAGCCTATACAACAGCCCCTGGACAACGAGAAACCCACTGTTGGCCACCCGGAAGATCCCCGAAGACATTCTACCACTTGTGCACACGCCACTGGTGACATCGTCGCTTTCCTCGCTTTCGTCACTGTTTTTTCCCGCCGCAGTCGGCCGCTGTCCCACTCCCATCACAGAAGCTTCTCTTGCATATTCTCCTGTACCGAAGCTGGAAAACCCGACTAAAAAACTCTTCTTTGCGCCAAATAGCCCACGCCACTGGCCCCTCAACCGCCCCCTCCGCCACTGCCCAACAACTTGGGTCCCATGTTTAGCAGCACTTGCAGAATCTACCGGAGCAGCTCCGTTTTGAGCGCTCTACGTGCACTCCTTTACGATGCATAGTGTCTTAAAGAAGGAATTTTAACGTCCCCAATTACACTGTTTTAGACCATGCTTAAGTGCTAAATAGCCGTTGAAAGGGGATGGCGTCTTTGGTGTCACCCGCTAGAGACTCACAGCTCACTCCCTCGTAGTAGTGATCACTTGGTCCCAACAATTTCACCTTGTGGGCTCGAGTTCTTGGTATGATCGTTCCATTCCGGCAGAATGAAAAGCTGCAAACTGTATTAATTGTCTCTCGGGCGTAGAGGAAGCCTTCTAGAAGTTCTCGCTTTTCTAGATGCACCAGTGCCTAATCTCGTGGTCAGGGTCCTAAAGCAGTGGCCACTAGGGTAGTTAAGGCAATTGTGAGCGATTCATCTCCGCCAGTGTTGCTATAATTACGACAAGTACGAACTTCGACGTCAAATTCTACGAGCGGGACTTTTCTATAACACATTCATAACTATTCATTAAATAGGGAGGGTATCAAACACCGAGTTTCTTCTTTTCTCTGTCCGGTCTTTGAAATGCACCTGGCTTTCTCAAACCTGTAAAGGCTGGCGGCTTTCTGATACCACCATGGAACTTCGGTCTTTGTAGAATCTTCTTCTCTGTCTTGACTGGTGATGTTTCAGTTTCCGTTTCAGTTTCAGATCTAGGAACTGGTGAAGCGGCTGGTGACTCCTTAGAAGTAGCAGTTTCAGACGTAGTGGTGGCAGGCTGTGATGAAGTTGCTGCGGGAGTAGATTGTGATGATGGTGGTGGTAGTGGTGGTGGTGGGCTTGGCTTCATGAAAGCAGGCATCTTGATTGGGCGTTGCAATTGAGGTGGGATTGTAGATGATGGCTTTGGTGGCTTTGGCTTGTTCAACTTCAACACATCAGGTTTCAAAATTGGAACTTCTTTAGTCTTTGTTGGTGGTTCAATTGGCTTGGTCTCTTTAACAGGTTCAACTTCTTTAACAGCAGGTTTCTCAATAACAGGTTCTGTAGTCTTTGTTTCAACCGGAGTTTGTTCAACAACTTTTTCTTGAGCAACAACAACGTCATCTTTCTTGACCTCAGAAGGCTTTTCATCTGAAGAATCGTCAAATCTCATAGTCAGTGGAATCAATGGAATCTTAGCTCTTTTGAAATCAAAGTTAGACAATGCATCATTCTTTCTCTTAGCTGGTGTTGGAGCTTGAAGTGGTGTAGTCTTCACAGGTAGCTTAGCCTTTGGTTGATCAACAGCTTTAGGCAAAGTAGTAGCATCTTGTTTTGCTTGTAGTGAAGGATCAACAATGTTAATATCCAACCCTGGAGCTTTCGTTGGTTCAGGAGTAGTCTTAGCCGGAGTGGATTCAGCAGATTTGTTGTCAGTTAATGTTGAACCCAAAGTTGTGGTAACAATCTGTGATATAATTCTGATCAATGAATCCTGAGAAAGACTTTGTGTGTCCAATTTGTTCATTGTTTCACTGATAACCAACGTCAAATCTTCCATATTAACAGGCTTGTTAGTTCTTCTGCTCTTTCTCTTTTCAAACTCAGATTCAATCCATTCGGTCTTCTTCTCAGAATCTTCAGGACCAAACAACTGGATGGCTCTCTTCTTCAGTCTAGCTCGTAGGTCGTTGTTCTGGTTCTTCAATCTATTAGCATCTCTCCATCTCTTCTTACGTTCACGATTCTCCAATCTGATTCTTTCTTTCTCTTCCTCGGCAGTCTCTTCTTTGTCAATCTTCTTCTTTGAGTCCTTGTATTTCTTACGTGGTGGAGTAGGAATAGCACCTGGAGTCAAAGCATTCTGAATGGCATTGGAGATTAAATCTGTTAAGTTGGAAGGCAAGTTTGGCATCAAATTACCAATATTGTTGATGATTGCATTACTTTGAACACCTGGGGCAACTGGCAAGAATTGTGTAGTCAAGGCACCATTATTGGTTCCAACAGTAGCTTGTGTCTTATCAGTAAGTGGTTGGGTCAGTGGCAGCACGTTTGGTTGATTGGTCAACGCTTGTGGAGTGGCTTGAGATGAAGCGGCAGAAGATGAAGTTGCATTAGCATCAGATGTTGGAACTGGTACAGCAGTTGAAGCAGGTGACGTGGAATCATCCTTACCCTTGTCATCCTTCTCCTTCTCAGAATCTTGCAACTTGGACAAGAATTTACCACTTGACATGTTCGATCTACTCAAAGCAAGAGTCTCAGCAATTGACAATGACTGTTTCTTCTTCTTAGCAGAGTTAGCAAGATCAATTGAAGTATCCTTGGATAGTAACATCAAAGGTGGAACCTTCTTCACTGAATCAATGATGGAATTAGCAGGTGCTGGACGAGGCTGCTTTAGCTCCTTACCAGTGACATTAGCAGATTTAGCAGCAGTCTGTGGAGTGACCAATGGAGTTGAACTTGCGTCAGCTTTGGCCAACTGAGATGTCGTAACAGACTTAGCACCAGCTTTACCTTTAGCAGTCTCAGGTGTTGTAATTGTAACTGTAGGTGGTTGAAGTTGAGGTTGAGGAGGTTGAGCTGATGTCTGAACTTGGGCCTGGGCTTGAGCTTGGGCCTGAGCATGAGCCTTTTGAGCTTCTTGCAATTGTAACAATAGCTTTTGCTGTTGTTGCTGTTGTAATTGGGCAACTTGTTGTTGTAACACAGGTGGAACCACAATAGGTTGTTGATTGATGGAGATCTGAGAAACTGGAGCCAAGTTTGATGAAGTACCAGTAGCATTTTGTAACTGTTGTAAAGGCAGGCCTTGCAATGGAACAGTAGGGTATGGAGTACTCTGTTGGAAAATTGGGATCTGACTGACCACTGGCTTTTCTTTCTTCTTCTTCGTGGTCTTTCTTGGAGCTCTTGGTTTCTTCTCTTTTGGAGGCTTCTTCTCTTTAGGTTGTTTGGCAGCTTTCTTCTTCGTCGTCTTAGCGGTAGAAGCAACCTGTTGTAAGTTACCTTGTTGTAAAATTTGACCAAGAGCGGCAGCGTTATCCTGATCACCAAGATTCAAACTTTGTAAAAGAGCATTTGGATCTTCAATAGCCATAGCCAATGCATTCTGCATGATCTGGTTCATATCAATTTCTTCGTCATCATTGGCAGCAGCTTGGACTTGAGGTTGCAATTGGTTCAGTTGTTGCTGTATTTGTTGCAATTGCGCTGGTTGAGATGAATCAGTTTGTTGGTCAACAACATTCTGGACTAGTTCAGCTAAAGCATCTTTCAAAAGGTTGTCTTCAGCTGTAGCTGGTTGAGTTTGAGCAGCGCTAGCCTGTTGTTCATTGAAGACCTCTAGGATCTGATTCTGTAGCTCTTGTTCATAATTGGCATCAAAACTGGAATCACTTTGGGTACCAGCTTGTTTAGTGGCATTGGACTGATCAATTTCAGCTTGAGTTTCATCAACAGCATTGAAAGCCTCCATGATCTGTTTCTGTAGTTGCATTTCATAGTCATCATCAGGCTGGCTCTCTTGTGCTGGAGCATGTGGCTGGGCTTCCTGGGCCTGTGGTTGTGGATGTGACTGTAGTTGTGACTGGGACTGGGCCTGCGACTGTGGTTCTGGTTGAGGTTCTGCTTCTGCCTGCGGTAGGGCTTCGGGCTGGGGTGGAGCAGGAGCAGGAGTTGGTTCTCTGGTGTGCTGGACTGAAGCAGATTGTGATCTTGCCTTTTCCTCTCTTTCTTCATTGGCCAAGTAAGCATCCATAATCTGTTTCTGTAGATCTTTCTCAAAGTCATCAACATTGATCTCATTTGCCTCAGCTTGTTGCAATTGGGCAGGATCTTGTTTAACATCTGGTTGAGCAGCGGCAGCGGCGGTACTCTGTTGTGGGTCATCTTGTGGCTTCTGGTTCAATTGATCTTCGCCCAAAACATCCATGATCTGCCTCTGCAACTCTTCGGCATAACTATCATTGCTCTTCTCATTACCACCTTCACTACCTTTAGCATCCGTATTACTCAATCCATTCCCATTATCATTAGTGTTGTTGTCATTGTCATCATTAGTCTTAGATTCATCTTCTAGATTCAACTGTTTTCGTATGTGCTCTTCAATGTCCAAGTCAAACTGGTCAGTCTGTTCTGTGGTTAGCTCTGTTTGGTTCTCATTGAAGTTTGACGCGCCATTGTTGTGGTCTGACACGCTCTGTTGTTGGTTCAACTGTTCCTGGAGCTGTCTCTCCACTTCCTTAGCAAAGTCATCGTCATCATCATTAGCAGCAGTGGGATCTTGGGATGGTTCCTGAGGCTGATCACCTTCTTGTGGGTGTCCTGTCTGCTCCTGGAACTGCTGTTCTAACTGTCTCTGTATCTCTCTTTCAAAGTCATCAATGTCATTGTTGTCATTGTTATTGTCATTGTGATTGTTATCATTAGCAACATTA
Source organism: Taiozyma rabaulensis (assembly GCA_030574855.1). Taxonomy (NCBI): domain Eukaryota; kingdom Fungi; phylum Ascomycota; class Saccharomycetes; order Phaffomycetales; family Wickerhamomycetaceae; genus Taiozyma; species Taiozyma rabaulensis. The sequence goes on from JAJMFP010000165.1 coordinate 570,065, forward strand.
GTCTGTTCAGGGGCATTGTTCAACTGATCATCTTGGAAGCCGTCCATGGCCTGCTGTACCACAGACGCGAGATCAGCCTCGCTGAAGCCTATGCTGTCATGTTGGTGGTCTGCCATTGTTGGAATCTGGGGTAACTACCCTCTCTTTGGCTGTTTACCAACAGGTGGTTTGTTTTGATTGAGCAGCAACGTCAATGTGGGGTCTCTCTAAAGTCTGGCCAATGTCTCACGTGTCGAAATAGTGTCTGTGTGTTTTGTGTGCAGCTTACTATTGTCTCGACTGGCGTCTATTGTCTTTATCTTATCTGAGATGTGATGATGTTTATGTTTTTCCCTTTAAAGCCTTTGTGACTGTTTAGTGACTGTGAAAATTTTCATTTTGAATTTGAGAATTAGAATCAACACATTTCGCGAATTTTTTGGCTCACTTTTTGTCCCGATTTATATCAGTTTTCTCACACATTTTCTGATTTTTGGCAGTGGATCTTGTCCCGGTTTAGCAGGTTCTTTTGTGCTCAGAGTTACACCCAAAATGAATCTTCAACGTACGGTAAATATGAACACTAACAAAATACACCATAACCTCGAGCTCTTATCTAAATTCTTTCCCAATGCAGAAAAATGACGTTGATGTGTACCTGAAACCCACTCTTTTCATTCTGCCACCCAAGCAGAGGCTTGACATTGGACGCTACAACGTGAAGGTATAATACGATCCTATCACAAGGACTCAGAGTCGCTTCAACATCTCCCATTAGGCCTCAGAATCCAGATCAATCTCTTGGTTTCCTGATCGTTCAAGACCCTACAACATCAATGACGGACATGAAACCTCAGCAGCTCTACGAGACAGAAACATGAAGTTTAAGCAAACAACAGTGGGTTGCTTTATGATGCTGCTCTGGACACTATGGTTTATGAGTCAGTCACCGAAGCTATGATCTGCACTGAATGATCATGGACATAAGTTCTCGTCAGCGTTAGCTCCCACTTCCTTTTTGATACCTGATGTCAACAAAGGTCGTACAAGGCTTCTACTTAATCTTTGGATTATCATACAATCATGTTCAGCAAGTACTCTGAGATTTACAAATCTGTGTCAATATGGTTATTGATTCATTTCTGAAGTCCACCATTCTTCGATAGGCAGTCAAGGCACAAAGACGTATATCCCTATACCACTGTGATTTACAAACTTGATCTGAAGGACTGTAGTATGCAATTCTATTCTTTGAGCTGAAAAGGAGTGTCGGCTGCGACAGGATCATCAGGGGAGAGTGGAGCTCTGCTATTGCGTAGGCCATAATATCCCAATCAGGATTTCATCAGGATAACAACTCCCGACTGTGAAGCCTCCTGGACCCTGGAACTTAAGCCATGGTCTTTTTCTCTAGAAATCAGACCAAGGAGGTTGCCTACAAAGGGCTGGCTTCATCTCTTAGCTCACAGGTCGCTTCTCCAATATGAATCACATCATGCACTTAATCAATCGCATTAGGGCTAAATGAAACATCCGAACACCACGCATCTCCACAAAAAACGTCTTCGCGGTGATTTCTGCCAAAAGTATGAGGGCATGACCTAACCAACCAACTTTATGGGCCTGATTTAGAGGTATTTAGAGTGGCGTTGCGCTGGTTTTATGCTTATAGTGTAGTGCAGAATTGTCCGTACGGTGATATTATGACCTTTCACCATAGTTTGATTCAATTTCATTAAAGGAATCATATCATTAATCGGCTTTAAAAACAGGTCTATTTAGGCAGTAAGCTTCTAATGAAGGTCAAAGCATACAAGATTTCATCATTGGCGACGGCGTGTTCAGTATCTGGATAAGTCTTGTATGTGTAGTCCTTGTAACCTAGAGTATCCTTAAAGAACTTGGCGTTTTCGTCACTGACTTTCTTGTAGATCAAGGTATCTTCTTCACCATGACCGTGGAACACTGGAGTCTCCAAGTTGACATCTTTCTTCAAGTCCTTCAAAGTCTCGTAGAATGGAACAAATGGGGAGAAAGCCAACAGACCAGCCAATTTCTTGTCTGTCTTAACCAAGTGGCCCAGAGCAAGACCACCACCTTGTGAGAACCCACCAACGATGATTCTTTCAGAAGGAACCTCGAACTGTGTAGTTTGTTCATTGACGTACTCATCGACGGTCTTCAAAGCGTTCAAGTAGCCAGGAACGTCCTGTTTGTCGGAGGCTTCACCTAGGGCAAAGATATCGAACCACCCTGGCATTCTGTATCCACCATTGACGGAGATTGGGATTGTTGGGGCGTTAGGAAACACAAAGTTGATGTGGTCAAATTCAGGTGATCTTTGAGCTAAATCAGCCAGGAACTTCCAGCCATTCCCAGTGTCACCTAAGCCATGGAAGATAATCACAGAGGCAGTTGGCTTAGCCTTAGCAGATGCTCTCACAGCGTTCAAAGACATTGTTACGTAAACGGTGATTTCTGTCCAATCTTCAATTGTGGCTCATCGACCTCCTTCTTTTTTTCAACAGCTTCCGAGATGAGTACCTGCATGATAGCTCCCATTCGATCAATGTACCACGAATTTGAATGGCGCTACTTGACATTCCGTTACTTGCCTACATTAGTACTAGTACATACGTACACGGATGAGGCCGGGCGTGTCACATAGAGAGCCACAAAAGCTATAGTTGTCTTTCTTAAAACGTAAATTAATGCACTGCCTGAATAGCAAATTGATAAACCAATGAATAATGAATAAATAAGCAGTTTTTTGTTCTTTTCTTTGTTTTGAAGATTGACTTCATGAGCAACTTGCAACTTTGTAAATGTCTCTCTTGAATGAGAATGTAATGGTATAAAAAGCAAATGAGTTTAACATAGAATACACTTTTTCTTTTTGATTACGGTCTGATGGCAGACCTTATGATCTTGTTGTTTGATTTGTAGTGTTTTGGGTGGAGAGCTTGATTCTCTTATTTCTTAGCAGCACCGGCACCGGCTCTGTTGTGGGTCATATGACTTTGAACTAAATGACCAGCAGCCAAGGCTGAACATAACGATAGTTCACCAGCTAGAACAATAGAAGCAATGATTTTGGCCAATTGACGGGCATTTTCACCAGGAACAGAAGCTGGACCTTTAACACCTAATAGTTCCAACATAGAGCCTTGTGGATCCAAGATTGTACCACCACCAATAGTACCAACTTCAATAGAAGGCATGGAAACTGAGATTTGTAAGTCACCATCAAGAGTTTCTTTCATCAAAGTGATACAGTTGGAAGATTCAACATTTTGGGCAGGATCTTGACCTAAAGCCAAGTAAACAGCAGTCAACAAGTTAGCAGCGTGGGCATTGAAACCACCAACTGAACCAGCCATAGCTGAACCAATCAAATTCTTGTTGATGTTCAATTCGACTAGGGCTTTGACATTTGATTTCAACACTTTTTCAACAGCTTCTCTTGGAATGATAGATTCAGCAACAACAGATTTACCACGACCTTCAATCCAGTTAATGGCAGCTGGTTTCTTATCAGTACAGTAGTTACCTGAAACTGAAACAACTGACATGTCATCCCAGCCGAATTCTTCAACCATTTGTTTCAAAGCAAATTCAACACCTTTAGAAATCATGTTCATACCCATGGCATCACCAGTGAAAGTACGGAAACGGATGAATAGCAAATCACCAGCTAAGGCGGTTTGTAGACCTTGTAGACGAGCAAATCTTGAAGTAGAGTTGAAGGCTTTCTTAACTTGTTCTTGACCTTCTTCAGAATCCAACCAAATCTTACAAGCACCAGCTCTTTGTAGAGATGGGAAGGAAACACATGGACCACGAGTCATACCATCTTTGGTCAACACAGTGGAAACACCCCCACCTAAGTTGATAGCTTTACAACCTCTCATAGCAGAAGCAACTAGACAACCTTCAGTGGTAGCCATTGGAATATGGTATGGTTTCCCGTCAATGATCAATGGACCAGCAATACCAACAGGCAATGGCATGTAACCAATAACGTTTTCACAACAAGCACCAAAGACACGGTCATAGTCATAATGTAAATATGGCAATTTGTTAGATTCTAGAATTGGAGCATCAGCAAGTTTAGCAATAGCTTTACGACGGACAAGGACAGCACGGGTAGTATCAGACAATTGTTTTTCCAAAGCATATAATGGTAATTTACCGTTAGTGACCAATGAGACAACTTCATCGTTGTATAGTGATTTAACCTTACCATCTTTGTAGATTTCAACCAGTTGATCTAATGGACGTGATTCGTGTTGTTCGTTTTCACTATCTGAAGTTAAAATGATTTCAGAAGATTTGGTATTGTCACCTTCATCTTTACCTGAGTTGTTTGCTTGTGGAACCTCAACAGGGGCTTTCTTTTGGGCTTTTGGTTTCTTGGATTGAATGTCCTTGTCAACCGTCGAGGAATGTAATCTTGCAGCGTTCAATAGGTAGATGTTAATGGAAACACTGGTGAAGAATGAGAATAAGATGAATTTGGAAATGTACTTGTCACGAATGGCACTGGAAACACGGCCGATGAAGGTCAAGATGATATCTTCGGCTTGAATATTCACTTTTGAAGGTAGGAAAAATCTAGCTGGGTATAAGGTGATCAAGGTACCAGCTTTGGAAGTTGGAATTTGGCTCAAGATTGAATCACTTAGAGTGACAGTGTCTCTGTATTCAGTGTTGTCCTTCAAATCAGTGAACCAAGCTGAGCCTAAACCAAAGAAATGGAAACCAAAGAATAAAGCAATGGCCAAGATCTTAGCACCGGTGACCAAAGTGTTGTCATCAGAGGTCTTCAAAGCTTTTTGACCGCCAATACTGTTGTTCTTCAAAACTTCATCAACGGTTTCTTCAGTCAAACCATCTTCTTGTAAAGCTTGTTTCAAGACAGTGGCTCTGTTAATGATGTTGATTTGTAACTTCAATGATAAGATACCAGTCAAGAAAGTAGCAGTTGTGAACAGGTCAAAGATCAAGATCAAAGCAGCCAAAATACAAAAGTTTTTCAAGTTTTCCAAATGTTGGGCATAGACAGTGCAGCCCAAAAAGGCAGTGATAACAAGCAGATGGTCACGCAACAAAGAGCTGCCCTGGTCTTTCAAAGCTTGGTATAACACATGAGAAGCACCTTTGTTTAAGTATTCCTTTTCAGAGTATTGATGCAAAACTTTCTCAGTTAGCAGAACTTTGTTCTTATAACCAATAGTAGCAACGAAGAATGGGATACCTTCAGTTAAACTCAAGACGGAAATATCAATGTTGAAGTAGTTGATAGCGGTGTATAAGGCAAACAAGAATGCAAAGAATGATGAAACAACAGTAGCAAAAGCTAACCAGAACTTGGAGCCAATCTTCTTCATATCGACAAATAAGCTGATGAAAGTGTAGTTCATGGCGATGTAAGCTAGGGTGACTAGAGCGATGTCAAATGGCTCAGCACCTTTGATCAAGTTGGTAACTTTACCATAAGCTTTGGTGGCATAATCTGAATATTTAGCTAATTTGGTGTGGTAGTTTCTGTATCTCCAAACAGAACCATCGTCAGCAACTAAGGATTTGACTGAGTTTTCATCTTGGGCAAACTCATCGTTCTTTGTGATGATGAATTTGACAAATTCTTCGCCATTGACAACTGAGTCTTCGACATTTGGCAAAGTGTGTTCACCAGCTCTCTTGAATTGGAATGGCACAACGTTGTAGTGGGAGTAATCGTCAGAGATCGCGTTCACATCTGCAATCTGGGACCAAGTGGAAGCAGCAGAGGCCTTGTAGTAGTGGACTAGGTTGGAAGTTGGATCATCATAGTTCAAACCGCCCTCACCAATGTAGTGTTCAATGACGGACAAGTAAGCGAATGAGGCCAGCAGAGATGTGGCAACAAGAGCGTGAATTGGATGTGAGGCACCGATCTTACCAACTTGGGCAAATACAACAGCCAACAGTCTGAACGGTTTCTCGATTATAGAGGCCATTTCGATTTTGTGGTATCAGCTCCTGATGGCTCAAAGAATGCAGTAGATTGGGCGATTTCTCTCAGAAGAACGACTGGTTTTCGGGGGAAAGAGCACCTGTGAGAAACTAGCAGCAAATCTTCAGATGGTGAAGTAAGAAGACACGTTCAGAAGCGATATTAGGGACGATTGACGTGGAGAATGGATTTGTTGACTACCATGTAAATCTTTTTTTTGTCTAAACGATCGATCGCGGAAAAAAAAACGCGAAAATTTTACACAAAAAAAGGAATACGCGTAGCTGAGGCCGGAGAGCATAGATAGCGTTTTTTATA